>OX456997.1:25742774-26175274 GCA_949752705.1 Callimorpha dominula
AATAATATAAAAATATTAACTTGACACATCTCACACCCGGCCGTCTGATCCCAAACTAGGCAGAGCCTGTACTACTGAAACCAAACTGCTGATAAACATACTTATATATTTCTAAATACATATACATATTATAGATAAATAACACCCAGACATAGAACAAATGATCGTGCTCATCACACAGTTATCTGTCCTGGATGGGAATCGAACCCACGACCTCTTGCTCAGCAGTCAAGTTCACTAACCACTAGACCAACAGGCCAGTCAAATCAAATAAAGTAGCGATTATAAATGAGTGGGGAATTTCACCTCAATGTCATTGAGATCAAGGTCTTTCTATTCATTTTTCTTTATGTTCATTAGGTTATAATATAAGAAGTTTTGCCGGTGGTGGCGTATTTGTCGGGTCGTCCAGCTCCCTTTAATATGGTTGAGCTGGACGATGTCTGGCGCGTGCGTCATGCTCGTGAACGGGTGCCGTTTGTCGGGGCTGGTCATCTCCGGACTGCTATTACTTAAATATACTAGTAATTTGCGCGACTCTTTATATTTTAGAACAATATATGTTACATTGTCCTCACAGCTCATTTGCGCTTATAAGCAATGTAACAAGTAACTTGTAAAAAAAACATGTCATTGTGTCATTGGAGTTTATTGTCTGTTCTTCTCCATAGTATCGACGTATTGGAACAGGCAACTAGCTTCACGACCGTCTTATACTGACTGACTCCTGACAATTCAAAAGTACCTATAATTGGTTTAATTGAAATAAATAATTTTAATTTTGATATTTTTGATTTAATGTAAGTTAAGATTCTCATGAGTTAGGATATTATCAGCTGATACGTAAAGGTTCCTTCAAAACGCAAGCATAATTTACCTAGTCCTAAAATCTAAAGGATCTGCTGAGTAGTTAATATCTCTAAATCATCAAACTCGACTACACGTTTCGATACGTTATTATCTACATATTTATTGTAAACTCCCTACCCCGCCCCCGACAGACGTTGTCTTGTCAAAATTTTGAAAAAATTGTTTTAATTTCACGGAAAAAAATACTTCCAGTTTCCACTGAATTTTCCCATTTCTCGTACATTTTTTTTCAATATTTCTTTGCTTAAAATTACCTAATTTAGACAATTATCAATGTTTTAAAATAAAAAGTATCCCAAGTCGGTCCCGCTGTTTTCAAGCGATGTGATTACGTTGGTAAGCACATCGCAAGAACAAGAACACTATTTAGTTATTATTTACTTATATAGACTAGTGGTTTACCGAACAGTACCTAGAGGTATCTACCTCGCAAATAGGTAGTAGCTTTATTATTAGAGTTCACATATTGCTAAAAGTTAATTCAATTGCATTGCATTTTATATTTTTTTTACATACGCATCCCTAGATGAATTGTTTGGTATCACGCAGGAACTTATTGTTATTATCGATATTTTTGACAAATTGGTCTACAAATATGTAATCTTATTTTTTCTTCTTTTTCTCACTAATACGTTGGGTTACACATTTTCAGTACAATAAAAAAAACAATACAAATACTTGAGTTTAAAGTAGCTCGGCTCTGTTCACAAATCAAGCTTCTAAGTCAACGTATTTCAATGGGGCTGTTTAATGCTCTTAGTTGGACACTCAAAAGTAAATCAAAACCTATCCCAATCGTTGTCGTCGAATTGAGAAATTTGGCAGAAAGCAAGTACTTGTCGCACAAGTTCCACCTTCAGCCGCGAGTGTTACTTCCACTTATCTTGTAGAAATGAAAAATCAAAGAACTTATTTATGTTCTATTTACTGGACAAATATGTTCTAAATATGTTTGATTTCCTTATAATCTCCTTTTGTTTGTATACAGTCTTACTTAACACAAGTTACTTAATGTCGGTAGGTTCATTACATACAGTTGCTATTGCTAAAAGTGCTTAGTAAAGCATAAAGTTGTTAATCAGTGCTAAATATAAAACTTCAATAATCTTTTATATTGCGTTTCGATGTTTATTACATCCACAATCCAGTGTAGATTAGAGAATAATAGTAATTACTATGTTTAGTAAGTGCAATATTATGTCAAATTATCGTGGCCGGACGTTACTTACAAAAATAATGTGCGGTTTATGCTGTATTAAGATCTTTTTACTATTACGGCTACATCTTGGAAGCACATAAACCGGCTGTAACCGACACCGGTCATTACGCGAAATGTCACGAAACAAAGAAATATTATTGCGACATATGACACTTTTGCGAATACACACCGATCATTTAAAGCTCGTAAATACTCTATTATCATCTCTTTAATTTTTTATTTCTATTACAGGCATATAAATGTGCAACGGGCATTGGTTTAGGGATTTATAAAAGTACGTTTCTACAAAACATTATCTCCGCTTTTGTTTCACAAGGTAGTTAGGTTAATGTAGAACGTAGAAAGTACACATTCATTCACAAAAGGCATGACATAAAATAATATTGGCAAATCCATCGCCGCGCGTTGGCAACAAAAACAGACGATGCAATTTGTAAGTACGTACCTAAAGAAAAACAAAACGATAGCTCTCGAGTAATAAAACATTTTCGACTGGTCGGATCACTCCGCCTTGCCCTATGGTAATAAAAAGAGATACATTATAAATCGTATGGGACATTGTCCATAGCTGTTATAGGTTATAGTCTCAGCGGCCGCGACGCGTGACGTACTTAAATGTTTTATTGTTTTTTCACGGCGACGTATAGCATTAGTACTGCGTTATAATATTTTGCTTAGTACACAATAACGCGGAGACATTAACGATGTTATGTCACGTTGTGTTCCACGGAATTAGGCTCCGTAAAATGGATATAATACATCTCTTTACACTCAACTATAAAAATATTATACCTAGCAATACGAACAAACCTTTATGTAGGTAGCTGTCTATAGGTAACTTGTTATTGGCCTTGTATTTTGATGATACCGAAGCTTGGCTTTGGATCTGTAGTAATGATTTTGAGATAAAGTTTAAAGGTGCCTTCAGTATCCTACTGATAGAGGTACAGTTAGAACCATAAATACACATTTGCAGCGGTCCATATAAATCTGTTCAAACCAAAGATCAGATATATCCGGTCGTTTCTTAGTTCTTACGCATGACATGACATAAAACCTCTTTTCTATAAATAATTATTTTAAATAGAAAGTTTTTGTATCTACGGCTTAGTAGGGTAAGACTCCGTAAGACAATTGTATTTGACTATGATCTATTTGTTAGTAATTGATAATTTATTGTTATGTATGACATTAGACATTTTTTATGTTTATTATTTTCAAATAAGAGTTATTAAGAAGTACAATTTTCTCATATGCGGATATATATTATTATTCTAAAGAATAAAAAACAGCAGCTTTTCAGCTGTGAAGAAGCGGAAGCTCTATTTTGAAAAATAAAAACTATAAAAAGTCTTATACGTGTGTAGAAACTAAGGTTGTTAAACAAATAATTATATAATCGGATCATTTTTGAAGTGATATCTTCTTACTGGGAGAGTAAACCGCTTCGTTACGTAACGCGTTACGGCGCTAGTCTGTCTGGCGTTTAAGTTATCACTTTTCTCGGACGTCACGAGGCGCATACGTTTTTTTTTTAATTCCAACGGGATATTAAATTTGAACAGTTTCTTGAATTTTTGAAACCGGTTCGAACAAAATCGTACGCTCACAGAGACTGGTACGAGTACATTATGCAAGTAAGCTTTGAAAAAAAATTTGATCGTTAATCATTCCTAAAGTTAGGAAGCGATCGTTTTCTAATTTGGTACACTTATTTATATCAGTAGTACATACAAAGGAATGCGTGTTCCTTTAAAATGTCAAATTTTAGATTCTCATATTTTAGGAAATCTGTTTTGCATAAATATATTTAGTCTATGATAATCGATATTTTTGGTTTTTGTACTCTAACATATTTTTGGACGCTTTTGGTGACCAGTCTTTGGTCCGGACTGTACTTATGATATTGAAGCGAGTTTGCCCGCCAACATTCTGCTAATGATGAATGATTGATTTAGGTATTGACTTAGGAGAGATCTCCCGTAAAAGGGTTATGGAGTGTCGTCAGCACATTAGCTGTAAATGATGGATGAGCACTGTTTGTCAGCTGGTGACTTGATATTGCCATTAGCACGTTAATGTTTATTGGCCAATCTTCTACAATAGACAATTACATATTATAAGGCTTGAACTAGTGTGAGAACGCCTATCGCCTATTACAGAATAGGTAATTTGTCAGAAGGCGCTTTAGAGAGGTTTTCATTATTTCATATAGAATTAAGACGATAATTAGTGATAATGACCAAATCTTCATTCAAATAATTGTACTCATTAATAAATGTCCTCTTGTTATAAGGAACAATTTATAATAAAAATATGTTTATCAATTAGCATGGCAGAGTTCAATACAAGTGATGTAGTCTGTTAATCTTGTTCCTGAATTTATATGTTGTATATTTTAGCAACAAATCCGGCGCTCTTTTATTGCGAGTTTTGCGACACAAACAGATACATTTTTTACATCGTGTTTGACGTGGAACCAGTGACTATCTGACTCAACATGACTGTGCACCGACGGCAATCAATTTATTCCATTAACATATAGTTTCTTTATCAAATTTCCCGCCTTCATGGGGCCTGAAACGGTGGCCATGATTAATATTTCAACCGTGACTGGCCGCGCTTAACCGACCGGAATATATCGCTTATCTAATGTACATATATGTATGTATTCGACATTTTATATGTTTGTTTACGATAATCTACGTACATCAAATATTTTAAGCATTTATTAATGGGTAGGTAATATCACTACATAACTTTATAAGTAATCGTATTACTTAGGCTGCTATATTTTATAATTCTATCATAAAAAAGCTTATTCTGGGTAGATGTGTACTTTTGCCTTTACAAAAACCGTTGTAAATGGTAATATTTAAGTAAAATACACGGTAGTGGGGATTGCAATCTGGCCGGACTCGCCAGGTACCTTCACCAATCCAACCGGATCCGGCCGGAACCAACCGGATATAAATTGGCATATCATTAATTTTTTGTGGTTAATGTTTGCTATGTGTTAGTTAGTGTTCCAAAACCTCTGTTAATTTATAATGCTGCAATTCGTGAAAACCTGTAATTGGGTTAATGTTGTCTATGAAGCTGCCCACTGTTATTATTGTAGCTGTTGGTTTTCCTAACTTAAATAAATAAATAAATGTAACTTAATCAAGCATGATCAGTGATCACCTTAGGCCACAATAATTATGTTATTCTATCTTTAATAATTATTTAAGATAACATTACTTAAATGACATTAAATAATTATTTTTTGTATAATGATTTTAAATTGTGACAAACAAATGTTACCCGTATCGTTTGCATATCGACTTCTTACACAATTACAAATACAGCCAACGGTTAAAAAGACCCTTTCAGCTTCTATTCTTGTCAGTTGTGGACTTGCAATCTAATGTGGAGTAACGTTGGGCATGTGCAGGGTGCGGTAGTGACTGTACAAGTAACAATTTGCGGGAATCCTTTCAAAAGTTGGAGTCCGGGTTGCAATCACTACACGAGAGGAATAAAATGTTTGAAAACTTACAGCAAAATTCACAATTTACTAAGATTTTTTACGGGTCTGATGAAGTTATGCCATGGCCTTTCGCATATTTGTAGAAAAGATAAAAAACTGAAATTTTTTGAAAGGTATTATAAATTGAATTTATAAATGTATGAACTCAACATTGCCCTATTGCCTCAAGTATCTAACTATGTATTATGGTTTTTGATAATTACCACATTCATAGACTTAAATACCCTATTTTTGTGCTTGAGTCCGTTTGCGAAGTCCTTTAACCGCGAGATATTTTTGGAATCATTTTTTATGTGCCAGCTAGGGTTGGAGGCGTCTCGCAATCCATTAAAGCTGAAAACACTTGAAATTCAGCGACTCATACAATAAACATCCTTGCGAGTCACGAAGTCTGTTTTTGTGTCGGACGCAGACGCGGTTTTTTACCAGGGCTTCTTGTGTTCGGTTTTTGTCCACGGACCAGGAGCCGATTGCGGTAGCACGTCTTTTTGGCATTTATATTCGTAATTGTATTTTTTTATATTTCTTGTTTTGCTCATATGGTAATAAAGGTTCCTTCTAAGCATGTTTGTCGGGACATCTTTCGTCGGCAGTGGTTAGTTAGAATTTAACAACGTTGAAAAGAACAAATATGTGTGGATTCTTTACAAACTAAGTCCACATGTATTTCAGATAGGTACATACTTCCACATATATGTCTATTTAAGTAACATTTTACACATAGTCAAGCCATTATATTTATTTTTTTATCTTAATTCTCGTGTTTAGTGTGTGTAAGCACAACTCCCGTAGTAAGGGCCTCATTATTCACCGCATAAACTGGGGAATATATTAGTGGCGAGTAGGACGATGGTACAACTTGGAGGGATTTTGAGCGGCGGCAGAAAAAATTGATGCGACTTATCTCACCCGCCGACCGTCAGCGCCGCTCCAGGGCTACGCCGAGATAAGCGTATCAAATGTTTTATGTATGTTTGGATTTAAGTTTTCCACTATAGCCTATGAGAGAAGGGGAGACTCAAAATATGAAGGATTAAGAAAAGTGTGGGTAACATCTTTCAGGATTCTCACCAACTGTTTGCTTAGATTTGGCTGCCGTTACTATGTTGACGTTCCTAACAACTGTTCAGATTTCTTTTCATATCTATGTACCTAGGTATATATATAGCTAAGGCTATATATATATTTATATATATAGCCTTATCTATATATATAAATATATATATATATATAGCCAAGTATACATACTTACTACACTTTTTCTTAAACTTGAAAAGTGACTTAAATTATTTCAGTTACTGCGAGACTTCCTCGTTAATCAGTTTTGGTATCAAACTATATCAACGTCATTGTGCTTCCAATCCATTCTTGTCTTAAAACGGTTTCGTAATTTAGAGAAGAAATTAAGTTCAAGCTTCGTTTTCAAATTAACTGATTATGATTGTTTTTAAAAGTTCGCTATAGGTCTGTGGTACAAGACCAAGAAAAATACGCTTCGGCATTCTATGACTTGATAACAACGTACCTAGCCTTAGAATTTTCTAGTTAAGTCTGAAGTCTGAAGAGTCTGTATTCTAGGAAAGTACCTATAGGTATAACAATGCACGAGGAATTACGTAGGTATTGAAATATTTCTCAATTTACAATTAAATCATATGATTGAAGTTTAGACAGACGGAAGATTTTGTGAAGAGGGTTCAGCTCATGTGTGGAGTTAGCACATCGCCCTCACTAGTCCTCGCTTGACCTCACGTCTCGCGCAGGGGTAACTTAACATTCACGGCATTGTTCTTTTATTGCACGTCCGATCGACGTACTGTTTCTGTAGGGGAGAGTTTGCACATACGCGACATACGACAACAATCTATTGTTTGGTGCTGATTCTGATAATAAAATATTTTGTCAACAATAATTATTGTTGACTTGTACTTCAACTGTATAGCCAAAACTTGACTGAATCTTTTCCTAAGATTAATCACAGATGTCATGAATACCAACACTACAGAATACCAACAGAATATTTCAGAATATTAATATATTTCATAATTAAGCACTCGAGAAAGGTCTTCTTAAAAAGGAGAAAACAGCGGAGAATAAGATACTTGATTCGGTTTTGCCTTCTTTGCCTATTTACACAGAGATATCAGATTCGGTTTTGCCTTCTTTGCCTATTTACACAGAGATATCAGATTCGGTTTTGCCTTCTTTGCCTATTTACACAGAGATATCAGATTCGGTTTTGCCTTCTTTGCCTATTTACACAGAGATATCAGATTCGGTTTTGCCTTCTTTGCCTATTTACACAGAGATATCAGATTCGGTTTTGCCTTCTTTGCCTATTTACACAGAGATATCAGATTCGGTTTTGCCTTCTTTGCCTATTTACACAGAGATATCAGATTCGGTTTTGCCTTCTTTGCCTATTTACACAGAGATATCAGATGAATATAAAAGGGCGAAGAAATACAAAATGAATAGAAGAGCGCGCGGCTCTGTTCCCTTCGCTAGTTCGCTAGTTCGCTATCACCTATAGCATTGTGCATTTGCAAATATGATGATTGCTATCAATGTCGGTGATATCTTTCCAATTGAGTAAAAAACTTTAGAAAATATATTACTCTACTTATTACTATAAAGATCAGAGACTAACAATATTTACAAACACATAGACTAACAATATTTACAAACACATAGACTAACAATATTTACAAACACATAGACTAACAATAACTAAAGCAAAAGAAGTTGCATTTGATTTAAATGTAGAAAGATGTATGTATTCGTTAATTATTAATAATCTATTCTATTTAAATCTATGTGTAACGGATTTATCAAAAAATGTTACAAAATATAAAAATTGTTTCGGAAACATTTGCCCGCGAATGTTAACCTACAAATAGAAGATAACCTATTTACCACATTATTTTACTACTAACTGTCTATATAATGATCACATTTAAATCAATTATAACATGTATTTTTAAATCAAAACCTTATAAATGCGTTTTTAATTCCAATTACATTAATGTATTTATTCAATAAATCTTTGCAAGGTTCTCGAAACAAGTCGCGTTTTTCTCAGTCTGCCTTGTGACGATGCACTAAAGGTATAATCACTTACTTCGGATAGCTTATTTCGGTTAGTTCTTACCATTCGCCATATTTGTGTAATAAGTTTCGAGTGAAATATCAGAAGTTTTTATGAGGCAATTATTAGCATATAGTGTAGCGGTGGGGGTCCGCGAGCGGCTCGGCGCTCGGCGGGCCTCCGGGCGGTCCCGCCGGGCCGGGGTCCCGCTGCGCTCATAGATAAACATGTCGGTGCTTCCGAATACTTGCGCCATGCACGCTGATATTGATTTTGTTTTTTGTAACAACGGAATATGTGTAGTGCGAGACAAGATCATTTGTACATTGTCTGCTAGTAAAGACGAATCATTGGATTGAAACTGTTTTTCTTTTGCATAGAAACAAAGTAGCAGGGAACCGGTTACCGCCTGTAAATATTCGCAACACCTACTGTGTAATTGCTCACCCTATCGTTACTCAACGATGGAACAAAACATTATGTATGCATGTAGTGCTCTTTATTACGCATCTGTCTCGGACTCGGACTAGTACCTTACAAGTTCAAGACGAGCTGCAGATTGCAGCCGCAGGCGGCATTGCGGTCTGCAGTTGCAGTCGACCGCATTGTTGTCTGCGGTCGCGCTCCTTTCTATTTCGAGACGGACTGCGGACTGCACATGCCGCGGCTGAAGGCCTTAGTCGTTTCTATACCTTCGCGCGATACACAATGATGAGAACGCTTCACTTGTACGAAAAAGTGAAGTATCGAATATCCCCCTCTGGATGGATGGATACTTTAAACAAAATAGCAGGAAGCCGTTGAATGAAAACGACTTAGGACAGCTCTTTGTGGAAACCTGTGTCAGTAGTAGACATCCTGTGCCATGAGTGCCATCCTACATAGCTGATTAGATATGTGAAAATGTCCCCCGTCCATTTCTGTAATGAATGTCAAGTTGGCCACTTATGAAAGCTATGACTACGCATCAAACGTTGCATTGAATATGCCCATAATATATGTCATGAATATACAATAGATATAAAATGTATGCATCGTGAGAAGATACCTTCTCTTAGGGTGATCATTCGGAGTAAAGAGATCTTGATGAGTTTTCTAAGTACAATAAAGCTCGTGAACAATTGATCACTATTAATCCGTGCACATATGCACACATGCATGCATGCATGCATGTATAGTTAGTTTACGTGCGTGATCGCATCGTGGCGGTGCGGTACGGTGCAGATAAACTATAGCTTTAATTACTACTAAACACAATTAAACGCTGAGAGCATGACTCGCACACGGACATAGAACGTAACAGGAACGTCTCATAATTTCATTTTGTTCCTATGGAAATATAATTTATTTTTTGATTAGGTATGTTTATAAATTGCAGATATATTTTTAGGGGTTTTGTCTTTATTAACGAAATAGACTTGTAAAATGTGATACATTGCAATGAACAAATTTACTATAAGTATGCTCGTTTTATGACATGACATTTAAGGATGTTGACAATATTTTTTATTTTTCTAATGATCTTATTTTATCTGTAAAACACGGAGTCAATAACTTTACTTTTCTGTTTCAAAATTGCAAGAAACTCTAAACCGTACATAGCATTCATACTAGTAGATAAGTTATTGGAATTGAATTTGCTGCCTAACTATCTTTGCCTTAGAACGGAAGCTACTTTAGCTGAGTTGATAGCTATAGGTCTAGTTCCTATGTATTTGGTAACATTTAACATTTTTATTTAGTGCACATTTCAGTAATGCCTGTGACCTGATTGTGCGTAAAAAATATTAATTTTCGACTCAAAGTCCGACTGAAAAAGTAGGTGCACTCCACCGTACCTATAGGAAGCTTTATGGACTGCCAACTATCTTCTTTTCTTGAATTCACAAGTACTATATTGTGGACACAAATACACATATTAAAAGTATCTTAGGGATCAATTACGTTTTAGAGTATTGCCGCGATTGAAGATTGTTATTTTAACTTTTTTGTATCGTTATTGATTCTTTTTAGTTCTTTTTTTTATATTATAGGGGGCAAACGAGCAGACGGGTCACCTGATGGTAAGTGACTACCGTCGCCCATGGACACCTGCAACTAAAGAATTTTCTTTGAATTTTGAGTAAAAATAAAAAATAACTGTTAATTGTATTTTATGTATCTTAGAATAAAAACAGCTTAAAAATAAGTAAATGTGTCGAGTGAAATGATTCAATATCTTTGTATACGCCTAGGATAAGATTATTATTTGTTTGTATGTGCTTTAACTTTCTCATGTAAGTGAATTGTTCAAATTCTTATGAGAAATAAAGATATCTCAAACCTCAATCAAGATTCCTAGAAAAGTGTGTAATAGCGTTTTAACAAAACCATAACAATTTCTGTATCGAATCTGAAAAAAAATGCATGGATATGGAGCGACGACATCATTTGACACGAGAAGAGATGATGAGAGCCGTCGGAATGTTGCAAGTTGGTTCCAGGCAACGTACTGTGGCTGTCGCTCTTGGCACAGGGGTAATGAGAGCCGTCGGAATGTTGCAAGTTGGTTCCAGGCAACGTACTGTGGCTGTCGCTCTTGGCACAGGGGTAATGAGAGCCGTCGGAATGTTGCAAGTTGGTTCCAGGCAACGTACTGTGGCTGTCGCTCTTGGCACAGGGGTAATGAGAGCCGTCGGAATGTTGCAAGTTGGTTCCAGGCAACGTACTGTGGCTGTCGCTCTTGGCACAGGGGTAATGAGAGCCGTCGGAATGTTGCAAGTTGGTTCCAGGCAACGTACTGTGGCTGTCGCTCTTGGCACAGGGGTAATGAGAGCCGTCGGAATGTTGCAAGTTGGTTCCAGGCAACGTACTGTGGCTGTCGCTCTTGGCACAGGGGTAATGAGAGCCGTCGGAATGTTGCAAGTTGGTTCCAGGCAACGTACTGTGGCTGTCGCTCTTGGCACAGGGGTAATGAGAGCCGTCGGAATGTTGCAAGTTGGTTCCAGGCAACGTACTGTGGCTGTCGCTCTTGGCACAGGGGTAATGAGAGCCGTCGGAATGTTGCAAGTTGGTTCCAGGCAACGTACTGTGGCTGTCGCTCTTGGCACAGGGGTAATGAGAGCCGTCGGAATGTTGCAAGTTGGTTCCAGGCAACGTACTGTGGCTGTCGCTCTTGGCACAGGGGTAATGAGAGCCGTCGGAATGTTGCAAGTTGGTTCCAGGCAACGTACTGTGGCTGTCGCTCTTGGCACAGGGGTAATGAGAGCCGTCGGAATGTTGCAAGTTGGTTCCAGGCAACGTACTGTGGCTGTCGCTCTTGGCACAGGGGTAATGAGAGCCGTCGGAATGTTGCAAGTTGGTTCCAGGCAACGTACTGTGGCTGTCGCTCTTGGCACAGGGGTAATGAGCCGCCTCTCGTCGTCTCACGGGTAGCGTCGCCGAACGACATGGAGGGCGATCTCGTATCACCACTTGCAGACAGGACCGGTATCGCCATGATGTTGGTTGCGGGGCTCCACAGCTCTTCAGGCTTTCTGATAAGCTACCAAACCACCCGAAATCGTTTACGTGAAGTGGGTTGACGAAAGCCACTGTGTGTTCCACTTATAGCACCCCGCAATCGTAGGGCCCGTTTACAATGGGCTCGCGAACACAGAAATTGGGAGGAAGAAGACTGGCGTTGTGTTTGCTTTTACGATGAATCCCGTTTCGGTATGAGGCCGGATACAAGATGTACTCGAGTTTGGAGGACCTCTAGACGTCAAGAACGTTTGAAATTTTGTTGTGAACAATAATGGTTTGGTCTGGTTTCTGAATCCATGGAAGAAACGCTCAGATTTATACGCAGTGGATTGTTTCAAACGTGATCAACCCTTTGCGAAGCCGGTTGGGTGATTTGTTTCGACTAATGCACCACAATGCACGTCCACACACGGCTAGGGTAACACGTAACACGCACTCTTGCCGATGCTCGCATCAATGTTCTTCCGTGGCCTGCTCAATCGCCAGACCGTTGATGGACTGATTTTGAGGAAGCCAAATCGCTGTGATTGTGTGATACGTGTCAATAGTGGAAAAATTATTAATTTTTTTATCTTTGCAATAAAAATTTAAAAGATCCTCATTTTTGCCTTTTCTTGCCATTTAATTGACGATATTAACTTGGTTAATTTTAAAAAATTGGATTTTTTCTTAATTTTTATAAAATATATGGATAAGTTGTTGACTTAAACACTAGGAATTAAAGTAAGAAGACAGTCTGGAAGACTAGATTTGGTAAATATTAATTGGATAATTTTTTATACTTAAAAATATAATTGATCCCTAGACACTTTTGATGTGTGTACAAACGGAAATAAAGCTTCAAATGTGCATAAATGTTAATTTGTTACTTAGGTAAATACTTTATCTTCAATTGTGATAACACCTATCTACAGCAAAACGGTTAAAGTTAAAGTAAATTTCAACATAATTGTTAAATTCAAATACTTAAAACACAAAATGATGTTTTTATTTATAATAAAAACCACAGATTCTTAAAAAATGTTACGTTAAGTTACGTTCTCAGTCTATCTATATCCAAATTCCTTTCAGCGATTTATGATCGTTGAGATGCGCACGCGCAATTTCTGAGAATTCCCGCGTCCCGCATCACCCTTCCGATTGGCTCTGTGCCGAACGGAACGCACCGCAGCTACGCTAGTTTATTTCATTACCTTATGCATTTTATTCGATACTTACTTGATTTATATCGATATAAATTACTTACAATTTGTTATCATCTTAAAATTTTATTAACCTATTATACTAACATTATAACAAATATGTAGTAAAGTATCATTCTCTATTATACACATTTATTTGCATCGCCCCGCGGTTTCACCCGCGTAAGTCCCGATCCCGTTAGAATATCGGGATAAAAAGTAGCCTATATGTTAATCCAGGTCTCCAGCTATCTACATACCAAGTTTCAATCAGTTCACGAGTTATGGGGTGAAAGAGTAACATACATCCATACTCACAAACTTTCACGTTTATAACATTAGTAGGATTTGCGAACTTAGGCACCTACTTATTTATCAACAGACAGGTCACAAGTACATATTAGAAGGAAAATGCTCTGCAATAAGACAGACAGTACATGCTGATTACAGGTGTCCTCATAAAAATTGTTGAACCCTTTAAATCATCGCGATCATGGAAGTAGTTTGCTGCTTAATTTGCAGCCGCCTGTACGGAGAAACACACCTCTATAAAGAATGCCTCGACTTCATCGCACTACTTAGATATATTTATCCTGTTTTGCTAGTTAAGCCACAGATAAGATAATAGTCTAAAGATTCATGGGAAGGGGAACAAAGTTGATAACAGCCAAATTACAATTATAGTGTTCTAAAGTTTAACAGGCCCTGGTAACCACTTGCCATGTGGCATTAAAAATTGAAAGTGACGGGTAGAACTAGTTAGTAATAGGTAGTTAAAGTTGGTAAGAGTTCCTTCGCCTCGATCAGAGCTCTGGTATTGTATATGACATCATATTATATCCTCTAAATAAAATGTGCGATTACAGATAGCTACAAATAATTGTAGTCATGTAATGCTTATCATACTAATGATTGATCATTTGGCAAGTATCGTGCAGAATTACGCTAAGTGTGCCGGTGTGTGTGATGCGGCGGGCGCTGCGCTTGGGCTGCCGGCAGGCGGCGGCTTTGTGCGCCACCGCAGGCTTGTCGCCGACCTCGCCGAACGCACTCCGCGAATCTCTAATGAGCTGTGGACCCAACAGGGCTACCACACAATATCTAGGAACTATCGTGACTTTAAAAGCCTTTAGTTAAAAAAAAACCATAGCCTGTGTTGTCTGTGAACCAGTTGTGAATCGCAGCATGTTTATTTTTTTTAGTTTTTATTTTAATGGTATAGGGGGCAAACGAGCAGACGGGTTACCTAATGGTAAATGACTACCGCCGCCCATGGGCATCTGTAACTCGAGAGTCACAAGTGCGTTGCTGCCCTTTAAGGTGGGAGTAGGAGAAGAGGGGGACGGGGGAAGAGTGGGAAGAGGGGAAGGATGGGAATAGGGGAGGGTTAGGGCCTCCGGTAACCGCACTCACGCGGCGAAATGCAATGCAAGCATTTCTTCACTGCCGGTTTTCTGTGAGGCCGTGGTAGTCGAGCAGTTATTTTGTTAATTATAATAATATGTCCAGCTGTTTTAACGTTCATGACAAATAGCAGACTGTTTACGGATCTCAATAAAATTATATAGCTTCTAAATTAAGAGTATTAATTAGCGTCGCGATCTTTGAAGTGGAGCTGATATGTAGTTGAGAGGAATGAGAGATGAGTTTAATTACTGAAGTCATGTTACATTCCCGGCCTAGGATAATATTTATTTGACGGGAGCGGCCGGCCCTGGGCCTTTACGGCGCGGCGCCGCCGTCACCTGTCATCCATCAGTCGGCGACAACGCGCATGCACATACCGGCCGCGACGCAGATTGTCCCGCGCGCCCACTACCGCCCTCTACATTGCGGATTCAAATTTAACGGTATAAAGTTTGCGGAACGCAACAAAACAGTAGCGAGACGCATTCCACTTTATATCGAGTTAGACTAGTTTTGACGGCCCTGACAAAAAGAGATGCAACACAATGTTCAAGGTGGGTCTTTACGTTAATCTTAAACTATCACACTCGTATGTGTGGGATATGTGGGTACCTACAATTCAATTTGTTAACCTGTAAAGTACCTGTTAACACAGCACGCATAAAGTCAAAGGTCTGGTTTTTGTAGTAGACTACTTAAAGCGTGTATTATGCACATTGATTATTGCAAAATTTAAGTCAGTAAAATTCATATGAAACATGAATGATGGATGAATGTTGTTGTGAATAATAAAGGCCCGCGTTAAAGGTGTGACCAGTCCTCTGGTTCCCAAAAACGAGAAGGTACTGTTGGAGGTCGGGGGTACGAACCCCACCCAGTAGAAACACTACCGATATAAATCCACACTTAACACTATCTTGGTTGCAAATCTGTTTATTCGTTTTTTTTTGTTTTATAAAGACGAGATAACTGTTGTTCTTAGAAAAAATATAATTCATAAAATCATAATAAGAATAATTCCTGTGACCATACAGAAATAATATTTTCAATACGCAACGCCATCTACCGGGTCCAATTGTAAATCTAAACCATTCTCGAATCCACCTGAAGCCACACAAAAATGCCATTAAAATCGGTCCAGCCGTTTAGGAGGAGTTGACATACACACGTACAGAAGAAATAATATATATTAAGATTATAAATGTGAAAGTGACTTTTTCTGGGTCTGTCTGTTAAGTTTCAATGCCTAAACCGCTATATTTATTTTAATAGAGTATATAGTAGATATATTTGATGGTATAGTAGTCGTTTTTTTTTGTTTTTTTTTTACTTATATGTAAGATACGTATCCCTACTCATTGAAATGCGTTGCTTACCAGTTTTGTCTTCTTATTTTAAATTGTCTTAGTTCACACACTCTTCAACTAATAAATATGTTAGACATGGGTCCTACTTATACCTAAATTGTAATGAGAGTTACGTTCTGGGTAAAGACATTATCATATTAATTAAAGACATGAGTAATAAGTGTTGTCCTTTTATGATAATGACGTCAAGTCTGTAAAGTTATACCACTTGTCTTGTGTGTTTCGTTGCTTTTAATAATAATAATACCTTACGATCACCACTGTTGGTCATAATCAAACTATTTTATAGTGAAGGGTTCTATATTCTGATAAACACAGTTCTAATTCGTTAACCGTAATAGTTTTAGAGAATAGTAGGTACATTTTCACCAAATCTTAAATTGCATACTTTACTTATGTTATGTTAGTTGATACCCTGTAAAGTTTCTAAGTCATTTGTAATGTTAAAACAAAGAACCTAGAGATTGCTCGTTCATTGTAAAATGATGCACGACAGTCTTGTTACAATACGACGCCTTCAATCGCCAACAAGGCTATCGCGATCGCCTTCAATTGAATTATGGCATTGAGGGCCTAAAACGTCGCGTGAGCCTCCGACCTCGCCGAGGCCCAGTTATCCGCCAACATCCTCCCCGCACGATCCCAATTGCCTGAATTAGCATACTTAAACTGAGACTGCCGAATTCGCCTTGTATCACTACTATCAAAGAAAGCGCCGACAACTTATAAAAATTTGTCTAAATTCCTTAAGAATACAATTCAAATTTATTCAGCAGCGATGTTGTTTCCTAATGCGTCGTTTAAGAAAATTTCAAATTGAATTCTATACTATGTTAATAAGGACGGTTTTGAAGTTTCAAAGTGTACACATTAGGATGGTTAGACTTTGAACTCTGACTCGCTGGTAATGGGCACAAATTGTTGGCGGAGGCAAATTTTTCTAGTAATTATGCGGCATGATCTTAGAATGAGCCGCTCATATGGTGTTGTTTGTCCCAAGTTGGAATGTTCGCTTGGAATTACTACAGAAGTTCTGGTTTTGTCGCCATGCAGATGTATCTAATAATAAAACTTTTAAAATTTAACATAAGCTTTATCAGAATAATTCTTACAATGACCTGAAATTGTACCAAGTCTCACTAAAATCTCAGCCTACAAACGTTACATTATTTTATGCTTATTCTTTTCTTATATTACTATTGATGTAAGTATTTGTGGTTGTGGGATACCTTGTAGATATTTTGTCTGTTGGAGCACTCGTATGATTAGTAAGAAAATCAAAAATAGATAAAAAAATAGCAGATGGCATTGTTAAAGCTTACAACATATACACAATACAGGTTGATACAGAAAGGACAGACTCCGTAAATCACTTAAAGCGCTAACAATTTCAGGAAAGTTCATGATTTTTAATACTTATAGAAATCTTATTTTGAAACTGACAAATTGAACTTGAAAATTGAACGATAAAGGAAATATTTCGTATTAGTGAGGGGGGACATGAAGCAAACTATGGGTATTTAATATCAATAAAGGAAATATTTCGTATTAGTGAGGGGGGACATGAAGCAAACTATGGGTATTTAATATCAATAAAGGAAACATTTGGTATTAGTGAGGGGGGACATGAAGCAAACTATGGGTATTTAATATCAATAAAGGAAATATTTGGTATTAGTGAGGGGGGACATGAAGCAAACTATGGGTATTTAATATCAATAAAGGAAATATTTGGTATTAGTGAGGGGGGACATGAAGCAAACTATGGGTATTTAATATCAATAAAGGAAATATTTCGTATTAGTGAGGGGGGACATGAAGCAAACTATGGGTATATAATATTAATAAAGGAAATATTTCGTATTAGTGAGGGGGGACATGAAGCAAACTATGGGTATTTAATATCAATAAAGGAAATATTTGGTATTAGTGAGGGGGGACATGAAGCAAACTATGGGTATTTAATATCAATAAAGGAAATATTTGGTATTAGTGAGGGGGGACATGAAGCAAACTATGGGTATTTAATATCAATAAAGGAAATATTTGGTATTAGTGAGGGGGGACATGAAGCAAACTATGGGTATTTAATATCAATAAAGGAAATATTTGGTATTAGTGAGGGGGGACATGAAGCAAACTATGGGTATTTAATATCAATAAAGGAAATATTTCGTATTAGTGAGGGGGGACATGAAGCAAACTATGGGTATTTAATATCAATAAAGGAAATATTTCGTATTAGTGAGGGGGGACATGAAGCAAACTATGGGTATTTAATATCAATAATGGAAATATTTCGTATTAGTGAGGGGGGACATGAAGCAAACTATGGGTATTTAATATCAATAAAGGAAATATTTCGTATTAGTGAGGGGGGACATGAAGCAAACTATGGGTATTTAATATCAATAAAGGAAATATTTCGTATTAGTGAGGGGGGACATGAAGCAAACTATGGGTATTTAATATCAATAAAGGAAACATTTGGTATTAGTGAGGGGGGACATGAAGCAAACTATGGGTATTTAATATCAATAAAGAAAATATTTCGTATTAGTGAGGGGGGACATGAAGCAAACTATGGGTATTTAATATCAATAAAGGAAATATTTGGTATTAGTGAGGGGGGACATGAAGCAAACTATGGGTATTTAATATCAATAAAGGAAATATTTCGTATTAGTGAGGGGGGACATGAAGCAAACTATGGGTATTTAATATCAATAAAGGAAATATTTCGTATTAGTGAGGGGGGACATGAAGCAAACTATGGGTATTTAATATCAATAAAGGAAATATTTCGTATTAGTGAGGGGGGACATGAAGCAAACTATGGGTATTTAATATCAATAAAGGAAATATTTCGTATTAGTGAGGGGGGACATGAAGCAAACTATGGGTATTTAATATCAATAAAGGAAATATTTCGTATTAGTGAGGGGGGACATGAAGCAATCTATGGGTATGTAATATCAATAAAGGAAATATTTCGTATTAGTGAGGGGGGACATGAAGCAAACTATGGGTATTTATTATCAATAAAGGAAATATTTCGTATTATGAGGGGGGACATGAAGCAAACTATGGGTATTTATTATCAATAAAGGAAATATTTCGTATTATGAGGGGGGACATGAAGCAAACTATGGGTATTTAATATCAATAAAGGAAATATTTCGTATGAGTGAGGGGGCACATGAAGCAAACTATGGGTATTTAATATCAATAAAGGAAATATTTCGTATTAGTGAGGGGGGACATGAAGCAAACTATGGGTATTTAATATCAATAAAGGAAATATTTCGTACTAGTGACCGGGGACATGAAGCAAACTATGGGTATTTAATATCAATAAAGGAAATATTTCGTATTAGTGAGGGGGGACATGAAGCAAACTATGGGTATTTAATATCAATAAAGGAAATATTTCGTATTAGTGAGGGGGGACATGAAGCAAACTATGGGTATTTAATATCAAGGATGTTGATGTCCTAATTTTTCTGAAAATATCTGCATAACAAAATAAAAAAATCATTCATTACTGAAATTTACATGAGAATTCATATGTTGTTTAGAAATCTGCAGCTACATTAAGCAAAAAGTTTAAATCAACTATTTGGCTACACATGACGCTCTCTTAAAATTAGACCACACCTTTTTGTAACAATCAATGCATTTTATATATAGGTACATTTGCGATTGTGAATCTTCTATATCTACATTTGTCAAATATATATTAATATCTGTCTTTTATTTAACAAATTTTGCCAAACGTTTTATGTGGAATTAGGCAATGAAATAGTTTATCGTGGGAGAGCCATGCTTCGCCACGTATGGGCCGGCTCGACCGGAGTGATACCACAGCCTCACAGAAAACCGGCAAAAAGTGTTATTGCTCTGTTATGTTCAGCTTCATTTGCCTTCCAGAGATAATTTAAGCCTTTTACTGTACGACAGGCTGCCAATCCCCAGAACCGCAGACTGTATTGATTCAAAGAAAATGTTAGTTTTCTCAGATATTTACGATGTTTTTTTTTCATATGTCACCATTAATCAGGTAAAATAAGTATTTTAAGTTAGTTCTTATGTTAATGGAGATAAGTGTTCCTAAATCTTTAGCATGGGTAAAAAAAATAAAACAATAAAAATGTACTTATATCGTGTGTAAGCAAGAAATAGTAGAACTTTTTGATTAATTTAATTTTCTCAGAATGTAAATAACGGATATAAAATGTTTATTTTGTATTCACCGTCTCATAACTGGAACATTAATAACAAAACTTCTAACAATTTCTTATAACACTTAAATATCCGTGCAAAAGTACCAGTAATGATAACATCAGTTGGATTTGAAACGACTTCAGAAGGAAAAACATCAAAGCATTATAATCTAATTAAATCCGATTAAGTCCGATTGTGATATTTACCTTCATTACCAGTTAACTGCCATTCATTATGAATTAAACGTGACCCTGGCTTTGTTTTAGGTACCTACTTACATTCAATATTATTGTAAGTAGTTTACACATTTCAAAAACGAACATTCGAAGTAAGTATAAACACAATACTAACTTGCCTCCCATAAATAACATAACCTACTATAAAATTTATTACGTATTATATATATTTTTAATAAGTTTCAATGTGTAAGTTGTATTATAATTATATTGTTAACTATTAAAAATAAGTTCAATAAATATTTTTTTCAATAAAAGTAGATACGTATAATAGATACGTATTACGGGTATCTAACCACATTCTAGTACATGTAAAAAAGTAATGGCAATATGTTCAAGAATACTCTAAAAAGTGGCTAATAGAAAATGTGTTCTATAATCTGAGAGAATTCTTTGATAACAAAACAATGCAACGCAACTAACTGATAAAATTGTACAAATATTGCATTTTGTATTATTTTTATATCAAATTAAGTTTTTAATAATGTCTCTATCTGTCTATTTTCATTTTATTTTATATAAATATATATTGAAATGTCATTTTATATTAATTTTAAATTGTATCTGGTGTTGTCACTAAATACTAATGTAATGTTGCAACACCCGAAATGGGTAACTGTTGAATCTATTTATGCAAAACATCTCATGTTACAAATTTTTATGCAATAAATATACATAATTATGTCTATCGAACTTCACAGACCGTGGTACACATTCGGTATGACCGCGTAAACTTACACGGTATCGTACATTAAATACGTAAGTATTACCGCGGTTGAGCCTCGAATTACGTAGCTAATAAACATACAAGTCGCAAATGTTTAAAAACAATCACTTCATTAGCAATTAGTATGCCTACGTGGAGCAGTGTTGCAAGTCAAGAATATATAAAACTATGGGTACGAACTCACAATAGTTAAGAGAATAAAATTAAGAGTTTCAGTGGGGATCAAAATAATAAATACGTTAAAGGAACTACATAAAGTTGTAGCATTGTTCTAAGTGATTATGCTGTTAGATGAATAGAGCGGCGATACATGCGTGTTCATAAAGTTCTCACATAGTTAGTTATTGGTGTAAAATAGTTAAAGGCGTCGGTGCAGGCGTGGCTTCGCGAGAACATTGCCAATATGATCGACGCTCCCACACACGCGAACTACGCTAACGTACACTCAATAGCGCGAAATGCTTTCTTTTCTACATTTGCAGTTAAATCACTAAACATAGAAATAAGATTCAAAACTAAAATGTGACTATGGATCGACCCACACTCTAAAAAGTACATAATAACAAAATACCTCTAGATTCTAGAGTGGATAGCTGTGGTCGCATGCCACGTTGCTCTAAAGTCTAAGGGTTACTTAATATATAGCTATGTACATTTTTTTTAATTTAGGTCGTCGGAATAACCACAACCCACATGATGGTAAGGTAGATTAAGGTCTAAAGATTGGAGTCCCCCATTATAGATACGGACGAACTATATTGGTGGTCTTCGCTTTGACGGCCTCGAGAGATGTCTTTCTACGACCCGCTTAAATCACCCGGGGTTGTAGGTCGAAGGGAACAGGTGTGCTAGTAATGGATTCCAAATCTTGATGAGGCACAGATAAATATCCATACATCTATGTTAGTCCTATATGGTCCTCCGGCTTCATACAGACATAATACAAAAACATAAACATCAGTAGCGAGGTAAAAAAATGTGTACAAAGTAAAAGTATTTCACTTATTTATTATCATCCGAATCTACTCCATCATGAGCTCCTTAAGGATAGGTCCCGTGCCATTTGGCAATATGTCCGCTGCCCTTTACGTGCCAACAATGGACACATTTTACCTTACACAATTTTTTGCGTGAATATCGTCGCCAACTACTTTCTCTTAATTAATAATAATATAACGCTGTTAACTAACTGTACACTAGTTTTATTGGCTGTAATTATCCCTATAGCTGGGGAAGTGTGGCGAGCGGTCGGCGAACTGCAACCTTTAGCGGTCAAGGTCGATGAAGGAATGCAGCTACTTTCTTTTAGCTATAAATAAAAAGGTTTCTTATTATAGCTTTTATAAGTTACTGACAGTGTAGTGTTATCTTTGCGATCTTCTTAAGTTTAACCGTCGGAACACGACAGGCTTTTAGCGCATAATCTGCCGTGTTAACTGTCATCTTTGGTAGGACAGCTAAATTATAGGTCACGAGCAAGGGTGTTTAAAGTTTTCAAGACTTTACCTAATTTACTCTGTTATAAATGGCAACTCTCTATTTATACATCAGCTGCCGTGAAAGTAGAATACAACAGTTATATACTTTGTAGCATTGACCTTTAATAACGATTTTGACCTGCCTTATGAAATTAGTTCAGACTTTATAACACTGAGTGTATTCGTGTATTCTGGTTTTTGTTTTTAAATAATGTATGTTATTATTATTATGTTAATGTAAGTGTTTGTGGAAGATAGGTAGATGGAGCTTTTACTATCGCTACAGTCTGCTTCTGCGGCAGTTTAAGATTTTATTACAGATTGTATTGTATAAACCATACTTGAGGTTACCTATATCTTGAATTCAAGTAAAACCTGTGCCCATGGTTGCAATATGATTAAACTATTTAAAAAATGTATTTAACTGTAATATGTTAACTCATTTTGTTTGCCTCCATTATATAGGATTAGAACCCACAGCACTGGACGTGGTAATCGAGGTGATCACTTAAACGATTGTGCCATTAACGGTATTACGATACAGTAATGCCTCTCTGTGTAGCTTGTACGGGGACCGGTGTCGACAATCGCAAATGAACTAGCATAGTAATAACCATATTATTATTAGTCACTTACCACGCGTCATGTGTGTGTGCCTGCTGATACTGCAAGTCACTCGCTAGTCGCTATAGAGCAACGGAGATGTCACAGAGATGTGACAGATGTATTCGTAGTAGCACAGGAAGTGTGCACGGATTTTCAAATCTTTGTCTATTTGGTTTCTTTGCCAAAAGCATTTTTTTTAGAAAGACACGCCACAAGTAGGTAGTTAATTTATATTAGAGTCAAAGAAATGAAATAAAATTAAAGTCATGAAAGTAAACAAACAAACAAACAGCAGGACTAACGATCTTAAATAAAAGCGTCAGCCAATTTCCCCTTAGCAACTTAGCAACTTAGCAACTTAGCAACTTAGCAACTTAGCAACTTAGCAACTTAGCAACTTAGCAACTTAGCAACTTAGCAACTTAGCAACTTAGCAACTTAGCAACTTAGCAACTTATCAACTTATCAACTTATATTTTTTTTTAGTCGATATGGGTATATTCTTATTTTAACCCATTGAAAAACGGAAAGACTAAATTTCAGTTATCTTCATGTTGCTCAAACATACCTACACAGAAAAAAAATCGACCTAATTGAGAGCATCCTTTTTGAAGTCGGTTGAAAATTAAAATGTGACATTTAATTCCCGAATTTATATAAATTGTAAAACTGCACCTATTGTGTGTTTTTATATTGTGACAAGTAGGTCGGTCAGCCGTCTCTCCGCCATTGTGCGACCACCGGCCTCGCTCGGACGTCTCCTAATAACCAGACCTCTCTTTACTGTACAATGGCAATTTAACTTGCTAGGTATTTATA
The DNA here is from genome assembly GCA_949752705.1 of Callimorpha dominula. Lineage (NCBI taxonomy): Eukaryota > Metazoa > Arthropoda > Insecta > Lepidoptera > Erebidae > Callimorpha > Callimorpha dominula. The sequence goes on from OX456997.1 coordinate 25,767,033, forward strand.
TTAAAAACGACCACCGCGGTCTTGTTTAGCTTCACGTTATGAGGTTAACGTTCACGTTTGCTGTAAAATTTTTGCTCAGAAGTCAAGTTTTTTTTATATTTACGGCTAATGGTAATGTTCATGATAAAAAAATATTAGGCAGGAGAGAAAGGGAGCACTATACTTACTGTGTAATTGGATATAATATTGATAACACGAGTGAAGTCGGCATATATGTATCAAATATTTAAAGCGGCGGTAGCATAATGGCTAAGGCGTCGGACTTGCGATGAAGTGCTTGCGGGTTCGAACCCCATCCAGTGCACTACCGGCGTGAACCCACTCCTAACACATACATTTAGCTTAGCTGAAGGGGTTAACAAGAATACTAGTAATGCACACATTCCTGGGTCGCAACCCACGTTACTAGTATTCTTAAAAAAAATATCTATTACATAGTAGAGGCAATGAGCAGTGACTTAACTAGTCATATTACCACTTAAGCCAAATGCACGTACTTTCTATTATAGTCCGTAATTAAGTCTTGCATTGATGCAAACGACGCTCTTCAGTGTGTTACTGTAGCTCTGTATTTTTTATCAATTAAAAAACGGATTCAATATTTCCACTTCGCAGACCGGCCCTGCGTACAAAACCGATTCTACACTACACTGTATTGATCTGGATCATATCTGGATGCAATACATCCCGGCACACCAAGCCTAAGGTTTCTCCCGACACAGAACAGGTTATATAATTTCACAATAAAAATAAATTACGTAAGATAAAAAAGGAATGAGTATTGAAAACAACGCAGTACTTAATAAATATATAAATGAGACGGATGTCTTGTAATTAAGTATTATTGAAACAACAACAAAAGAAAAACGTAAACGCTTTGTTACCAAGTTAACAAAGATAGGGAACATCCAGTAGGTAATGAGTATTATATGTAGTTATTAGTACATAGACAATACAACAATATCATTACGAGGCACACATTAGTGTAACAAGCTTGTACCGTCGCCGTCGGCCGGTTGGGAAGGACAGTCTAGCTGACGAGCAATTTGGTGAAGTAGCAACATTTAATAGCAGTGGGTTCGGGCGGGCCGTGTTTGCCCTTTAAGTTTGCAGTAGCCTCCGGGCACAATTTAATTACCAAATGGAGCGCTTTTTTGTGATCTCCGGAGCGTGTAAACGGGCCTCGTAACGATGTGTGGATGTCACTGGTATTCCTTTATGTTCGGTAGAAATTCCGCTTGTTTCCCCAAGAACAGGTGGATCGTTACGACTGATTCGGGATTATTTAATTGCTATTGTGTGTTTTGTCAATCACGTTCCTTTCTCAAACTCTTGTCATATAATTGGGAAGCTCTTTTAGTTTAATTTGCTTTGGTGTGCCACTAGGGGGTAGGCATTTATTTGTTTGGTTTATCTTTCTGTAACTTTATTTGATTTCTAGAGAGCGTAATTTATCTATAAGTAGGTACATCATATACAAATAAGTAAAATTGAAGTGTCTGTTTGTAATTTCATAATAACAGCTTTTTACTAAATGCATCCGAATGTTTATACGGTACTTATACTAACTAATAAATCAAATTTTTAAACTTTTGTCTCTGTCTGTCGGTAGAGGTCGGTTCCACAACAGGTGGACCGATTTTCACGGGACTTTTACTAGCAGATAGCTAATGGTGGGGTAACTTAGGCTACTTCTATTTTTTAAAAAGAATTAGGGGAACTTACTAGGGGTTTTTTACCAGATATTTTATCGAATTGCACGGGTTGTGCTCACGAGTGGGCTTGTCGATCCGCCATGCTAGCACCCATGACATGAATTCTAATCTTTGGGTGGGTGTCCCTAAAAGAGTATGTTATAAATATACGTTTATATTACTTAAGACTATCACAGTACTCACAAGTAAATAAATTATATCTGTACATATTTAACCCTACTTAGTAAAACTGGGTAATGACCTTAATAGACCAATGGATTTCGTTTTGTCGTATCGTTTGCAAATATTACTCATATTTTTGTCTCAGATCCAGACTAAAAACAAAAAATGTATCCCTAAATCCTTAATATGTGCATCTGCTAGAAGAGACAATGTGCGTTTGTTAAAAAATTCAAGATTAAGTTGTAGGACCTTCTTCAAAATTTTCAAGTGCCTGTGGTGTGATTAAATTACAAACGCATTAATAGACAATAGACACAACGGTAACTCTATGCTTAAGGTTTCTTAGTAGTTCAACCGGCCGTATCATGACCTTGGTGAGGCTAAAACATTCAAGTTATCACGTTGCATTGTGTGAGGTAGACAGTGTAGACACATCCAAGTAGGTATTTATTTAGTTTGCCGACAATGCAAACAAAACGTTAATTCAGTATACGTGTACGCTCACATAGAACCAACTAACTAGCAGTATAAGCGGCGGGTCCCTCGTTATTTTAAACAATTCGATAATGGCTCCCCCTGGCGGCCACCTTTTGTGGTACAGTTACAGTACAAAGGGCGCTGTCCCCTAATGAGCACATAGTTCCTGCAAATGCTGGACGGGTATGCCGCCGGCGACTCACAACTACATCACGAACTTCTAATGAAAATTTTACATTTTATTTTTACTTTATATGTCAAGCTTTGGTATTTGACGATCTTGAATTCAATGGGAGTGTATTGGCCGAACAACTCTTTTATATATACTCTGTAGTTGAGAAGACTTCATATTTTCACGATCACGTAACACCTTAGAAATTTAAGTTACTAGCTGACCCGCGCAACTTCGTCTGCGTTTGTACATTTTCCCCGTTTTTTAAACATTTTTCATTGATACTCCGCTCCTATTGTTAGTAGCGTGATGTTATATAGCCTATAGCCTTCCTCGATAAATGGGCTATCTAACACTAAAAGAATATTTTTTTTTCTTAAAGACAACAACCCGCATCAGGAATTACTCCTGTGTCGTTCGGGACTTTACAAACATACAAAGAACGGACACAAAGAATACCCAGACTCGGGTGGGAATCGAACCCACGGCCTATGGCATAGCAATCAGGGTCACTAACCACTAGGCCAACAGGTTTTTCAAATCGGACAAAGAAACAAACAAACTCTTCAGCTTTATATATTAGTATAGATAAGGCATATAGCGAGACCATCCGCTTTGCGCGTGAGGAGACGGGAAAGGGATGTCGTTGTATTTGAGGATTACAATTGAAAATGCTGTAAGGTATAATACTATCTACTTATAATGATAACTGATCATTACAACACTTTACAAATATTATCACTTTATATTTGCTTCATCGATGCTTCGCCGCTAGACAGACGGATCCGCACGCGTCTTCATCATGTCTCACACACGAGTCTTGTGTCCTAATTCTATAATATATAAACTCAAAGCAAAGAACACTAGAACTTGCTTCGAACTTGGTGCTACCAGCCAGGACCACTTTGCCTTGAAGGAGGTATCGCTCTGCATCGAAGGAGGTCCAATGCTACAATATTGAATTTACTGAAAAATATAGGCATTTAATTAAAAACACTTCACAATGAATTACTTTTTTCAAGTAAAGGGTAGGTACTTAATTCAAGGAGGATAAAAATATATACATATAGGTATTGTGTCAGTGTAAATATATACATATAGGTATTGTGTCAGTGTAAATATATACATATAGGTATTGTGTCAGTGTAAATAAGCAACACTTTTACTATGCAAACAGTTTGCCAAGACAGGCAAGCACAATAAGTTTAATTGCTTGGTACTAACTTTAGGTACCTAGTTATTCACAATATACTAAGTACTTCACAACTCCCAGGACAATACAAATACTAACCCTAAAATTCTGAAAATATTTTAAAATTATATTAAGATGATGTCCATATTTATCAATTACTTGCCTTTCTCGTGATAAATTTGCCTAAATTTCATTTCAATCTCGTAAAATTTTACCTGAATTCAGAAATTCTTTCTAAGTAAGTATAAGCCTAGATACCTATAAGCTAAAACTATATCATTCAACTGTCATACTTAGGATACCTATATTCAAATCACTACAACTACCTAACAAAAACACCCATTCTATATGCCGTATAAAACGACAAAGCTAAACAACGAACCACATAATAAGTATGCTTACTAATCTACATACATGCAAATAGTAGGCCGAATCATATGCCGTCAGCGAATCAAACGACACGGTCATAAAGGTGACACTTTAAACAACCTGCGTGCACTCTCAGTGCGCAAGGCCGCGCGGTGCGCCGACCAATCGCAGCCCTCCGCGAACCACATGTAAATGTTCTATATTCAAATCAGTTTAAAATCAAAACGCGCATGCACGCGCCGCAACTTTTTATTGGCGCTTTGCATACAAAGGGTTCTCTTAGTCGCGCTTTAATTTGACGCGCGTTCTTCTAAAAAATAAGGGTTCAACTCTTTAGGGTCGTAGTCAACCCTTCCGCATCGCAACCCTTTTTGGTTGCAGCTGTTTTTTAGTATCATGTTTAGTTGTGCCACGCGACGTTTGGATTTAACACGTTTTTTGACACCGGCACATTTTGGAGTGTCATCAACGACGGTTTTAAAAATCATATGTTAGCGACACACCTGGTGTTGGTTTTTGTTGTATCCAGTGATTTATCATTCGCACGTGTTCATTGTTATGAGTGAATTGATTGTTTGGCTGGAGTAGGTAATGATCAGTGTTCCGGTAAAGTGGAAAGGTAGTATCTTCGATTATTTGTTACTAGTTTCCATTGAATTTATTGAATTGAATTGATTACAACTAGCGTTAACGCTTGGACTCAGCCTAAGCTTTTAAGTTTAAAAAGGGCCCGGATGATTAAAATGTGTCAATTGATATTCAAGAAAATAATTAAACTATTTGCCAAAATTTATGCTTACAATCTATCTGTATAAGTTAAATATTCCCTAATAAAAGTAGTTTTTCAAACTTATGTATTAATTTATGGGAGCACCCTGAAGATGTAAGCTTTCCAATAAAAAATAATAATTAAAATCTGTTAAAAATTAGTCTGAAAAGATAGAGTCGTAATAAGAGTCACCTCCTTCTTTTACGTCGATTAAATTAACCCTTTTCTACGTCTGTAATGTACGTCCGCCGACGTTGTCACCTTCTTTTACGTCGATTAAATTAACCCTTTTCTACGTCTGTAATGTACGTCCGCCGACGTTGTTAAGTCACATAAATACGAGTAGAAGTAAATATGGTTCATTTACGTATTTTAACATTGACTTTGACTGTGTGCGTAACAAGTTCAAAGCTACATCGAAAGCAAGAGGTTTGGACCAACTAAATCCAATTACTCCATCAAAAGTGATAGTGTTGAAAGCAGTGCACATAAAGGTGCGTCCACAAACATGCCACCTATCAGCTAATGCGATGTCGCACGGTGTCATGTTGCCACGACGTGTTTAAGGGAGTGCCATAACTTACGTGCTAACAACACATGTACCTACAGATTCTCTAATATTGTTCATATTCATTCATACACAAGAATAACGCATCATATCATGCGATCCATTATCTCAACGTTTTAATTGTGACGTTTGAGAGGCCTTAACTCTGTAAGTGTCGTATCCATTAATATGATGCCTTAAATAATGTAATTTAAGAGTTACACATATATACTAACGAAAATGTTACGTAAAATCTAAAGATCTTGTAGAACAGTTAGATTGATTATGAATATTGGTCGATAGTAGATAGAATGCTACAATTAATAGGGATTATTACAGTGTTTTACATAGATAATTGCGTATATAGATGCAAATGACTGATAGAGATGCTTTGCTTAATATTTAAAACTTCAAGTTAAATCTTTCTAAATAAGATAAGTTGCATTACTGACCGTGATGATTAAACGGCGCTATTTAGACTTAACCCAAGCACAGCTTATACTATGTTATATTGTCGTAAAACCTAAAATCTATATATTAACGTGAAGAGAATCCTTTGCACCATCTTTTCACTTTTTAAGCAAATTCCGCGAACAGAGCAATGGGAAGTTTGGTATACTTAAAGTTGATATGTAGAAGAAGAAAATTTGTAATCAATATGTAAAATAAATAGAAAAAATATGTGTATAAAACGGTTACAAAAAGCTACAGGGGTTTAGTAGAAGTGCAGACCTGTCATGGCACGGAGTGTCTATAAATGACATTTCAAGTCATACTGGTCGTTGATATAAAACAAAACACTTAATGACTCCTGGTCGAAATTCGACCACCAGGCGATCCCTAGTAACAAATAAATGGCATATAGTTAAATCAGAGAGAACTGCGTATAAAATAAATGTAAAAGAGTGCGTAAGAATGCCAGACGGTTTAGCGGGTGTGGGGCAGGCTAAATATTTGCGGGCGCGTATCGTGTACACATTCGATAATTGCGCCCATTAACGCTCATATCGGCGATATGACCGCATTAACCGTACTTAATGTAGGAAATGAAATATCCGGCGCGCGGACCGCTCCCGACGAACGTCTCGCTGACACCGATACACGCACTAAGATGACGGAACACTACATTTGGTAGAAATTACTTCCAATTTGCAAAATTGTCTTGTTTTGATTTCAATTTTACTAAACTCCATGTTTAGAAAGATTTACATACATGCCATAGTTATAGACTTTTATTTATGACAAAATGATTTTGCAGATGCGTGTTCTGTTTGCGCGTGTATGTTCGGTCTTTTACTCGTTTCTGTCGTAATTTCGTGGTAAAGAGAAACAAATGTAAGATGTCTCGTATTTTTGAATGCTTATTTGTTTTTGTAAAAGATTAGCCGCTTAGTTTTCTGTCAATATTTGTGTTATAAAATCGTTAAAGTTTTCATCAAGTGCAATCTTTTACCTATACCTACTCAAAATTTCAAAAGGTAGATAAAAAATAGCTTGAATCGAAAAAACCTTCAAAAGTGCTGTACGTACAACTACAGAAAACGAGTGCGTTTATGCGACACAGTGCGTATACGTAAGACCCGGCCCGCGTTACGATTGACAAATATCGGAAACGTCAGCCGGCGCCGTTTTTTCCTAAAACACGATACAACGCAAATATTCCGTTTTCTCCTATTTGCCTTTACTCGGCTATATTTGTATGAAATAATTTTAGTTTGGAGACGTTTCTTGTTACCGTGGTGTTGATTACAGGGAAAAGAAATAACATTTAGAGCGGTAAAACTAGACCGGGATCGTTTTGTGCGACGTCGGATTTAACTTACGAGGTTTTCCTTATTGGCCGAGCGTAATGTTGTCACGATACAATACAGTTTTATTTACGAGCTGTTCTTTCATCACGTAACGATGAATCGTTTAATTTGTGGCCTATTAAAGGGAGCCATTCTAGTTTTGGTCCTCTCTTCTTAAATATTACACTATTTGTACGACAGAACTGTGAATGGCTCAGTGAAGAAAGTTGTTTTCTGAGTTACAGTTGAAAATCTCCATATCTATATGTGTCATTGTGAAAGTCTAATATTGCACGATCACGATATTACAGTCTAATAAATTGGCTTTATACGAACACCTTAAGTATGTTTATTTGCGATACGAATAAAATACGTAAGTAATACGTAAGTCATAAAACCTCACAAAAATTCGATTGTGGTCGAATGTTTTTGATCTGATTTCAATTTTTTTTTCTTCTGAGAACCGGATTTTCAGGATTTTTCAGGTTTCGACTGATGAATCAATTTTTGGTGATCTGTCAGTCCATTAGTAAGTGAACCTCAAAATTTATTCTCAGACTTCCTTTCTCGTAAGTTATTAAAGTTAGCATTTTTAAATATTTGATTTCAATAGGTTTATCCGATCCTGAGTTAGTGGGGATTTGAGAACGGCTCGAAATGGTTCGTGTTAATATAGCACTACAGAGGGTTTCAAGACTCGCCCGCGGACTCTCGTGCGCCAACATACAACCGGATATAATGTTGCTTCTTAAAACACGTCAAACAAAAATATTTTAGTACAAATATTGTTAAAACTGTTGTACTATTGGATAGTGGCATCAGTATTATGAACAACTTTATTTGATATCGGAAAACATGTTTTAAACAGAATTGAATTAATAGATTTAATTTAATAGTTCTTTTATTGCAAACGTTGTAATATAAGGCTGTCTAGATAAACCATCTATGTGATGTTTCACACGTATATATACTGGTTGATTATATCTAACCTTGGTAGAATTACCACTTCTTTACAAAACAACATTTATACCTAGATACATCTAACGCCATTACCCCAACCCTCATTTGCCTGCAAACGATCAATAAAATTACTCATTCATATACAAACTTACCCCATCTAGAGAGTTATCAGGGAGGCCGGCGGAGTTCGGAGGAAGGAGAGAGGGCAACCCTTTCCCTCCTCGGCAATCCATCACTGACGACTAGCGAAATGTATTTTAATCCACTGCCCCGCGCGCCGTCGCTTCATGAAACGTGAAAAATGATCCCACTGCGCACACACACATACACACCGTGTATTTAAATACACAAGTTAACTAGCTGGTATGTTTGTGGTAGTAGAGGCTTTGGATGTTGTTACTTCAAACGCTTTAGTTTGGGAGTTTTGAATCGATTATCATCATTACTTTACGCAACGCAAAACAATGGGCTCCATTAAATAGGATTTAAATCAATGTCATTTGATATGTTACCTAATAAATTATAGTTTACAGAAAGTAAAAACACGCGTTAAATATATAAAACCATGTTTTATATATTTAACGCGTTGAGTGGTTTTGACCTAATTTTTATAATAACTGTACTTTTATAAATAGCTATTAGTGAACTATGTATTTGTACCATTTGCTGTCAATCACCACACGCTTTTTTATAATAAACTAGCAGTTCCCGCGCGGCTTCACTCGCGTGTACATATCTCTATATTTTGCGCGGAACCCTAATTCTTTTTCCAAAATAAAAGTAGCCTAAGTTACTCCTTATCCCTTTTTAAGGTGGCGGCAACATAGTTGCCACCACGTATTTAATCGATTTTCTGGCAACTTTATAAATTTTAGTAGAATTTTATTTTCTCTATCGAAAACTGCAGAGTTTATGTCAATTTCAAACAGCTTTTTACATTCTCAAGCGTCATGACTGTCATTTGAACCTGACGTGAGTTAGAAAGTTGGCGGTTTTTTAGAATATTTGTTCAAATCTAGTTTTATCTCGAATTTGTGCTTCTGTTTCGGTAAGTTTTATTTGCTATTTCAATGTATTGGGGCAATAACGATAACAAAAAGCTAATTTTTTTAAGTTTGGGTTGTGTGCTTGTAAAAAAATGGGATTTGTTTAGGTGGCAATATAATTGCCACTGCCTTATGTGTGTGTAGTGCATGGCTTGGTGTTAGAGTTGTTGTGTTTTCTTTTATAGGTAAAAATGCCGCGATTTTTGAACGATGACGCAATCGAGGAAGAACTGCAGCGTTTATTTGGTCTTCCTGATGATCCTGAGGTTTCCGAAGACGAATGTGAACCTGAACCAGAGAATTTTACCGACTTAGATGTCAGTAATATTTTAAATGATTCCGATATGGGCACTGCTGTCCTTTCTTATTCAAAAGTTGGAGAGGTGCCGCATCAACTTGAAAAGTCAATTTCGTCAAATAGCTTATTTACTGAGCACCTTTCAGCAAACTTTGCTGAAGTTCAACCATCAACATCTGGTCTTCATTTGGATAGTCGACGCTGTCGTATCAGCGAATCTTCGTCCCCAGAAGTTCCTCTGGTTTGTCGTCCCAGTGACGTAGCTCCACCGCCAACAACTTCAGTATCAAATATAGCTATTTTGTCTGAGACAGATGAGTCAGATACTGAAGAAGACCAATGGAAGAAGGTTCTTTACCCTCAAAATCCCGATATAGACTACTTTGACAGCATACGCCTAGAAAATAAGCAATTCATGCCAAGTAGGACCAGACCTGTTATTTATTTTACTCAATTTTTCGACCACAACATAGTAGATCTCATTGTACGACAAACTAATATTTATGCAGAGCAAAATGGAAGCCGTGGCTGGACGCCTGTTGACACTTCTGAGGTAAAGGCATTTATAGGCATTATTATTTTGATGGGTCTCCACCCCCTGCCAACAATAGATCTATATTAGTCCAGTGATCCATTTTTTCGTGTTGCTGAGATAGCATCCGTTATGACTTGCAAAAGATTTAAGAAGGTACTAGAAAATCTACACCTAAATGATAATTCGAAAATGCCACCCAGAGGGGCACCGGATTACGATAAATTGTTTAAAGTTCGCCCGCTTCTTGAGATGCTCAACAAAGCTTGTCAAAGTGCTGCAAAAACCACAACTTCCCAATCAATAGATGAGTCGATGATACAATTCAAAGGCATTTCATCACTAAAACAGTACATGCCACTATAACCTATAAAAAGAGGGTATAAAGTGTGGACTAGAGCTGACAGCGAGACTGGCTATGTTTTTGAGTTCCAAATTTACACAGGGAAACGTGATGATCAATCAACTGAATTCGGATTAGGAGCAAATGTTATCAAATCTCTTACACAAAAGCTAATAGATGAGGGGTTCCGTGGACATGTGACTTTCGATAATTTTTTCGCATCCTATGAAATAATGCAATACCTATTCAATAATGGTATATATGCCACATCTACAGTCAACAGCAACAGATCAGACCTACCACTTATAATAAAAACGGCAAAAAATAAGAATTTACCAAGAAATAAAAAAATATCTTTGGCAAGAGGCGATTTTAGATGGCGCACTAAAAATAATGTAGCATTTGTAATGTGGCAAGACACAAAACTTGTTACACTCCTGACCACTGCCTTTCATCCAAAAATAGATAAAACATTCTGTGACCGAACTCAGAAAGACGGTTTGAAAAAGGCTTTTCAATGTCCATCAACTATATTACAGTATACAGAGCGCATGGGTGGAGTAGATCGGTTTGATCAGAGGCGGAGCACCTATGAAGTTGGCAGGAGGAGCAAGAGGTGGTGGCTTCGAATTTTCTATTTTTGTGTGTAGACTTGGCCATCACAAATTCATTTTTACTATACACTAGCAACAAGAGGGTTCACAATCCACTTTAACAACTGCATTTTAGGTTGTGTCTGGCCCGTGGTCTTATTAACAATTATTCGTCTCGGAAGAGAAGCCTCGAAAGCCAGCCACAGTATGCTATGAAACGGCCAAAACTCTCTACCAATAGGCAAAAGGTGGTGGGAGTGACGGATGAAATTCGTTTGGCTAACGTGGGTACCCATAAACACGAACAATTGGGATCATGGCGACGTTGTCGTATGTGTAGCACTAAAACAAGGAACAAGAGATCTAAAATACAGTGCTCCACATGTAAAGTGCCACTTTGTGTGGTTCCTTGTTTTGATTTATTTCATAGCCAACAAATCTAAATATAAAAAAAAATAACCATAGATGGATCTGCATAAAATTCGATTCTATTAAAGAGAGTTTAATTGAAAATGTTGTTTTAGTAATAGGCTGTGGCAACTATATTGCCACCACATTTTCCAAAAGTTTCCCATGGAATTTCCCAAAAAATAAAAACATTATTTTCATCATAAAAGTATTCGTTTTCACGTTTTGTTTGGTATATGGTGTTATCACCTCTCATTTCGTCGGCCTTATAAAGGGTTATAACACCAGCTTTCTGCCAGTGAAAGTTTCGTGGAAATCTGTCCACCCGATCCGGAGAATAACCAAAACAAACAGCAGACAGACAGACAAAAATGAAAAAAAAAACAGATTTTTAGGCATAGGTATCATGCAAATAACTGTATGAGCTTAAAAATAAACTATCATTTAGACATTACAAACAGACACTTCAATTTTATTTATTAATATTGATCATTTTTTTTTCGGTTTATTACTAACGTGTGTTATAGTGTTTTTTAAAAATAATTAATTATAATATTTTTTAGGTTTGTATGGTCATCGGTCCTTGACAGGTGTTCTTTAATGTAGTAGGGTGTGATATTTGTAATTTTTTTAATTAAACTTAAAATTGGCACAATATCATACTTATTGATGAAAATTATTATTGCATAATTAAATTGGGTAATACATTACTGGTCTATTAATAACCTGGAAGAAACTACAATATGGTTGCGACACATGAATTACAAAAACGTACTGGATTATTCCAAATTTTACTTGAACACCTAATTCTATAAGTAAACCTATTCTAACAGTTTCGACAGTCCCGTAAGAAGCGGTGGTTCTTACAGTAGCCTCCTGGAGCAGTAGGCGAAAAATACTTTATAGTTAAAAGCGGTCCCGTGGGCTTCACCAGATTCCTCCATGTTCTCTACGGAGGCCTCCATTAATCATACACAAATTGTTGCGCGACCCCTCCACGCCATGTCCCCAGTGATATGTAAGCTCCAATTGAGCCAGTCATCGCAGCTTCCTTTTGAGAATTTTCTTGGAAAGCTTCACTATCTTAAAAGCAGCCAAAGCCACTGACTGGAAGCGAATGAACGATGAATGAACTATTGTAGCGATTAAATGGCAGCCGATTTCGGCGTCACTGTGAAATTGCGATTTTGGGAATACGCTTAAGAATAATATTAAGAATAATTGGTCAATAGCGAGTCAGATTAGGTTCAAAGGGTTCGGTTTAATATTGTACAGCTGATGTTTGTGATCTAATTAAAACCGACTTTCATATAATCAACTAGGTAGTATGTTTGCTGGACGAGAATAAGGCTTGTTTTATTTCATATCTGTATTTTAAAAACGAATCTGTAGAAGATCTTTTTACCTGTAAGGTAAACTGCGCGTATGGTTTATAACACTACGTTACTGCAATTCCAACAATGATATAAAGAATATTGATTCGTAACATTCATGAACCACTTTATAAGGTTCTAGATGTTATCGCTCAATAAATGTTACCCTATCATGTGACGTCATACTCATAATAGTGAATGTTTTATTGTGACTTTATGCGTATCTCCCTGGATTACTAAAACATCTGTCCCGGAAAATTCACTCTCGAAGCGTTTATCGGCTCCTTGAGGGTAGATAGAGAAAAAACTGCAATAACGCGGTGTCATAACAAAGACGCCACCGCCGGCCGATAATACTATGATTAATACCCGGCGTTATCTTGAGAGTGCAGGCCTCGCCCGCCCTAAGGAAACCGCACCGACGTCCGTCTACGCAACGACAGAAGCGATGGACTTGCCATGAATAATTTCAACCTTATGTAGTGCAGAATAGCGTTGATAGTTATTTGAAGAATTGCCTGTTTAAGGTATTCTCCGGACCCGACATAAGAGTTACGGATTTCGCATAATGCATATTATATTCGTACGGGGGTGGCTGTGAGGGTGCGCAGTAGTGAGGAGGTCGCGGGGTGAGGCCGGGTAGACGCGGGGCGGGGCGGGGGAGGGGGAGGCACGGGACGGGACGCGAGGGAGGACCGCGTGACCGCACGTCTTTTGCACGCGACAAGCTCTCGACATTTTTTTATTATTATTGCGCTTCGATGGAATTTATTCCACCAAGGGTCGGTAATAGAATAGCGGGCACGCTCGTTTTGGCCCTAATAGCGATTTTGAATATCATTTTTAAATCATATAATGGAGTGCACTCGCCTTTTTAGAGTTATTTTTAAGGGGCGAGCGCGAGGGTCGTGATCTATGAATACTTGTATCATCGTTTCACGCGAATGTGCGAGCATTTTATAGATTAGTAAACGGCATTAACTTTCAACATTAATTAGAGAAACTATAAAAGCTTGTAGCAGTTTCCATATTAGAAAATCCGAGCTTGTTAGATTCTGTTCAGGCGAGTCAGTAGCGCGGCCCACAGCCACAAATATAATTACTATAATTAATTTCGCGCACCGCCGGCCACAGATTAAACAAACGATTAATAGTGTGGCCATAACCAATGTTAATCTCAGCCTTCACCGGCAGGTGGCGCTAGTGGCGCATTGTCAATAATCGCGGGGTATTATGAGAAATGTCTGGAGAGTGCAGCGGGGAGGTGTAATTATACACGGTGGGGTGGGAGGGAGGCCCGCCAGCCTCCCGAGTCCCGACTGACCTCCCCGAGCCGTCATATGCACTCATATTTATGTTAATTGTAGGTGTTGTATATCTGTGTGTATTTATTCTTGAAGAATTATTGCTAACAAGAAAATGATACTTTATAGTTTTAGTTTATAATCGTAGAAGTGAGTACGATCTCAGATATATTTAAAGCTCAATGTATTTACGTTTTGTAAGCGACAATGAGTCTGCAATATAAGCATTTTATCTTTAAGATAAAAACCATGATCAGTAGTGAGGCAAAGACCGTTGCCTGTAGCTAGTTCCAAAAGCGAATTATTTATTTATTTTTTTTTATTTTTTTTTTATTCAATTAAGACACTAAGTGACATTTATGAACGTTAAATTGAAGCTAGAGTTAAAATCATAGATCGGCACAAACAGACGCCACAGCATATACTGGATTGTCAAGGTAAATTAGGTGAAAAACACCAAAATCTACTGCCCGTTTGTGTCGATCTATAACTTCCAGTTTCCAAAATGCGTAGGGCCTTATGAGAAGAATACTGGCAAAGAAACTCATGGCCACTCTTTTTAAAGTCAGATCTTCAGGTACAATAGTGTTAGTGTTACACGAGAGGTAAACAGGATGCAAGCTGCTGCCACCTGAATTTCATTTTATTGAAATGCTCCAAAAGCTAACGCACTAAAAAATAAAAATCACTCAGTGATACCGTTGAAGGTTTGAACCTATTAAACATAGAAATCATTCAAGGTGCACATCTACCTTCATTCAGTTGCAAAATCTACTGTTAAAAATAATTCGTGACTGGATTAAGAGGCTAGAGTTGCAGTTGATCGAACCAAAATAATAGTATAGGCTAAAGCATCGCTGACTAGGCCGACCAGTTACCCCAAGCAGCACCCGTTCACGAGTATGACGCATGGACCAGCCATCATCTCCATTCCGTCTATTTACTCTTTCTCTCTCTTCTTAAAAGACAACTCCCGCATTAGGAATATTCCTGTGTCGCGCGGGCTTTACAAACATTCAAACAACGGACACAAAGAACGTCTAGACTCGGGATAACTATTTACATAACAACATACAAATTTTTGTCCCGTGTGGGATTTGTACCTTACAACAACAACTCTCAGCGCGGCGTAGTGGCGAGGTGACCACTTAAACCATTGCGCCATCCGTGCAACTGATTAAACAGCAAACACAAGTCCACAGAGAACTTTGATCATTCATTGTCATTTAAGCTACACTTAGTCAAATATACTTCTTTGTTCACAGATATTGTAAAGTACATAACACTTACAATTGAGCTGCTTCCGAAGAATAGCTAGTTGGAATAATTGGTTCACAGGTTTGTTCATTAGAATAGAGTTTGTTATGAACTTATATACTTTACGTTCAACCCACGCAGTCCTAATCACTTCACACCTAATCACAATTTTGATATTTATCATATACGTCATATCCTTCTGAGTAGACAGAAGCGATATTTTGTACTTCGGATGATGCATTGGAAGGAAGAGTGAGAATGTATTATTCCCTATAGAAGAGCCATGCTAAAATAAATTTTTTTAATCTTATTAACATACTATCTGCAGATCTCCGAGGTTTTTACTGTTTAAGGAAAAGTCCTTGAGTTTTGAGCGATGGAACCAGGCCTCTTTGTCTCTTTTGCTAATTTGTAAGAAGGTTTCCGTTAAGATAACTTAAGTGTTACAAACTTCCAGTGAAAATGAATACTGCCGTTGATTAGCTGAAAATCTTAGTAAACTTTTATCAGTTTATATATTATATAAAAAAAGTTCAATCAAACTTTTTTTTACAGATATGAAGCGTCGCGACTTCACCGCAACACTTCGCTGACGACAGACATGTTGTTATACATTTATATAAATAATACAAGTATAATATCAGCTAATATTTCTAGTTTGATTTTAGCTTGCTATCCTAATACCTTAGGAAGGAATAAGTAAGTATTATATTACTACATGCATATAAATCTGTAAACGACTTCCGTCAATGTGACCAAATTGAACGGAGGGTTATTTCTGCATTTATTTTAACACTAACCGTACCCCGCAGTTTCACCTGTGTTTATGGTCACTACTCCGCTCCCAAGGATCGTGGCGTGATGTTTCACAGACTATAACACAAATGCGCACTAAAAATTAAGCAAAAAAAAATATATGCACAGCTTGTGGCTTGTGTACTTGTTCGAATGTGTTGAACGAAAACGTTGTATAAATAGTTAGAACTAGCACCCGCCCGGCTTCGCACGGGTAGCAGGGACATCTTCAACAATCATCATCATATTTCAATTCATTTACACAAAATGTTAACAAATTATACACCTAAACCTTCCTCATGAATCACTCTGTCTATTAGTGAAAACCGCATGAAAATCCGTTAATTAGTTTAATCAGTTTATCGCGAACAGATAGACAGACAGACGCAGCGTTTTATGAAGACAGATAAAGTACCGATGTACAGCGTTAGAGAATACGTACAACTGTATTTTAACTTGTCAACATATATATATATATATATATATATATAGAAATGCATTTCTTTGGACCAGCCAAGTCTAATGACACCTTCTATTAAACTAAAGAATAGGAGTTGGCGTTATTCTCACGAAACGAGCCAAGAAAATATCAAGCATTATATTATGTGTTGTGTCTAAGTGTTCGACACATTTCGATAGCTAAATCTTGTTACATAAAACTGTTGCAGGTAGAAATGCCAAAGGTGGTGCTAGATTGTTTTTTATTGTATTGACTCATATATTTAAAACCTTTGTTTTAATTTTATAATATTTAGATTTGTAGGACATTTTAGTTCAGTGCTGCTGCTATGACTGCCGGTTATATGGTACACCTATATACATCGGGGTAACTATTGTAATGACGCAGAAGAATTGAAAATATTCGTTCTTTTTAATCCTTCTGCGTCATTGTTCTCCTGCACAAATATTATTCGTCGTTAGTAGTTGTCCTAAAGTACATATTATTTAAACCGAGTTTGGACATAATGATAAGGATTTAAATTGTTATTTGAATAATTAAATATATAGTTTAAAATATTTAATTGTAAAGATGTTTGTGTTGTTAACAATGACCCGGCAGTAAGAAGAACAAAGAATCACCCTGTAAGTTGGATTTGGTTTCTGTGGCAGGGGTCGATTGTTCTCAGCTATAGCGTAACCCTCTTTGTTCGGAGCTGAAATATAACCATTAAAGCTTGGTGAATATTTAGTGAACCTTAACAAGTATATATTAAAAAATTTTAATATCCCCGGCTCTAAAATCCTTTCAACGATTACAAAATAGCTAATGATCTTCGAACGGATCAACAGATTTTCTTGAATTATATTTGAAAAAAAAAAAACTAAGTAAATCCAAATCAATTCATTACAGACAGACACACAGATACACAGATTTTCACGTTAAACTTATAACAACCTTCCATTTAGGGTCGGCGGTTAAAAATAAATACGGATTTATGCAAGAAACGATAAACTTTCTCGTTTGTTGGAAAGAAATGAAATGCCTATAAATATTTGCAACAGCAGTTGTATCACTTATCGTTTACCTACGTTCAATAATTTCTCAAAATTATGTTATTGTTTTTATGTCCTGTATAAGCCACGTGTTGCTTATCTCCTGGTTATCTATACATTGTTACACATATCATAGAAATACTGACGAATAGTGAAGTGGGCGCCTGTATATATTTCAGGAAAAATGGTCTACGAAGTAGCGGCAGCTGAGCGCAAAAGGCTACGGTTACGTGTCAGCTACGGGATGAGCTACGGCGCTACAATACTGATAAGAGGTTAGTATTCACTGTAACAAAAAAAAAATATTTTTAGTTGTTGGTTTTTATCCAACGCTTACACTAGACCAAAAAATCATCCTTAAAGAGTACTGTGATTTATGGATTTCAGCTGTTGATTGACGTTTAGTATCTTGTCCAAGTGGAAGATATTAGGCTGCCAGTTGCCACAGAGTGAAAACTAGCTAATTTCTTCTCGGTTGAAAGTTTTAAGATTTTCGATGACACCAAATTCAGAAGCGGTTTTGCATCTTTTAGTTACCTGTAGGCAATAAAATTGCTTCTTTATTAGTTGTACCGCTCGTATAATCTATATACATGTATTAATATGGGAAGAGAATTCTTTGTAAACCCTTTAAAGCAAATTTCGCGGACTGTGGACGATTTGAAATTTGGTATATTCAAAGTTTATATGTAGAAGACGTGAAGATTTTTTTTTTTAATAATATGTGTTATTAATTTTATAATTATGCGAAGACCTACAAAAAGATACACAGGACAGGTCCAGTTGAGCTGTCGTGGTACGGAAAATCTACTCAACGACAGTTCAACTTATACTGGACTATGATGTCAAATAAAATAGTTCAAACTTAATGAGTACGTATTTTAATAATAATATATTTATTTGCATTAAACATGGTATACAAAGGTGTTACATATGTTTTTTAGAGCACATACATGTTTTTCTAATATGTACTAGAATGCAAAATTTTTAAACAATCTGCTTTTTCTGAAGAAACGCCTTAATACTATAAAAGCTATTAGCGAGTAACCATTCATGCAATTTAATTTTAAAGGGTCTTAAATGTAATGATTTGATATGATTGGGTATCTTATTATAAACGCGAATGCACATCGCTATACAGTTTTTGTTGTATTTTGTTGATCGAGGAATGTCATATAATACTAATCTATGTGGGTCTCTCCTGTTGCGTACAGTACATTCGATTCACTTCAATTTCTCTTCTTCTGTTTCCCGACGATACTCGATCACTGCCTTTCCATACCCACAAGAGTTATCAGCAGTAGATTATTTGTCTAAAGAAATGGGGATCTGTTTTTGTAAAGTGTAGTTTTGCATCAAATATAAGTAGTTTCTTGATTTTCGCCCACTTTTAAACGTCGGATTGAATTGAAACTTCGCACACTTAACAAGGGCCAATGGCAATAAAATATTAGACTAAAACAAAAAAGTTTAAAAAACTATAAAGCACGCTTTTGTAGCTAGCTGAACTAAAAGTAGAAAATAATTTGTTATAAGTTAAAAAAAATAGAGTGATTAAGAAAAAAATCATTTTATCGTAAAAATGCGTGGGGTGCTGGATGTCAGTTATAGTAAATATTTTATTGACAGATATTGGTAAAATCAAGTCATTATATAATATTTTAAAAAGCACCCCACGTTTTATTTCAGCGCATGTTTCTACTTTCTAGTTCAGCTAGTTACGAATGCGTGTTTTTTAGTTTTTTAACCAATTATTTATTTATTGATATTGATCACATAACAACAGATCAAATACATACTAACAAAGAAGACATTGTCGAAAGAACCAAATCTCTGTTCGCATCTGTTGCGCCGGTCGGTATTGTCCATTAAAAACCTACAACCTCATAGGTCACTCACTTTCTAGATGACCCAATCCTCTTTTAGACCAATAAATGATTTGGACGGTAGTAATGGTGCCCTTTTAGAACGGTTATAGAGAAATAATATGAATAGTTAGCAACAAGTCTGCAGCGCACAACACAGCCATTAGCTTCCAGTGAAGCCAGTTCTCCCGACGTCTAGTTAGACCGTAGTTAGACGTAACACACGTCGACAGCCGCCTATACATCTTTTCTTCACGTCCAAGTGTGTGTAATGTCGCCAAGCGTTCTCCTGTATAAAACGACCAGTCCAACCAGACCTCTCGCAACTCTTCTTCTGCCTCCACACTGAAACAGTTACAATGTGCATAGAGGGGGCTGGGGAGTGCAAGACACAGTGGTAATGGATCGTACATATTTCTGCAATTGATTAGGCGGGGGCGGTTGCTATGGCGACGGGCTGCACTGCCGCTCCCCGCGCTCACCCCCGCGCTCACCCCCGCCGCAGCTCGCGACTCCACTCATTGTGCAGACTAAGTTATGTCCACATTGACACATTACTTTATAAGTTGAATATCATGAAGTGTTATAATTTCAAGAGGGTGCGCTTTCTGAAATAGTCGGTTGAACGAGCAATTCTTTTTACAATTTCATAGACCTTAAAATATATGCAAATCAATATTATTTAAGTTAAATAATTTTTAATACTTTAAAGGTGGTTATTAAGTAAATAACAAATCCCAAATAGGTGAAAACACCAAGAAACTGGTGTAAGCTTTGTCATACAAATACTTATATAGACATTTTGGTGTTTGTTTTGTTTCCTTCCTTCTAATCCTATCTATATATCTATCTAATCTAGCCTGAGGTAACAACCCGGCGTTGACAACCCTGTAGAACCATTTATGCCCTGTAGAACCTTACTGTAATATCTATGGTATAACGATGGCATGGTCTGCGAGAGTGAACCGTACAGCTCACGACTGTTCTGGCGTATGGATGGCGTATTTCTTTTTCCTTCCTTCTTCTTTTCTCGTTTAATTATTCACCTCTCTAATACTCACATCGTCGATGGTTGTGTCTCCATCAGCCTACTTACGACTTAACCAAAACATCAAAAAATCAAAGGTATTTCACCTTGTACAAAGGCCGTTGAAGCTAGATACTCCCATTTATAAAATAATTGTAACGAAGTAGAACCTCGTAGCTTTTATTGTTTATTTATTGTTTATTTATTGTTTATTTATTGATTACGTTATCCACGAATAGTGTTCACAGCACGTTAAGGCTATCGTCATTGATTGATTTATTCACTAATGCTGATTGAAATACCAAACAATCACGAAACGATCAGATATTCATAACCTAGAAGGAGAATTTACAGAATTCGATTGTCTGTTTGTTGATTAACGATTGGGTTCATTATTTTGTCAGTGTTGTCACCCTCTTCAGTCGTTATTGGATATAAACTTTAGCTGAAATGCTTCTAGATAACAGTTATACTATTTGTAAACTTCACAAAGTTCCCCAGTCACTCCATTCTTAAGTTCACTTAATAACTTTTACAGTGTGATATTAGATGTATTATGGTATAATATTGCAACTACGAGAATTGTGTGATAAAGTAAGTGGTTATAGTTATAAGAATATATAGAGTCGAGTGCCAATGAAAGCTTACCCGGCTACTCTTAAATGTCAGTCAAAACTATCGATAGGCTCACTTAAGTACGTAACGTACGTAAGTTAAACACACTAGTAAGTACATGGACTGGGAATAAAATGGCTTGTTGTCTGAAGTCAACGTGCTATATATCGAAGGAAAAGCGTTGCAGATCCTAAATCCAAGAATGCAATAAACGAACACGAAATATTTTCAATCAGAGCGCGACGGAACCAATCGGATACCTGGCTTTAACTGCCGCCAGTAATTGCGGCCCATATTGTCTGCGGGTCTCTAAAATAGGGCCGGAAGACATCGGGTTTCAAGTTAATTTCCTCGCTGGAGGCTAATCTTGCGCCTAATTATTGCATCCCACCCCTTGCGTGGGGGGAAGACGGGAGGCACCTGCCGCCAGATTAATTGATTTGATGATCCTTAGTTTCGGAAGTTTGTGGTTATAGTTACTGATAGTGGTAAAAGTGATGTTGGCAAAGTTACAATATCTGTAGATGTATAATGATTACCAAATTAAGTCCATTTACAAAAGTAAACCTACAAAACATACATACATATATCGTGTTAAACAAAGGTGTAATCAATCATATTTAATGACAGTGTTTATAGCCGACAAATTGTCGAATCTGCCTGAAACAAAATAGATTTTGAAATGTTTCCTTCCTAAAATGCTTCGTGTTGAAAATGCACATGTCAGACAAATTCAGACATTTTACTTATGTGTCTCTCTTTCGAATAAATATATACCTGTTAAAAAAATTTACAGACCCGTCGGTCTAGTGGTTAGTGATCCTGACTGCTAAGGAAGAGAGCGTGGGTTTGATTCCCACCCAGGACAAATAGTAATTGTGTGATAAGCACGATCGTTTGTTCTATGTCTGGATGTAATTTTTCTATAATGTATTATGTACTGGTTACCATAGTACAGGCTCTGCCTAGTTTGGGATCAGACGGCCGTGTGTGAGATGTGTCAATATATTATTATCATTAATTACGAATTTTCCTAAAATGGTTAGTACTCAGTACGTTACGCTATTTACGAGACGTCCTATACAAAATATACAACCTTACAATAGGACCACAACTTTCTGTGACACTGTCTACACGTGATACAGGCTTCATATAAGGAAATTTTTACAAAGGAAAACCACATTACCGCGGATCTTTATATTTGTGATCATTATATACTCGGACCGTAACTTAAAGTGTTAAAATTACGTTCATTTTGTATGTACTAGGAGGTAACGTATATTGTGTTTGTACCGATAGTAGATTACTTAAATTACTTGCGTATGTGATAAAGTATATCTAGTAGATAATTGAAACATGATATTATCACAGATAAGATAATAGTTACTGATATTATGCTTAATATATTTGTGGTACCGAGAATACGACCTTGTAAACAGTATCTAGGACCCGTGTTTATCAGAATTATGATTTGTTATTTATATTACCTGGTACCTGCCATACAAAATAATGGTAATACTATAAGGCATCTCCCACACGGCCGGCTGATCCTTAACTAGACGGAGCTTGTACTATGGTAACCAGACTGCTGATAAACATACTTGTATATTACTAAATACATACATATTTTAGATAAATTACATTCAGACACAGAACAAATGATTGTGCTCATCAGACAATCATTTGTCATGGAAAAAAACCGTTAGCGTGTATTAACTGCGGGAGAGCCATGCTTCGGCACGTATGGGTCGGCTCGACCGGAGTGATACCACGGTCTCAGAGTTTTTCGGTTTTCGACAGTTAAGCAATGCTTGCATTGTTTTCCACCGAGAGAGTAAGGTTACCGGAGGCCCTAACCCTTCCCCCTCCTCCTCTTCCCCTCTTCTCCTCCTTCCTGCACTCTCCCCCTTTCCTCCTTCCCCTATTCTCACCTTGAAGGCCTATAACGCACTTGTGACTTAAGTTGCAGGTGCGTATGGGCGGCGGTAGTCACCATCATGTGACTCGTCTGCTCGTTTGCCCCCCATAACCCATAACTTTTTTTGGCAAGCCTATTTACAAAATACCAATCAAAGTTATTGCGTAAAGGTTAACACACCTATCAAACGAAACACTCAATCGATATCGTGCGTAACATGTATGAGAGGGGTTGCGCTGGCCTAGTGCGGGTTGGTACTCTTCATTAACTTTCGAGATCATTGTGGAGAACTGTGTATACTGCTTTCCTCACAATGCTTTTTCATTCACTCCTAAAGCATGAATTTCTAATATGCATATTAACTTTTAAATTCGGCGGTGATTGAAATCGAACCGAGGACGGTGCGAGCCACGACCGGTTATACCACTGGAAACGGAACACTCAAAAATGAATAAATCGGGTAATAAGTAATGACTGTAACATGGGACTTTGTTGAAGAACTGATAACATTAGTATAAGGCATTAGAAACGTCCTTTCTAAGTGTGCACACAAAACAATGAAGCAGGGATTGCAAATTAACCTGTCGATTAAACTAAACACCCAATTCAATCAGTATACAACCGTTTATCGATAGTATTGGCGTGGTGGAGAGCGCTCTAAAGACCGGACCTACCGTAACGAGGAGGCGAGTGTCACGAGAGGTTTAATTACGCCGCCCCGGGCCACGTAGGGGTGAGGGAGCCCTCACTGTGCAGGGAGGGGGGCCGATACAGGCGCAGGGGAGAGTCATCTAGCGAGGGATATGTGCATAGAGGTGTTCCGATTCACTGTGATGTTTGTTTTGCACGTACGATTGTGCTCAATAGATGAGACAGTTACTTTATACATTTTTGTAATTTGTCACGATTTTTGGGAAACAAATTTTCTAAACAAGTGTACTATTTTCGTCAGGATAGGTATTTTAATAAGAATTTTTAAACAGAGATATAAGGTGAATGATAATTTTTAATATACGTTTATTATTAAAAAACATAGTGTTATAAAACTCGAACTTAAATGGTGGTTATTTTTCAGAATGCTTGTCATTAAGGATTTAATCAATTCATGAATATAGTTTGAGCATCGAGGGAACCTGTTCATAATTTGTCTCACGAGAAATTATCTAGAATAATTGTTAATTAAATAAAAGCCGGAAAGTAAATTCTAACTCTTCCAATTCCCACGGGAACTAAAAAACTTTCCTTATTTTTTTGTCTAAAATAATCATGTCGCAACTCACTAAAGTTTCGTCATAATCAGATTATTATAGAAAAATAACAAAGAAAGTAATTAATATATTTTTTTACCTATTAGTCATTGTATACTAACAAATATTATCTATTCATTCGTAAATATCTTTAACAAAAAAGTTGTTAAATGGTCAATTGATAAACGTAGACGGGTTTCGACGTATGCATGTGATGCCTCCAGTTTAATTGGCAATCAAAGTATTAGTATATATTTGTAGGTAGGTATTATAGGGTCGTAATATGAAATAAAAACTGTTTTGTAATATGTGAACTTTCTTTCTCCCTTCATTGTAACGCCTACTGGTTTGATCAAAAAACACGCAATGTTGCCCACATTTGCACTGAGAACTAATAATTCATTGTCTGAGGCTTGAGACGCAGACACCTTTTTTACCGCTATATTTAATACGATGTGCAAATACGCATATTGTGTGTTAAGTGACCATTAGTAAGTTTTCTTATAACTTTTAATTATTTTCGACTAAACATGCACATGGTTAACATCCTTTAAATAATATAAAGTTTAAACATGACATCAATATATGACTAAATTATGTTCATTGTTTTAGAAAGAAAACACTAAACTTTGGAGTGGTTAAATACACTCCGGGTACATGATGCCATTTATTCAATCCATTTTACATATTTACCAATTATCACTCCTTTTTATATTCAAAGTCACATCCCTTCCTCGTTTGCAAAGGGGTTCGAGTTGTTATTCAAATTTAGGGGATTGTTAAAAAGAGCTTGTCTGATTGGTTATAATATGTAAGTCTGTTTTCACAGTGGCTATCCCTCCACGTGGCCAAATGTACCTTCAATAGTATTAAATATTCAGAATACGTATTGGTTTGGTTATGCTTTAGATTACATTCACCTTATTAACCATTTTAAAATAGTTTTAAATGTTTATTAAGTCTGCTCTTACATAAGTTAATTTCCATTTTATTAAAGATTATATTTTCACCTAAAATACTTGTAACTTTTCTTTTATTATTCTGAATTAAAATATCCACTGTCCGTGTTGAATCACACATCGGCAAGCTCCCGACCCTCGTCTCTTGTACAAATGAATGCAGATATCGACCGCCTCTCCCTACATAATGAGTCGAGCTCATCAGCTTATGCAAATACACAAACACACGCTCCCCAGTGCAACACTTCGTGACTTGGTTGTTATGGTAGGGGGCGCAGTTGCCATCGATCGCGGAGATGCAACATCCATAATGTATGCAACAACCCCCTGTTTAGTGAGAGCGCGAGTCGTGTCGAAGAATAGGTACTGACTATCAATTCTTATTTGGTGATAGTTTTTACAAATACGCAACAATGCCTGTGAAGTTTCTTGCTGGAATGTAGGTAAGATATTTTTTTAGTCGATATTACGTACTGGTGGGTAATGAAGCGGTGCGAGCGTCGGACTTGGAGTTGACAGGCTTGAAACCCATCCAAGTACTATAATGACATGAGCCCACTCTTAACACAAGCATGTCTAAGTTGGAGAGGTTAACAAGAATGTTAGTACATTTTCTTACTCTTACGAATGTTTTAAATTGTTAGAAATAATCCATTGTTAGAAA
The DNA here is from genome assembly GCA_949752705.1 of Callimorpha dominula. Taxonomy (NCBI): domain Eukaryota; kingdom Metazoa; phylum Arthropoda; class Insecta; order Lepidoptera; family Erebidae; genus Callimorpha; species Callimorpha dominula. The sequence goes on from OX456997.1 coordinate 25,792,924, forward strand.
ACATTCTAAGTGGATAGAATGGATTAACATATTTCTAAAACTCTAAATGACATATTGTAGACGTACCATCGGGTCCTGGATTGTTACAACTGTTTGTTGCATAAGGCTGTGTTCTTCTTCCCCGGCGTACAGGCTCCTCAAGTTGAACCTTTCATAAGGCGGTATAGTAATAAATAGGAGTGCATTTAAGAGCGCCGGCCGACCGGCGCGTCGCGTCACACTCCGCTCCTTATTAAATGTACTTTATTAACGTTTAACGCTGTTCCGATATTGGATCACAGTTTATAGCTGCTTTACTGCGTTTTAAAGTTTTCATTTCTAATATTATGTAATTAAGCTCAATATTGACGTTAAATCTTGCGACTTTACTAGCTTATGTTACTTTAGTCTTGCCCTGTAGTGTGTGTATTTGTCGTAACCGCAATAAATACAATAAATAATGAGTTTATCCATACCGTATGTCATATAAATTAAAACCATATTTTCAATCTCATTTTATAAAAAAGTGTTTCATGTATTAGTAATCTGCTTTGTCTTCAGAATAATAAAATATAATTATGATCCGGAACAAAATGTTGACAGATGTGCAAAATACCTACAAGCTGCTCACAAATGTATAGACGGTTGCTACTCTGTCATGTTAATTTAATATACACAAATATTCATGAGTATCCAACACTAACATTGAACCGGTTGCCACAATTAAAATCTTTAGGTAACATCCTATAAATTAAGTGGGGTATTTTCGCATTGGTCATGTGTCATGTAGCAAAGAAAAAGTTACAAAGGCATTTGTAGACTGTAATGTTTGTATTACAAGACTTGAATTCATAGAAAACACTACGCGATACCTTACTAGGATTTTGTTTTAAGTATTTACCGAGGTATTTGATCGCGATAAAGGCGCTGTTTCGCAATAATTCGGCGTGTGTGTGCTCGTCTCTGCCGTGTAAGACCGGAACAAAGGCTCTAGTTGCCGGAATCCAATTTAAAAGTTGCGTTTAGTTCACCGTGTAATCGTTAGTGGACGTTAGGCGGGTGGCACGTGAATGACTTTCGGCCCAAGCGGTGGCAGATCAAACGTTTTCATTCCTTTAGGGCTTAGCTCATGCGTGTGACTTTCAACGTGGTATTTGGTGAAACAGACTATTTTTAAATTGTACTGTTAAAGTAGTTTCTTTGTTTCAGTTGTAAAAGCTTAGAAGTAGTGGCAGTTTAATAGTGAAAATACTTGTAATAACAGATAAGACGTATTATGGTCTTTACTGGTCTATAGAGGAAAGTCTGGAGTTACAGTGTGTTATAAATTAGTCGTGAAAAGTTATTAACACGTTCTTCTTGTTTGTGTGGTTCGTCACCACAAACTACACGAAAAGGACGTCAACAAATCATTACTACTGTTAAAGTTATGTTACGTTGTGACGTAATACAACTTTTTCATTGACATAAATAAAGTTCGAGTGATCGTTGAAATAAAATAAGAAGAAAGGGAACCGACACCAATGCCAATGTATCTACGAGTTGTAATTGTTGTAAACTTGATTTTATTAATCCAATTCTTGCTTAACACATTTATCTTTACGAATATAATAGTATTATTATTAATTATATCATTGTTCGATAACTCAACCTTCCTAGGAGATACCAGTCTCCCCTTGTATGCTCCATGTGTATGTCCAACATTGGAAACCATACTATATAACTATATATAAGGGCTGTAATTAGTAATTTGTAAAATTCTCGCTATGATTAGATGTAGGTAGCTATATAGCAAATATCGCAGAAAGAACCTGTTGGCGGAAAAACTAATTCGATAAAAAGTACCCTCTAGTTGAAGTTAATGTACTATGAGGTATATTCTTTAATAATGTAGTGGCTGTGATGCGTTTGATACCAGAGCTTGCTGCGTATTGAATTTGAATAACATGTCAAAGAACCTGAACTGGCTCAACAGATTTGCTTTAATTATAACTGAAAACACTTGCTGGAAAGGTGACTTGATCGAGAGGATCAAGTCACCTTTAAAAAAAAAACTAAATCAAAATCCGTCCGTCTTTTCAGGAGCTATACACAGACACACGTTAAACTTATAACAACTCTTCCTTTTGCGCCGGGGCGCGTCGGTTCAAATTACGATTACAATCTATAGGCTTTATAACGTGTTTGGTAGTGTAGATAACTGTAACGTAAATATGAGCGTCTGTTATCTGTTCAATGAGTACTCATATAATATGCAATTGCATCTTTGTGGTGTGCCTTAGTGCAGGCGGGGGTGTCGCACGGGCGCAACGGAGGAGGGCTGCGGGGCTGGGGGAGGAGGGGTTCGTATCCTCCCAGCAGCCAATATTATACGGCCGTAGTTAGCGCGCACTGATATTAAGAATTCCACAGCGCACAGAGTAATTTACAAAGATATTTTTTTAATTATTATTACCCATTGTTAATTTTACTTTTATAATTACATAAAATAAGGATAAATTTGCACGGTATCACAATAAGATTCCATGCAAAGGCGCCGGGATTTCATTGATGGAAGTGACGAAAAGAGTACCTACTTTGTTTTTGAGACCTATTTTTAGCATTTGACTATTTCACAATTATCGGTATGGGAATAACTCATATAAAAACGGTGATGTCAGAGTTCCAAAACTGCCACATAATGTATGTATCTACAAATGCTTATATTTACCGTAAGTCGTTTATATATACTCATGTTTTTTTTTATAAATGATTCCCCTAATAGGTAGACTAGTAGTAGTCTAGTAGTAGTCTTCCTTTTATCGTGCTAAATTGCTTACATGTTATAATTACTGAAAATTATTCTATATTAGATTAAGTTCTACCAAAATAATAATTTCCATAACCACTAATTACCCTTTGTCTACCTAATGAAGCATTCTCTGTATCATTACACTATACTACAATCTGAGATTGGAGCGAACGGCACAAAGTTGGTAATTGAAAAATCTTTCCGGTCCCCGTTTAGCCTCCCCCTCTGTCCCCCCTAGCCCCTAAGTTACCTCACCCCCCCTCGCCTTGGGCCACGGTGCTCGTGGAATTAAACTGAAACTGTAATTACATGTGTTATATTTAATTGGAAACTTCTGGCTCCACGTCAGAATATTTGTGCTTTTATGTTTGCTCAGGCGTAGGCCTTTTAATGAATACAATCTCTGGTAATGGTCCCAATTCTGTTACTTCACTCGCTAAATTAAAATTCACTTAATTTTCTTCATATAAGATGTAAACCTTGTACACTTCAAATTGAAACAAGTAGGTAACATATGTCGCTATTGAAATAAGCAATTTATTTGTCGACTAAAGTCTGATACGCTTAAATAAACTTTAATACAAGGTAGCGAGAGCCGCTAGCCGTTGAATGCCATCTCTTTTGCTCTGTGTATTTAGTAATCGCCTTCGTAGGTGTCGATTAAAATAACGTCATCTTAGTTCGTTTTGAACAAGTTTTTATATGGCAATTATACAGTATTTGAATAAATGGAGACTCTCGCTGCGTGGAAATAAAGTTGAGTATACGTTGACAGGTTTTAGTGAAATTTAGTGGCGCTGAGAAATAGACGCCAGTAACAAATAGACCTTATTCCGAAAAACACAAGGTTGATTTCATATGAAGAAATTAAGTCAGGTTTTAGTTTAGTCGAGTGTACAATAGAATCGGCACCAATGTCATTGCTCCAGGTCCTTCATTATCAGTACAAAAAGTTCACTGCCTACCTGTTTATTGATGTCCTATTAATTGTCACATTGAACAAGCAGATATATTATGGACTAGTCGTTCCCCGCAGTTTTACTCTTGTTTATAGTCACTGCTCCGCTCCTAAGGGTCTCAGCGTGATGTTACATAGTCTATGCTATTCCTGCTACTTAACTTTTCGTATCGTACTTACCTAAGTGCGTGTCACTTGATAAATACAATATTCGCTTCGGAAATATTACATTTCTTCTTAAGGACTGTCGTTGACTGCTATATTAATTTATATTGGGTATCAACTATCAATCAATCATGCGCGTGCGCCATAGCACCCGGTTCTCCGCTTTACGCGTTTAATCTACGCTACGTTCCTTAGGTCGTCAGCCCATCTCGCTGGTGGCGTCCTACCTTTCGTTTACAGATTTCGCATGCTCCACTCTAGGACTATTTGCTCCAAGAACCATCGGTCCTTCGGCAGATGTTGCCAGTCCATTGCCACTTTAGTATGTATAAGCGTATTAAGTCGGTAACTTTGGTTTTTTGTCGGATGACCTCATTACCAATGTTATCCTTCAAAGAAACGCCAAGCATAGCTCGCTCGCTCGATATCGAATGTCATTTTGCTCAAATTTTAACTATTAATGATAAAACGTGGAAGAGCCATGCTTCGGCACGTATGGGCCAGCTCGACTCCGCTCGATACCACGGCCTCGCAGAAAACCGGCCGTGAAGCAATGAGTAAGGTTACCGGAGGCCCTAACCCTTCCCTCTCCCTTATTCCCGTCCTTCCTTTCTCCCCTTTTCCCACTATTCCCCCCCTACCCCTCTTCGCCTACTCCCACCTTAAAGGGCGGCAACGCACTTGTGACTCTTGAGTTACAGGTGCCCATGGGCGGCGGTAGTCATTTACCATCAGGTGACCCGTCTGCTCGTTTGCCCCCTAAAACATAAAAAAAAACATGTGGTTAGTTTGGCCAAGTGATACAATGATAAGTCTGTAACATTTTATTAATATTGGCATTTAGTATATTGCCAAGTTTCATTTTGGTATAAGACTCACTTTTCACAGTACCTGGTGTACCTACAGTACTTTTATAGTTAACAGTACTTTTATAGTTAACAGGATTTTTTTTTTTTTTAGAATGAAAGGTATGTGTGTGTGGGTGTGTGTGTACCCTTCACAAAGTGTATCCAAAATATCATGATGTTCGGTTGAGTAGTAAAGGCGTGAAAGCGTAACAACACACAACGAACAAACCAACCTACATTTGCAATTACAATATAAGTTAGGATTGGCTCGGCATCTGAGGGGTACATACAGTCATAGCATATAATTCACTAAACTACCTCACGGGTGAACATTTTTGACCAATATCCGTAACTGCAAGACTTTGAACCATTTTCCCTAATAAATGGTTAGTCTTTTTTACAAGGCGTGGTAAAGTCAGGACTGTGCAGAAAGATCACCACCACAGAATATACTATCAGTACTTAGAAAGATCACCACCACAGAATATACTATCAGTACTTAGAAAGATCACCACCACAGAATATACTATCAGTACTTAGAAAGATCACCACCACAGAATATACTATCAGTACTTAGAAAGATCACCACCACAGAATATACTATCAGTACTTAGAAAGATCACCACCACAGAATATACTATCAGTACTTAGAAAGATCACCACCACAGAATATACTATCAGTACTTAGAAAGATCACCACCACAGAATATACTATCTTTCTGCAGAAAGATCACCACCACAGAATATACTATCAGTACTTAGAAAGATCACCACCACAGAATATACTATCAGTACTTAGAAAGATCACCACCACAGAATATACTATCAGTACTTAGAAAGATCACCACCACAGAATATACTATCAGTACTTAGAAAGATCACCACCACAGAATATACTATCAGTACTTAGAAAGATCACCACCACAGAATATACTATCAGTACTTAGAAAGATCACCACCACAGAATATACTATCAGTACTTAGAAAGATCACCACCACAGAATATACTATCAGTACTTAGAAAGATCACCACCACAGAATATACTATCAGTACTTAGAAAGATCACCACCACAGAATATACTATCAGTACTTAGAAAGATCACCACCACAGAATATACTATCAGTACTTAGAAAGATCACCACCACAGAATATACTATCAGTACTTAGAAAGATCACCACCACAGAATATACTATCAGTACTTAGAAAGATCACCACCACAGAATATACTATCAGTACTTAGAAAGATCACCACCACAGAATATACTATCAGTACTTAGAAAACTCAACAAATAGTTCCAACGTAAACGTTACGAGTAAATATGTTTGAGTAAGTTTTGTAACATTGATGAAACTATCATAATAATATAAAATGGTAATAAACGGCCGCCCTGTTTGCATAACTGTTGCAGTTAGGAAATAAGAGTGGAGTCGCGCTAGAAAGAGAACGACATAGCACTACCGTTAACTGTTGAGAAATGTAGACTCCGGTCACATATTGACAAGGCCATCGAAACTAAATGAAACCACAAGACTATAGAGTTAAAATACGTGTTTATTGAATAAATCTAAAGCCATTAAGGGAACTCCCATTACGAAATTCTTAATTAAAATCTTGCTTGAAAATTGCTTTTACACAATTAAGGAATATGTGTTTATACACGGTGTATTAATATATCGCACACCTAGATCTAAACAGGTATTAACTCCAAAAGTACTTTTTTTAGAAAAGGTAAAAAACTAATTACCTACTTTGTCCCTGTGCACGCAGGAGTTTTCTGTATAGATTTATGCCTTTTTATATGCAGCTAGAAGAAAGATATTGTAGGAATTTTGTGTCTTGGATTTTTGTAGTTATTTCCCTATTGCTTAACAATGTAAATGTCTTTATTTTTTGAGTTGAGCCCGTGGTAAATTTAGCGACTAGCGTCGAGTAGTTGTGATATTTTAAAATGTTTTATTGGTCGGTAGGTATTGAGATAAGGAATTCGATAGTGTGCATAACTCAAAAATTTCTATTTTTGAGTTAGTTCCCTTTAGCTCTAGGTGTGCGATATGCATACCATTGATATGTTTAAACATGTGGACTGTACATACTTGCAGTACACAAGACCTTCTCATGTACCCATGTCTACATGCAAATAAATAATCTTCTACAAACTTTTAAACTTTCGCATTAGATGATAATATAATTATATTGACGGTAACTAACGCGATCACGTATGTAAAAATATATATACCTTTGATGTGCCCGACGTTGCGACCAGGTTGTCCGACTCTGACCGTGGTCACAGGCTGATTTAGATTTTAATTTGTAATATTTTATTCTGTTCTATGGTAATAAACTGGGGCAAAAAAATGTTTAAGAAAATGTAATTGATTACAATTAGAATAATGTTAATATTGTGTTCACCTACGGAACATAATATATAAACGAAACCGCGGGTGATTCTAAAACCGCAGCTATCACTTGATTCGAGGTCCAACGTGGGTGAGTTACTCTGCCCCACCCCACTGGTGGACAGTACACCCTATTCGTGGGGTGTGGGGGCCATTCGTCAGCTCTCTCAGAAATGTTTTCATTTTTATTTCATAAATAAAGAGTGGAATTCCGGCTGGGCGCGTAATGAGGGAGCCGCGGTGGCGTGCGCGCGGACGGTTGAACTGTGTTTGTGTGATGCGATGTTTGTGAAAACATTTGTTCATTTAAAATGTGGCCTTTAAAGCATTTGTGTTTTAAAGAGCGTTTCTTCAATCAAGAATTGAAAAAGCCCCAAAACCACATCTTCATATTCGTGTTCTGATTATATGATTGTAGTTCTATTGTAATTAATAAATATTGGAATAAAAAGGCGATACGAGAGCGATGACCGCTCTGGTCATCACTTTTAATTTCAAAACATGGAGAGGCAAATCAAATATTACAAATATATAACTCAAAGGATTAAATAATTGGGCCCAATGATTGCGACTATTCTTTAGATCCGCATTTCCTTTAGATTGATTTTTCTTCATTCAAATTACAACTATACGAGTATTAACAAATTTGTTCCCGTGGGTAAAAGCTAAGAGGCATATTTTATGAAGTTACAATCATAAAAAAAATATATTCTCATAAATCGTCATATAAAAATCAAACAGATTATCTACACCAAATCCTATGGGAGCGGCGCTTGTGGCACGTGGTGGCCGCGGCCGCCCATGAATACATCTACTACGCACCGCTACGTACTCGTAGGTAGCGAGTACTACGGTTCGCTACGAACTAGCCCCCCTCGCTACACGCTTGTAATCACTTTATTGTGTCATCTTCATCTCATAGTGTATGACTCAATATTGTTGCAGTACTCGGTGACTTGTAAAATGTTTTAATAGCAAAGTATTATTTATGCAGATTTTTAAATACCTATTGAAATCTACCTGTTGCTTGAGATTTTATTATATTGCATATTTAGAAACTTGTCCCACTTTGAGATGCAATGTTATGCAAAAAAAGAGTTCAGGTTGAGCAGATACTCCCATCTGCCACACTTGCCGATTTTTAGTAATATTCATACTAATTATCTTCATTTTTAGTTAAATTTTACTACATTGGGTAATTTTGTATATTATGCCTTTAATGCTTAAGATAGTAAGTCCATTTTCTGTATTATCTACATTATTGTTAACTCACCTACTAAAAAAGATTGCATCGACACAATTATATTACCTACTTACTGATAAATAAGTTGTTTGTTGTTACACCAATGTATTCATAACTCAAACCTACCCAAAAGTAAACTCCAAACAATTTCCCTCCTGAATCGCTCGTCGAGAAAATTGGATATTTACATTACATGAACCCTATTGTAAGATTTGAATGAAAATTGAGAAGTGGCTCCCTCCCCCCCGGGGCGAGGCGATTACGTTGTAAACAACTCGCGACATTCCGCGCAAGTGTTTAAAATTGTGCTCTCAAAGTACCGCCGCCCTGCCGGTACCGTCGAGAGGCTCCGAGGGTAAAAGGGCAAAGTAATTGGTGTCGAGAGCGTCAGGGGCGGAGGTAGGCCCTCCGACATATTGCAAACATATTCTCCGCTTGAAATTTATTGTAAATCGCGGCGGGAGGGGATTTGAATTCGGCCCCTCGCACTGTCAATAAACCGAATGGACTTTGGAAATTCGCTACATTCGCTCCGTGTTTGTGTTTGCTGCCTTAGCTTTTTCTGTTCTTGCGAAAAAATCTCCCGTTTGGGCGCACACCCCTCGCCTCGCCCCCTTCCCCCGCGGCGCGCTTTCGATTTTATTTATCTAAGGTTTTCCATTCGTTCGTAATTGTGTGAGTTGCGAGCTCGATTGTTGCTAAAGCGAATATTTATTTGGGCTTCAGTTTGCTTTCCATTTGCGCGCTGTATCTACGTATGTATGTGTCTGTGTCCGGCGGGCACGCTCGTTTCGTTCACTTTTAGCGGCATTGTGCCACAAATTGAATTTGCGGGGACTCAAATCAAATGTTGTCGTAAGAAATGACTTGTCGCCGCCGACTGACACTATCAAAAAATTGATCGACCTCCCGCCATACAGCTCACCGCTAGCGCTAATAATACGCGCTCCGATGCTGCTACACGGCTATAGCATTACAATAAATACATTATACATACCTAGCTGGTACATCACAACCGTAGATCACAATAGTGTGTATACATTTGCTATAATTTGTATTATTACAATTAGTTGTGTAGGTATAGAAGTAGTGGTATCGCGCGGGTGTCGTATAAATCTAAACGGCGCACACGCCAATAACATTAGTACAATGAAAGGCCGGCGTGCAATCAGCATTAGCCGGAATATATTTCGCGTAAATCTTTCACGGCAGCTTTTATGTATATCGTAAAAAACGGGCAAGTGTCCGCCGAGTGAGCTATAAATATGCTCGTAAAGCGAGCAGCGGGTCCGAGACGCGCCGCGCCGCGCCTCGCCGCGCCTCACCGCGCCTCTCCGCGCTGCACCGCGCGGGCCACATGCACCATACACCAGTACAACGTTTGAGTGCTAGGGATTGTCTTATTTAAGTTACATCATACATTTTTGTATTTCCCCTGACATATTTTAAGATTGAAAGACAGGTCAGGGTCATTCTGACACTGGATTTCAACTACAATAATTAAGAGTTAAAGGTCACAATTGGTAATTCTGATTCATACACTAATGCATAATTGGAATGAAATGGATGGATTTAGGCAATGGATACGTTTGTAACTAAATGGAATCGGCCATTCACTGTACTTTTGCGGTATTTTTGATCAGGTGGTTGCAGAATCGACAGACGACTTGTGTTTACGTCTGAAGTTACATGACGAACAATACTGTTGCCTTTGTTTCAAAAAGCCTGTTGATAATACTTGCATACTTGGCATACAGTAATGTACTAGAAAAAGTAACAAAAGATGAATGGTATGTGATGTCTCTAAGGCGAGGAGGAGCGACTATTGGAGGATGACGACAATTTTTATATACTTGCTACATACATGAGAAGCGTCACATGAATCAAATTACATTAATATGGTGCTAGCAGTGCATTGCTTGCATGCTGACATGTAATTGAGTATTGTACAAAAAGCGATGTATACAAACCTTCACACAGTCTTTAGTCGTTGTTAGTTTCTCGTTATCGATACTTGTGCTTTGTAATTCCTCAGCAAGAATAAAGTATATTTTTGGTAATCTCAATTATCATTTCTCTCCTGCACACATATACCTTACACGCAGATACATAGTGAAGAGTGACCATAAACTACAATTGATTTTATTTACTACCATTTATACCATACCATACTACCAATCACATCAAAATCGTTCATTCGAATTAAACCAATTATAGGTATTTTACATTGCTTATAAGCGCAAATGAAATGTGTGGACAACGTAACATATTTTTGTAAAATAAAAACAGTCGCTCAAAATGACTACTATATTTAAGTAATAGCAGTCCGGAGATGACCAGCCCCGCCCCCGACGCAACGGCACATTAGCACCACTCGTAGTCGCATTTGTATTTTGATTAAAACCTTTTCATGGCTTTTTTTTAGTGACAGAATTAATACCATGTTGCAGGGACACTTTTTTCAGTACCCGTGAGTCCATTCTCCTAGCTTTTGAGTATCCGTAACTTAGACAAAACTTTTTTTAAGTTGAAGTCGAGATGATAATTCATTTAGAATAATGTACACTAATTTTGGGAGAACTAAAGAGAGAGGAGCGAAATCGGAAATCGTACTTAAAGGGCCCGCGCGAGAAAGCAATGGCTCCACCGCTCGGCTATCAATTACAAATTTTGAAATTAATGTATATTATGGAAAAATTGAACATAACGTTTTTGACAAGTCTGCCAACTCACACTAGGCCAGTGTGGTGGTGGTGGTGGTAAGTCCGTATCAACGAGCAGCAGGACAGTTTTAAAGCTGATCTGTTATCGAAAGGCAAGACGTACCGTATATAATTTATAAAAGTCAGTAGCTTAATATAACGACTAGTATTTTTAAATTACAGGTGGTGAGCTGCAACTCAGATCCTGTAGTTGGCTGGTGCTTGACTACGAACCCCGCATCAAGATGTCCGCCGTTAGGTAAACAAACCAATAATAAACTTAATACATTGATGTATAATGGAGGTTATATTTCGCAATAGCGCAGATCAGAGGCTGTTATAGTCGATGGCATCGGTTCAATCACAGTAAGCAGGCTTCTGCGGACATAACCGCGGGGCAACACACAATGATGTCATATCGTTACACCAAACTTTACTCGACTACACCACACAGAACCGAGAGGTGGTAACCAAGCGATGTGGCATATTGGAGTATTATTATTTTTAAGTAAAACTAGTTCATGTAACTGTGTGTTTGTAAGTAAACTTAGTTGAAAAAAAAAATTTAAAAAAAAAGATAAAACTTAACACAACATACACAAAAAACTAAATATGCAGAATTAACAAGACCTTTTGAAAATCAAGTAAAACCTGTAAGCGTAAATACCTTTTAGAGTTGTTGACGTTTGGAGCACAGATATTATTGTACTTTTTGACACAAACTTCAAATGTAGTCAGTAAGCAAAGCATTTCACAATATATAATGAGTTTTATCAAAACGTACATAAAAAGATTTACTTTTCGTGATAAATTACAATAACTTACAATATAATATGGACTTCCATCAATAAAATAATAAGGAGAATGAAATAATAACTCACGACAGGTAATCATTTTGAACTTAACTAGATTAATAATGTTACGTGAATTATATCAACACTAAGTGTTTGAGAGGCTAGGCTTGGGGATGAACAGACAGTGCGATAGGATGTCCGCGTCAGCAGCGTACCGTATCAACGCCGACAGTCTGGTTTCAGACATGAGGGACGCGATTGAACGCGATTCTCTCTAAGACAAAGTGTGTTATTTCTCGCGGGATCCCTCCTAGGGAGGTCCACTACAGGAGTGGGCAGGGGGGAGTTCTACGTACTATGTAGTAATATTTTTACGAGCGGTTTTTATTGTCGTCGCGCGCGATAAATTTGTCATCGCTGCCTCGCCTCGCCCCGCGCCGCGCAATGCCTCGCGCCTCGCACCCCCGCCTCGCGATACACTACATTGTTTCAATTATTTCTTCATTACATCATAGAACACGCAAGTAACAAGTTCACTCTTAGACATACACACAAAAGTCACAAGGAGAAGTATTCCTGTATTCCCAATTGGCTTCATTAATACGAGCTACGAGTAGCTGCAGCAGGAACAAGCTGTTATAATCAGTTTTCTAAAGTGTAGATAGATTTATAGAATATTCTTTATTGCACACCATTAATAAAATATAGTTGAAAAATAATAATCTTACAAATCAGAGTACAGTCTTATCGCTTAAAGCGATCTCTACCAGACAACCTTAGGATAGAGATAATATCAAAATTATTTAATAATAATCATAAATAAGGGGCATTTTGCCCCTGTCTAGAAAATCACTTGAAAGATTACAAAAGAGCTGATGATCTCCGAACGGCTGAACAGATTTTCTTGAATTATATGTAAGAACACTCTCGATTAAGTCACCTTTCAAACAAAAAAAAATGCACTCAAATCGGGTGATCCGTTTGGGAGCTACGATGCCACAGATGTACACTCGTGCATTTCGCATTTGGTGCACTTCTCATAACGGGCACTTCGAAAAATGGGCATTTCGCAGAATTGGCACTTCGCAGAATGCGCACTTCGCAGAATGGGCACTTCGCAGAATGGGCACTTCACAGAATGGGCACTTCGCAAAATGAGCACTTTTTGAGACATTATCCAGATAATATAAATGGTATAGAAATAAAAATAATGTTTTAGTGTAATTGGATTTAATAAAAATCTAAACCTTTTTATGCAAAATACAAATTAAGTCAAGAGGATCCGGGTTCCAAGACAAATAGTCTCTGGATGCCATTTTGGGGGTGTTTTTACATGGTCTGTCCGGCAGCCCATCCTGTTCCATGAATATTCCCCTTTACTGGGAATAAAGGCATATGCCTTTTAACATTTTCATGACCCAAAAGTAAAGCAAACTCTTTTAGTTTACAATAAATATCATTCTATCTTTCCTAATATAGGCCCAACATTTAAACGAAGGTCAACCAGGAAAATTAAAATTCAGACATTTTAAAACCTCCTCTTATTATAATGGGATAATAAATTTGGTATAAATAATTGATCATTTGTCTTATCCCTTTAAAATGGCACTCCAACGAAGACGTACATTTATTATTTAATTAAAAAAAAATTAATAAAAAATATCATTCTGTGGCCTGGTTATGTCCGATTTGGTCTGAATTTTATTGAAGCTTTAACACTATAGAGATCAATAAGGATGTTCCACTTTGAACTTTCAAAATATTGTCCGATATAATTTTTTTTAACCAACTTCAAAAAAGGACGAGATTTTCAATTCGTCGGATTTTTTTTTTATGTAAGTTCACTGATTACTCGAAGACGCCTAAGCCAATTTGGATTTTTTTTTGTTTCAAAGGGTATACTTCCAGGGTGGTCCCATTTAAATGTTATCGAATCGGTCGAGTGGTTTTTGAAAAATCAACAAATATCTAAAAATTGTATACATCGATGATATTTTCGTTTGCTCCGAAACCTCGCTGTCTCATTGGAGCGTTTAGTTGGTCTACCCATATTATATTTAAACAAAATACATCTACTTTCCACTAAAAAAATCAAAATAAAATTAATATTTAACCGACTTCAAAAAGGAGGAGGTTCTTTCCCGGTGTCTAACTTTCGTCGATTTCTCAATCGGTGCATTTCCGCTAATGCTCGTTCATTGTGGGGTTTACTTAACAGTTTGGAGGGTTCTCAATCAGATAGAGCTATTTCTTCTAAAGTTTTGACTCTGCTGAAAGCTACGTATACTTGTTCCTTCGCAAAGTTTTAAAAATAATGTATACTAAAAAAGTTTTCAGTTCTGGGTGTAAAATTGCAAAAAAAAATCGTGTGACGAAACATTTATGGATGGCCCCTTATTACAATTTATCATGGTTTAGGCACATTGAAGTTGGTGATACTTTTTTTAAAAGATAATTATTAATTTAATACATTGTCTCAGGTGTATTAACGACATTAAATAGTCTAAAAGACGTCGGTCGCTGTAAATTTTTATTGAGTGTAAGTACCAGGATACCATTTATAATTATTAATTTGTAAGTAACCTACTTAAAAAATTGCAGAAAAATTATGTTCCTCATAAATTCTGGGACTGTCAAACCACCGTTTTCTAATTTGGCTAGAAGCCGGTTATATTTTCTAATTTGGCTAGAAGCCGGTTATATTTTCTAATTTGGCTAGAAGCCGGTTATATTTTTTATCAAAATAAACATTCCTTGATTTACAGTTTTTTTTACATTTTCAAACAAACTGTAACGTATTTGCCTATCCCAATGTCGGCTTTGTGTTTTTAATTTGTGCACAAACATATATAACGTTGGTTTTTTTGGTATTCAAGCACTGAGGCGGCGATGCCATCCTTCTATAGCGTTGTGTCTCTGATTTGCGCAGCTCAGAATAGAAGGCAATATTTTTGGATACTAAGTTTTTTCAAAGCAATTTCAAAATTGCATCATTTCTGAAGTTTCTGGTGCCTGGTTCAATATGTAGTGCATTGCCGCGGGAATATGGTTTGCTGTCACCAGTGGTATTATAGAATACAGTCTAGCTATATTTCGCCCTTCTTTGGTGGTCAGTAGTTTTATGTTTCTTTTTTGCCTTTTTCCATATAGCAGCATTGTAATGGCGGTAACACTCACTCAATTCGACATCCAGCAATAAAGCGTAGACTACAGGTATTATATTAACAACCTTTTCATTTGAATTAAAATCTAAATGAACGGTAAGATAAAAAGGATGTCGACACGATTTAAAAGTACCGTCAGCGAAATATGATCCAGATGACTTCACAAAAAGTACCGTCAGCGAAATATGATCCAGATGACTTCACAAAAAGTACCGTCAGCGAAATATGATCCAGATGACTTCACAAACTTTTTTTCGCCGTACTTGTTGCAAATACAATTATTTTTTCATCTTCGCCATCCTCACAAAAAATAAATTCTTATCTAATGCTTCCGATATTTGTACACTTGCAGGGATGTTGTGTTATAAAATACTAGTATTGAGACATTTTTTACAAACCCTGTACCCTGTCCTTCATAGAATTAAATGATGGCATTAAATTGTGATGTTCAATCGGTATACTCTGTCGTAGCTTTCTTTCATTCTCCTCGAATATTTGTTGCACTGCTTTAAAATCTTTGTCCATTGCCTTTTTTTGAAAAAATATATGCTGAAGTATTTTATTCGTAATGTACTGTTCGTCGCAAGTATGATGTGGTGTTCTAATGATAATTTTCCATCTTACGTCGAATGTCACGGAAGTACTGCACTTTTAATTTAACGAAATTGAACAAAAACAGCTCATTATTTAGACAGGCAAATTGTTCTTGGAACTGTTAAGCAAACAAATCAAATCTAGATCTGACAGTTACCTTAAACGTCATCATTTAACAGTCCTCTGTTTATTTCTCTTTTCTTCTCTTATGATTCACTTTACCACTGACGCAAAGAACGTTTCTTGTGTCACAGGTCGAAGTTACCATATTTTTCTTGCTCTAGCACTTGCTTGCTTTGTTTTATGAGCTCCTTTTGTGACCGATTAGTATAATCTGGCGTTATATATGAGTATTCAGTCTTGTAGACAATAAATAATTGAAACAGACTTCAAAAATAAACTAAATAGGAATAAATCGTTACCTGGGAACGATATACCTTCGTGTTCTTTTGCGGATGACCCTAGTTTATGGTTACACATAAAAGGCGGAACACGCGCCCAGCCATGACACGGCAGTTTACACGGCTTACTTGTTGCAGCTCCTGACAACGACGCCATGGCCCCTGGTCAGGACCTGGACTTGGAGGGCGACGAGTGTTTCCCTTGGCATAAGAACCGTAATTATGCACGTGCACAAGATACAGTTATTCTCGACATGAACGCGAGAGGTTTTCAGGTCGGGTACAGATTTCGTGAAGATGGAACTGATTTTCTTCCGACCGGATATAGTGCTAATAATAGTAGAAGCGATTTTCAAAACACCTTAAAAGATCAAGTTACACCCATAAAAAGTTACAGCGTATCTGAAAATTCTGATTCTAAAAGCAATTATGGTGTCCCAACAAAAATTTACTCCGCATCTGATAAAGATGACTATGGTCGTAGTTATGTATCACCTTCAAAAACTGACTCCGCATCCAGTCATCAATCAAAAGGTTACGGTGTATTTGGTAAAGTTGCCAATATTCGTGATTATATTTCACCGTCAAAAAGTTACGACTCATCTGGTAAAAATGACTATAATCGTGATCATGTTTCACCAACAAAAGGTTACGGCATATCTGGTAAAGATGCCAATAGTCGTGATTATGTTTCACCATCAAAAGGTTACGGCTCATCTGGTAAAGATGACGATAATCGTGATTATATATCACCATCAAAAGGTTACGGTGCATCTGGTAAAGCAGACTTTAATCGTGACAATGTTTCACCATCAAAAGAATACGGCTCATCTGGTAAAGATAACTATAAGCCTGATTATGTTTCACCATCAAAAGCTAACTCCGCATCTAGTAAAGATAACTATAATCGTGATAATGTTTCACTATCAAAAGATTACAGCTCATCTGGTAAAGATGCCAATAATCGTGATTATGTTTTACCATCAAAAGGTTACGGCTCATCTGGTAAAGATGACTATAATCGGGATTATGTTACACCATCAAAAGATTACGGCACATCTGGTAAAGATGACTATAATCGTGACAACGTTTCACCATCAAAAGAATACGGCTCATTTGGTAAAGATAACTATAATCGTGATTATGTTTCACCACCAAAAGATTACGGCACATCTGGTAAAGATGACAATAATCGCGATTTTCTTTCACCGTCAAGAACTTACTCCGCATCTAGTAAAGATGACTATAATCGTGATAATGTTTCACTATCAAAAGATTACGGTTTATCTGGTAAAGATGCCAATAAGCGTGATTATGTTTCACCATCAAAAACTAACTCCGCATCTAGTAAAGATAACTATAATCGTGATCGTGTTTCACCATCAAAAGGTTACGACTCATCTGGTAAAAATGACTATAATCGTGATCATGTTTCATCAACAAAAGGTTACGGCACATCTGGTAAAGCTGACAATAATCGTGACAACGTTTCACCATCAACAAAATACGACTCATCTGGTAAAGATGACTATAATCGTGATTATGTTTCACCACCAAAAGATTACGGCACATCTGGTAAAGATGACAATAATCGTGATTTTCTTTCACCATCAAAAACTTACTCCGCATCTAGTAAAGATGACTATAATCGTGATAATGTTTCACTATCAAAAGATTACGGTTTATCTGGTAAAGATGCCAATAAGCGTGATTATGTTTCACCATCAAAAACTAACTCCGCATCTAGTAAAGATAACTATAATCGTGATCATGTTTCACCATCAAAAAATTATGGCTCATCGGGGAAAGAAAACGATAATCGTGATCATGTTTCACCATCAAAAGATTACGGTGCATCTGGTAAATATGACCATAAACGTGATTATGTTTCACAATCAAACGATAACTTTGCATCTTCCAGTAGTGTTTCCTCGTTCCTCAGAGAATATTCATACTCGAATAAAAAACAGGGAAAAAATAATTCTTCAGAAATATACAAAAATGCATCGCAAACCAAAACAAATGCGAACGAAAAGAAATGCGGTCAGTCATGTCAAAGCGATCAAAGTAGCACCTATGATAACAATGAAAATGTTTCCAAGTGTAACTTAAATAAATAACTGATTGCAAACTCAATGTTGGGCAATTATTTGGTGAACACATTTAATTATACAATTTTCAATGACTACTACTTCACAAGATGTACAAATGAATTTACTTCTGTTAATGGTGGCTGTCAGGATTGCGTCTCGTCGAACTATTATTTTATTAAAGTTCATGTGCCTATTATATTCCACTCTTTTATTTATAAGCGAAAATATTTAATATATAGTATGTAGATAGATACTAGTACATCAACTTCTCCGAGGTTTCAAGGTATTGCGTATTTTTTTTTTAATTATGGCAGAATACTTACAAATATTTTAAGTTTCAATAAGTCTAAACTAATTTTTATCTGTAAAGGTTCTCTATACAAAACTTAAAAAGACTAACACTAATTGCACTTTATTAATAGTCAACCCATGACCACGATCCGTGTTATTCAGTCGAAACGTCGGGCAACTACAAGACCTTATAAATATTACCAACCACGATTCATTTATCCTACTGCTACTACACATCTAATATGGTGAAAATCGAAAAAAGAAACAAAAGAAATGATTTCGCAAAGAAGTGCAGGTACTCAAAACATTACAACACTGCAAATTATTCGTTTTATTTAAAGCGGACAGGTTTTGAACAAATTCGTAGTCTAATGACAATGGGTCATAGTAAATGTGATGACACTAAAGAAATGATACGACGAGACAGTGGAACAAAAAGATTTGGTGATTTAAATCAATAATGTTGTATAGTTGAATGTATATTTAACAGAAACTACGTAGGTTAACTTATTAATACTTTTGTGTCCCTCTACTTGATAGTTATGGTTAAAGAATCTATATTCTCAATAAAAACATAGTCACTTACTTGAGAACAATAATAACTTAAAATATAGTTACAAGTTCGTCAATTCCCTTAACCAATTATAATTGTAGGTAGGTACTAATTTAATGTATTCATTTGCCCGAGGACAAGTTATCTGACTGATGTACGTACATATTGAGCTAGTCGGGTTTTGAATACATTAAATGAGTGTACATTTTTAATGTGCGATGGTAGTTTATCATATAGTTAAAGTTTTATTCTTGTAAAACCTAACAATATATAAAGGAACTGTTCTTTTAGTATTTTTATTGTAAAATAAATACTGTTTTAAGTGATTCTATTTGCACAAAGTTATCAAGTATCAAATTTTGTGCTTTGATGCTATACGAGGCGAACATTGAACCCACCCTTTGTGGCCGTCATCGAGTTTCACGCTTTTCTTTTAGTCGTACTGTTCTTAAAGTTATAATATAAAAGAAAACGCAAGAATTGAGAAATTCAATTATTGAAGCTGCAATTAGCTTGAGCAACAGATAGGCATTCATCTTCATGGTCTTGATCGTTTTAGTAAATAGGTATAAGGTAGTAGCCGTTTCCCGCAGTTTCAGTAGCGTTCAGAGTCACGGCTCCACTCGTAAGGGCGCCATAATTTTAAATAACCTAAACCTCACTGAAGAATTGGACTCATTCAAATCACACTCTTCACCTTTATCATACTTGTATAGATTCATCCCACTAATATTATAAATGTGAAAGTGTGGATGGATGGATGGATGTTTGTTACTCTTTCACGCAAAAACTACTAAAACCGATTGCGATGTGACCGACTGTGAAAGGAATCTTTAATAATATAATAATAATAACATTTATTGATCCAAATAACCTTTCACAATTTTACTTAAAAACTAGGTTACATCATAGTTAAGGCTACACAGGTAGAGTTTAACCCTAACTCCCAAACTACAACATCACAACCTGTGACTTGGGAGTTAGTATTCTGCCGTCACTATTATCACAATAGGTTTGAAATAGGTTGCATTTCATGCATAAATCTCAATAAAGGTTATAAATAAATAATAAAATAAATAAAATAATAACTTCACACATCTCACACACGGCCGTCTGATCCCAAACTAGGCAGAGCCACTATACTACTAGTATATGTACTTGTACTATGGTAAGCAATCATTTTTGATCCTGGGGTATATTAATCCCACTAATAATTATGAATGTGAAAGTTATGATGGATCGATGTTTGTTACTCTTTCACGCCAAAACTACTAAACCGATTGCGATGAAACTTGGTATGTAGATAGCTGGAGACCTGGATTAACACATAGGCTAATTTTCATCCCAATATTCCCAGGGGATCGGGAATTACGCGGGTGAAACCGCGTAGCGCTGCTAGTATTCAATGTTCTAGAAAAATAATGGCGCCTTGATGACTTTAACGAATTTTGTAATTACATTTTTATTACTGAATTTGCATTTTTGACAGGCTTTATTTTTACTTTATTTTTGATTACAAAAAACTTTATCACAATAACGCATTTATTCCATCTTACTTAAAATTTTGAAATCGAAAGTTTGTGGGGATGAATCGACGGATGGATAGATGGATGGCCGGATGTCATGCATCATCATGAACTTAAAACACCCACGACACGAAAATCATTTCAACGATTAGAAAAGAGCTGATGATCTTCGAACGGCTGAACAGATTTTCTTTAAATTTATCTAAGATCAAGTCACCTTTCAAACAAAAACGCACTTAAATCGGTCCATTCGTTTGAGAGCTACGATGCCACAGACAGACACACAGATACAGGGACAAATGGCTGAACGGATCCGAATAAATTTTTTGTCGCCGAGATGATTATAATCTGGAATAGCACATCGGCTACTTTTCATCGCGGAAAAATGTACTGTTGCCGCGGGATAGATTGTTACCAACATTCCACGTGAACGAAGTCGCGGGCAACTAGTTAGTAGTTGTCTGTATGATGGCGAACGATTCAGTAAAATACGTTGCCTAGTTTTGTGTAGCGTTTCGGGTTTGAAGTTTTGATACGGCTCTAACATTATCCAGTTCAAAGCTAGACTTACATGTTATTGTTACTTTTAAAGGTTTGTGAAATTTGAAATTTTTATTCTATATAAAATTTACATCATACATTACTAGAGATCGGATAATCGGATGCATATTTACCTAAAGTTATTTTTTGGATAACAAATTATGGAAGCGGCTTCTAAGTATATTTTTATTTACGAATGCAGTTGTATTGTCGCGTCGCTACTTGCGCACAAGCAAGTATAATTTGCCGTCTCGCTCACACTCTTACAAAATGCTTACATTTCAGGAAATGTAAGCATTTTGTAAGAGTAACCCCCAGGGTGTTTAATAGGCCCGATTTGACACTTGTTATAACGTAATAAGGTTGTTTTTGCTTCGTCAAAAATCACTGACAATAAAAGTAGGGAAAAGCAACCATTATACGTTGTAACAGAGCAAGTGTCATTTGTGTCAAACTGGGGTTTATTACATCTCACGGAGTATAGGTACACTTAAATTTGAATTTCCTGGAATCGCGGGATTCTTTCGATAAAAAAGTGCTTTCCATAATAGCCAACATCTCAACTTTAGGTCATTATGCATCTGAATATCCGATCTCTATACATTACACATCAATAAATCTATATTATTAAAATAACTACTCAAATATTTCATTATTTAGAAGTATTTTAGTTGTTCATATGTTTTATCAAATCATAATCTAAGGCTTGGTATGTTGTCTTGTCGGATGAAGATATCTAGTTAGTATGAAATACCACCACTTTAATGATATTACAGTTAAATGAATATTTGCAATGCAGACCTAGGACAACAGTAGGTTTACTCATAACCCTGCAGCTAGTCGGTGAGCCAACGGCGACGCGACGGCAACGACCGATAACTGGCGCAAATATTGACCAACGTAATGTATTTATTAGTTATTAGCTACGATTTGCACCTCCTTTGTGTACTATTGATATTTTAATGGAGTGTTTGTGTATACAAATATGGAGCGGTTTTCCCCTACAACAATGAGCCACGCAAATACAGGGTGTTTAGGTCAGGAAGATTATAGACCAGGGATTATTACTTGTATGTCGTTTATTTGTAATTTTTTTTTTCTTGGTCAGGTAGCCTCATTGCCTCAAAAGACACTATTTTTATTTCTGCCTTTGAAAATAAACATGTTTGGGTTAATCCGGGTTGTTATAACGTCAATCATCTTTTTAAAGTTTTTTGTATAAAATTAAGTTCACAAACAAACATAATGAATGCTGCAATCTGAACATATAATATTCATATTTAAATATATCCAGATTATTCTAAATTGTGTTTGCTACTATTATGAAACGAGGAGACAATTTTGGTTTTGAGAATATTTTTATAAACACATAAATTTAACGTCACTCTGTCCGTAGGTGTTGTGGATGGTGGGTAGGTCAAAGTTAAAATCAACACGACAATGAAGTCAAATATACAGTGCTAAGTAATAACGTAAGCAAGAAATCACTGTCTAACTAGGTAGGTATTTAGGCAACTAGGACTAGGAACGCGAGAGTTGTCAAATCAGCTCCCGTACTATTGACCTCTCCGACAAATATATGTTGTGGCTCGAGATTTAAATATATACGATAATTTATACGTATGTTAGTTACTACAATAACTAATTACGTGGAGAAGTCTTTTTCACATAGTAAGTAATAAGTTAAAGCTTTTACCGCAAAGGTCATAAATAAACTAAAATTTACGATGAAACTTACGAGTAAATAAAGCCGTAAAGGTACGAACGACTGTTATGTATTCCGTGCTGAAGGTAACAGTTCTCTAAATATTCAACACTCACCCTCACCCAATAACGACAAGTAATTTATGGCCATTATCATTAATCTTTATAAATGTGACTGTGTTACCTAGATAAAATAATAATAATATTTTGGAACAGATTACACAGCGCTCTCCAGACCCAAACTAAGCATACCTTGTATTTAAAAAAAACATGTAAAATTATCATTATTATACAAGATTTATTACAGTATCCCGCCACTTTTCAATTTAATAACTATAATAATAACTTCACACATCTCACACACGGCCGTCTGATCCCAAACTAGGCAGAGCCTGTACTATGGTGACCAGACTGCTGATAAACATACTTATATATTTCTAAATATATACATATTATAGATAAATTACACCCAGACACAGAACAAATGATCATGCTCATCACACAATTATTTGTCCTGGGTGGGAATCGAACCAACGACCTCTGGCTCAGCAGTCAGGGTCACTAACCACTAGACCATGAGGCCAGTTAATTGTTTTTCTCTCCGCCAAAATGAGTGAAGAAATTCGATGCATTCTTTAATTATCAAAATTTTATATGTACCTACATAGAAATGGACATGGCTCTGTGTAGGTAATTAATCATTTTATTATTTGGCCCCGACTCAAAATTAGTTTATTTAAAAAAATTATAGTTTATGTAAATAAGCTTAATACTTAAGACTTAAAAGGTTTATTTCTTGCTTTTTAGTTCTTTTTCGTCGGTTAAATTTTTGTTTTTAAAGTTTTTATTTTTTATGATTTTTGGTGGTTCGCGTCATCTTTTATTACTCTGGCAATTACTATCTTTTGATACATTTAATACTTTAAAACGCTATCAAATGTATTTTCTCCAAAGCATATTAAGTGGTTTCTGTCACTAAACCCACAGTTTTATACATCTAACTTCTAATTGTGTAGGAAAGGTATGGTTTCCATCATCAGCTCAGCTTCATGATATGATGATTCGTAAACGCAAATACCTGATTAAGTTATGAAAAGTAAACAGAAACACTATTCGTGCCCACAATTCTCGAGGGTTTCTCTCAATTTTGTCAGGATTCCATCATCAGATCCTGACTTCCTTGATATAGAAAGAAGATAGAAAGAAAGAAAATGAATTTATTTAGTAAAACAAGGCATACAACTTATTTCTATAAAATATGATGTCTAAAAGACTAGTTCTCAACTCAATCTAGAGTGAGGTCAGGTGATATAAACAATAATCTGTGGTATGTTGAGTGAGTTGTTGACGTGGCGTGGACTACTCTTGAGGTATGTCCTATCTAACAAAAAAAGAATCATCAAAGTCGGTTCATAAATAACGGAGTGAGGGCTGAACAAACATAAATAAAATATATGTAGGTATATGTAGGTATATGTAGGTATATGTAGGTATATGTAGGTATATGTAGGTATATGGTTGAATTGAGTTCCTCCTCCTTTTCTCGTCGGTTAAAAAGGAGTGGTCTTTCATCATGATAACGCCAGACCACACACATCTTTGGCCACTCAGAAAAAATTGAGAGGTAGGTTGGGAAGTGTTAATGCATCCAGCATATAGTCCTTACCTTGCACCCTCAGATTTTCACCTTTTTTGGTCAGGACTATCAAAACTACTTGTAACAGTTTTTTAATAAAAAATTCCAAGATTTCTACAACAATGGGATTATGTCACTACCTACAAGATGGTAACAAGTTATCGAACAAAATGGCACATATATATTATAATTAAATGGAATTATACGTTGAAAATAAAATGTCTTGAATTATAAAACAATACAAAGAAACTTTTTCCCGACCTTACATAAACACCCAGCTAATGCAAATATTACCCTACTGCCACGGCACACAGGGTCACCATTAGTTACTTACATTAAGATTTCAAGTTTATCATAACACTTTCTTCATAAACGTCCCGACTGAACATAACCACATGATACCGATGTGCTTGTATAGACCATTTGGTGAGATCAATTCTAAACATCTGACTCTTGTATGATGTTGTATACGGCTTCGATAGTCAAACTCTTACGTAAATCCATTCGTTTTGGCTCTCATGAATGGCAATTGAATGAAAAAAAACATATGTACACGCGAGCAAAGCCGCGCGGGAACTGCTAATATTTAATAAGATTTTGTAGTATACTGCTCTGCTCCTATGCATACAACATTCCTGAATCCTACGGAGAGCCTTCTGAAGCCTGCTCACCACACGTAATATAACACTACTCTAGCAGAGCTAGTTACGGTTTCTTTTTCGGGGTGGAGATTCTGCCCTTACTAGATACTGTACTGTACAGAAACCTGCATTCCTATTAATACAAATTATAACATAAGATAATTTTGTATTCAGTTACTCAATTTCAACATGTATAAAGCTATTGCACAGCATTGTGCAACTTTTTGTATAGATATTCACATTGGTGTAATTTATTCAAAGTATGTAAGGGTCGGCATGGGGCTGACCTTTACAGGTTTGACAACAACCTGCCAAGGGGCAACGCCAGATAAGCAAGTTAATTCTGGGTGCCCTAGTTTAAATCTGGAGTTAGTGTCCTCCGTCCTGTATGAAAATGATTGGCACAAATTGTGTCTGTCTGTATGTGTGTGTGCGTAAATCACCCAAGCCGCTTTCAAGCTGTTTACTTACGATAACTTTCTCGATATCGCCTTATCGAACACCAGGTAAATATTGCCTATCTTCGTCATAAAATAGAACGTAGCATTCACGGGCCACGTATAATATACTCATTTTTATTCTCAATCAAAAAATCTTAACACATAGCCATAGTAAATTTTTGTGCATATCAATTTGATTACTAGCTGTACGCTATGAGCTTTATTAGTATGAGTTAAAAACCTAAAATTTTTAACAATTTATACATTTTAATTACTTACACTTGTTTATATAAAAAGAACTTACGCTAAGCGTTTAAAAATACCTAAATAATTATAAATTGTGTATGTTTTTAAACTGGCGGCAAAAGTATCAATATCATCATCTAACTTTTAAAAGTTACGCTATAAGTGACACACGTCTCCACGATCTACATATCTGCGACAGTTTACGTACTATATCATTAATGATCGGCTGCGATGCGCCCGCGCCGACACTCACGCGCACTTAGTTCAACCGCGACCGCACCTGTGATCTGTGACTCAACTAGCCGGCCGACCTTTACTGACTCTTGTGCTTCTCTTACTGTGTCACTGAATTAAGAACTTTGCTATCTCCTTCTCTGTTTTTCTCCTGGGGGTTCGTTGGAGCAGTTACGCTACCTATGGATTTGAGTCAGGTAGGATTTGTTTTATTTTGTGTTTTCTGACAATGCTGACTAGTTCCAAATTCCATTTTTAGCAAACCTGCAAATGGCAGACATAGAGTTTAAACCCCACTTAAAGAAGTCTGTCTATAAATTTTGTTGTTAACATTATTTCATGCGCTTAACCGTTTTTGCAATAGAACTCGGAGAACTATAATGCAAGTTTAACCGTGAGTCTCCGTGAATGAAAATATAACCTTATATGAAGTTACTAAACCACCAAAATGTCCCTAATCATGAATTATGTGTATTTTATCACACCTCACATTCCGAGGTGAAACGCTACATGGACTGGGTTAAATATAATCACCAAGCTATCCACTACTAGATATCCACAACTACCCATGCTTTCATCTAGTTATTGTCGATTTGTCCATCCATAGGTTGCCTGGAAGAAATTGCTTTCAGCGATAAGGCCGCCCGCTATGTACAAAACATATTCACCTGATGTATTTCTTATAAAAACATTTTTGTTGGTGTACAATAAAGTTTATTTCTATTCTATTCCACCAAATACATATTGCTAAACATTGAGGTATAACCTCAGGCAGAAGACGTTTGTAAGAGACTAAATATATGTGCATATACGTATTACCTGTCTTTCCTAATTTGTCCATAAAAGTTGGCATTCCAACTGTTTTCGAAGAAAGTCATGACAATTTTGTCCATGTCACAACACTCTAAGTATGAATAGTCTACATACTATGAAGGTATATCAGACTACAAATAATAAATAATATGCATAATATGTTTAAGAAACATGAACTCACGCGCACACTCACCCATTTCCAGTGATTCCCTCGAGTGCTTGAATGAGTAGTTGTTATAGCATTACGCAAAATTTCTTTCATACTATATTATAGAAAAATCTGCTTCCACCTTGTCACTAATTGTGGAGCAACTAAATCTATTAATTATCCAAACAATAAAATATGGTTGTTTAAATCTAGTATGTTTACATGTGGCCACGTGGCTTCCCTAACTAGATCCACTAAGGGATTTTCTGTTTCCAAATCCTCATCCCAAGAAAAATTATGTGCTCACATATAGTTCCTACATTTTTCTTATACCATTAAAAAACTACCTTATTATTTGAAAGCTACTCTGACTAATTTGCTTTAACATAGAATTATCGATCATATAATCATAAATTCAAAATCTAAAACAATCCCTTCAAAGATTAAAAAAGAGCTGATGAAAAAATGATATCTAAGAACCCTCTCGATTAAGTCACCTTTCAAACAATAAAAAACGCACTTAATTCAGTCAATTCGTTTAGAAGCTACGTTGCCACATACAGACACACAGGCACTTCAAACTTATAATGTTGTTGTTTTTAATAATAAAATTGTTTTTAACCCCCGACGCAAAACGAGGGGTCTCTTTTTGCGTCGGGGGTTAAAAACAAAAGAGTCGAACTACTACATTGAGTAGCTATTAAAGGTACAGCAACATAAATAATATAGATAAAAACAGACATATTTAGTAAATATTTCTTGGAATGATGAACTTTTAGTTGATGTTCCGAAAAACTAAGCGCCTGAGTTGACATTTGCATGTCTTTCCGTCATTAGCGCTACAGCTGTTGATAAACCAGCTGAAATTATTCATGATGCAATCAAAATGCTATTGTAATAATCAATAGCATCGCGTAAAAGGCATGCCATGTGACCGCTAGTGCCTTGGCACGGTAATGAGTTCATACATTTTAAAATAACTTTATTAGGTCATATGTATGTAGCACTTAAAACCGGGATACGGTAAATTTATTTTTATTACAAACTAGCAGCGCCCCGTGGTTTCACCCGCGTAAGTCTCTCGTTACGTTTTCTTAAATTTTCTAATTTGCCGCGCAACTTTCTTATGTTTTTCTTTCCTAGGAAATGAGAATCCTGAGAATAACGAACACAAAAAAAGAAAAAAATTGCGAAATCGGTCCAGCTGTATGACGCCATGACCAAGGGATTCATTTACATACATATATATAGATATAAATATAGATGAATTGGGCTTTGAAAGTTCAATATAAATAAGTAAAATCGAGAACTATCCATATTTCCTCATTCAGTAATGTGGAGTATGTCTACACGGATGCACAGATTGGATAAAACTTTTATTATTTTTGGTTGTTTCTTGGCTCACAGACTTCTTTAAGTGGGGTTTAAGCTCTATGTCTGCCATTTGCAGGTTTGCTAAAAATCGAGGGGCTCGTGGCTAAGTGGTAACCGAGTAGGTTAGCATATTATAAAGTTAAGTAACACTAGCCAGGTCAGTCTAGGATGGGTGACCATTCTTAACACATTGAGACCCCTCCGTGCCTCGGAGAGCACGTTAAACCGTCGGTCCCGGGTGCCATACAAACATCTGTTCCATTCGTTACGGGTAGTTGGAGCCCTAAAAAGTCCGACAACCTGGTCTAACTACAGAACGTCGATATCGCCTAGTACTCGGGTTGTGGAGGTCTGATGGCAGTCGCTTCACGTAAAATATGAAAGTTCGGCCGTATCGTAGTTAGACTGAAAGCCGACCCCAACTTAGTTGGGAAAAGGCGCGGAGGATGATGAACAAAATTTATAGACAATTTTATGCTTTACAATTTTATAGTAGATGTCAACATTCTTTGAGCCATAGAAAGGGAGATATTTGCCACGATGACGATTTTTGTGACCTTTTACCTTGAAAATCTAAAGACGCGGACACATGATTTTATGAGTATTTTGAGACAACATAGTATAACGTAGTAGAATGCCAAAATAAAGCCGTTTACTAGTGTTCAGCTTATTATATATTTTGGCTACAGTAACATGTTTTTAGAGGTGTGTGTTGATGAAAGTAAATTAAATTAGTTTTTTGTAAGTTAATAATCGAAGTATTTTTGTCAAGTCAATGAATCTTTAACAGTAGTAATTATAGCCCGTTCAGTTGCAGTGCTTTAATCCGCAAACAAAAGATTCTCAACATGCCGTGGCAAATCATTAATGTAAATTAGACAGAGAAGCGGTCCAAGCACGCTGCCGTACTCCATATTGCATGGTTCTGGCAAATTCTACTTATATCCGAATAAGATTAGAATTGATTTTAGGAGATTGAGCACATTTCCTCTTATTTCATAAACGCCAAGCTTATTGAATAGGTGTTTTTTACCAAAGTTTTTCATAACTGTCTCTAACAGATTATAAATTGCTGTATTTATTATTTTTTCTTTTTAAAACCTTTCTGTTCTTTGCACTAAATGTCGTATTTAGATAATACGAACTTGTCGTCCGATCATAAATCGTTTTTCTACCGCTTTAGAAAACACAGGTATTAAGCTATTGGTCTGTAATTAGCTATATTTTCCTTATTATTATTTTTGTGAAACGGTTTAACTATTACTGTTTTTAGACTCTTGAGGAATACACCGATGGTGATACTTAGGTTAATAATGTGGCTAAGATATACGGCTATGTTATTTGTCAACAAGTATTTGATTATACCATCATACCCAAAACTACTTTTAGTTTTTAAAGACTTTATTGCTCTAATAACACACTGAGTTTGGGTTTTTTATTACATTGCTGCTTTGATTTAATGCTACAGATGAATTTTGAATGTGATCGATATAGTAATTTCTATAGTAGTGACGTAGCACTGGTTAAGTAAAAAATTTATATTGACGAAAAAACCGCTATTATTGCTGTTAACCACTTAAAATTGTTAGCTTCCTCATTGTAAAGCTTTTACTAGTTTACTTTATTGTAAGTTCAAGAATTATAGACTTTTTTTATGTTTACATATTCAGTCGTATACACACTTGCGTAGTTACTTAAACATCTAAAATAAAATGCATACTCTTTTATGCAGTATATTAACTAATATATTTATTATACATAAAGTTAACTTATACCACCCTTTACATTAATTTCTAGGAAAACTTGAAGAAAGATTCTTTGAATATTTTGTCATGTATATTCCCCATCGTTACAATATATGTAGGTACACCTAGTGATAGGAGACTCCTTCCCAACGGTCTGTTGGACCATTAACCCGACCCACTTGCGCCGACTCTCTAACATGAATATATTACTGATAACATATCACGTATGAGAGCGGAAACGATACGTCACATATAGAGACACACCCAACTACATACATTATACTTTCCTAATTTAATAAACGCCACTTCATTGTTACCATATTATTATTCAGTCAGTAATAAATAATAATACTTATAATGTGCGGTCTATCAGTGTTTTACGATTCAGTTTAGAAATCCAAAGATGTGGTTGCCACGTCTATAAACAAATACGGATGCAGCAATTATTAGTCTTTTTTGGAAAGAGGTACCTTGTCGCACGTACCTAACACTTCAGACGCTCGGCGGCCGGCGAGCCGAAACTAAATTGTTAGCGCAACGAAAAATGCTGTCCGCGAGTTGATTTATTTTATTCTTACGCCAGCTGTGGATATTGCGCGATACTACTGTCATATAATTAGTAAACAAGATACTAGTTATCCGTATATTAATTAGGGCAACTTTCACAGATGGCGCAACTAGGCAAAGGAACTTCGTTCCAACCAGGTGGCACAACACACACCTGACGCGTTTTGTTTTTTAATTCTAGAAACAAAGATCACACATCACTAGTATTCAATTGTTATTAATGTCTCCAACTAATCTTAATAAAATGCTGTAAGAGTGGGTTTTCACCGGTAGTGTACTGGATGGGTTCAAACTCGCAACCACTCGATCGCAAGTCTTACCCTAAGGGGTAATTACGATATTGCTGATTTAAAAATAAATGTTACCTGTTTTTCTTATGGTTCGACATTTTGCTTGTGTTATGTGTTGGCGAACAGTAGGTACTCTTCTTCATAAATGTTGAAGAATATCAAGTTTACTAAGAAAGTACACTGTAATAAATATCGTAAGTAATCTAATAATAACTTAGGTACTTAAAAAGGTAGCGAAGCGCACTAATGTTTTTAATTCCTATTAAAAGTATAATACTTACAAATTAAACACCAATATATTCTAGCAAAAACTGAACCCTGCATTACGGAGGGCAATAATATTTACTAAATGATAATGTTTACTATACAGGTGACCGTTACTTTGTGTAGTTATTTAAATTCCTCTATTTGCGTGGGCTTAGTCCATAAACAGTAAATTCGTAGATAATTGCTCTTATTCTGAGGGTCTTTGTGTCGGTTGACTGCATGTTTCTAAGTGTGCTGCGATGTCTAAAGCACATGTTAGGATGACTATCTTAAAAACGTGATTAACTGCTTATAGAGAAAGGCGGGACTGGCTGGCTCGTATTATGCTCCTGGACACATTAGGTAGGCATTTAACACGTTTTATTGGGAACAAGACAATATAAAAATAGTACCTTTTACAAAGAAGGAATAAAAGTAAGCTACCAGAGTCAAAGCTGTCAAACGCTAGTAAATATTAGTTTTTTCTTAGAAATATCTAAATTTTCTCTGCTCTCTCTAACATTGATACTACTTACCATCAGGCTACTGTTTGTTAGCCACCCATTTATGTCAAAAAAACTCTTTTTGACGTGACAACGTCTTATAATTCGATGGAGCCGGCTGCACGCAAGAAAAAACATGACTCATGCGGCGTTACCTCGCTCTGAGGCGTTACCTTATGACGTTGTCACGTTCAGTTGAACGTCAGTAAACCGACTTTACAGACAACCGATTTTTTTAAAGAAGACAACTCCCTCGTTCCGAATATTCCTTTGTTGTGGGGCTTCACATACACTCAAACAACTCACACAACGAACACACAGACCCGGTACAACTATGTAAAAATGTGCAATAGACATTATATTTACAAAATAAATTTGTGGGATGGATGGGACGTGGCTAAATCACGCATTCGCGCGTGATTTAGCCATAAACGACCCAGCCTAGGATAAGTAGTGCCTATAGACAGTGTAACATTAGTGGTGTATATCCTTATTACTAGTAACCTTCTCCTCAATTTGCCAGCTTATATAGAACACTATTCAAATTCAAATTCAAATTGTTTATTTGCGTAATACAGGTTATACAAAGATCTTGGAAACTATTTATGGCCGCTGTATACTACCCTTTTAGGTGTGCAAATATTGCATATTAGCTTATCACACTAAAACACAATAAATATTTAATTGTTATCGAATTATAATAAAATCTTAATTCTAAATTACATTAATTATAGTATTTTTAATTAATTTCATGTCAAATCAAAATACTAGGTACAGTCAATGAAATAAATACTTGTCAACGTTATTAAAAATTATCCGAAAGGAAGTCATATATGTTGTAATACGTTTTTTCAATCAGAAACGCTTTGAGTTCGCGTTTAAATTTTTTTATGTCACATATCTGTCGAATATTTTTTGGGAGCTTGTTAAACACTCTAGGAGCCATGCCGAGGACATTTTTATCAACAAGTGCGCTTGTGTGGGGCGTTGCATGGATTCTGTCATGCTGTCTTTGACTTTTTAGGGTTTGAAAATAGTCTGGATGCAATTTAATAAAAATTGCTAGCTAAAATTTTTAGTTCCTTGAAGTGAGGCCTGCAACTGTCCGGTGATCTTAAACTACATACGGCTTTAAAACATTGTTCTTGAGCTCGAAATGCATCGTCTCTCGTAACTGAGTCTCCCCAGAAGATAATTCCGTACCGTAGCGTAGCTGTTACGTAAGCATTGTCAGCAATTACTACGACCTGTAGACTTGCAACTTTAGAGAGCATATATAATGCACATTTTACATATTTCTTCTACTTGTGTTTTCCATGACAAGTCTTTATCGATCCATAATCCTAAATATTTTTGATTAGTGACCTCTGCTATATTAAGGCCAACATAATTTATGTTTATGTCAAAAGTTTGTCCTTTGTTTAAAATGCATTATTTTTGTTTTGTCAATATTTATTTTCAAATTATTTATTTCAAGCCATTCTATAGCTGTTTTAATTGTATTATTTATGTCATCCTCATATATATTCATGTCAGTAGTCCTTAAGTTAGGAAATATCATCGTGCAATCGTCAGCAAATAAAATCATAGGTGTGCTCACTACCTTCGGCAAGTCGTTTATATATATAAGGAAAAGCAAAGGCCCCAATACACTCCCTTGTGGTACACCGTATCTAACATATCTTGGCTCTGACTGGTATATAACTTCAGTTTTTGACTTAGGACATATTCTAACTACTTCGGTTATTTCTGTTCTATTTTCACTATGCTAGCAGTACTGCGTAAACAAGGTAGGGCAGACAGATTTTATGTTGAAATTTCTGTCCACACCAGAGCCGCTCCACTGGGGAAGTTCCTGGGAGAACTCCTACTCTGCCACCGTAGTTTTCTGTCTCTGCTTTTAAGTTACGAACCTACCGTTACATCAAGGGAGAGAGGCCAGATATATAAGGTTGGCAACGTGTAAGTGACACTGCTGGTGTAACGAATGTTCATAGGCATCTTCAGTTACCATCAGGCGGGACGGAAGCTTGTTTGCTATCTTCAATCAATCAATTAGTCTACCGCAGTCCACTGCTAGACATAGACCTCTCCCAATGTGCGCAATAGCACCTGGTCCTCCGATTTCTGTATCCAGCGATCTTCTTCTTATCAGTCCATCGGGCTGGGGGCGTCCTGAAAATTGCCAAAGTTTATGAATCTATAAGTACTAATATTATAAAGCTGAAGAGTTTGTTTGGTTGAACGCGCTAATCTAAGGAACTACTGGTTCGAATTGAAAAATTCTTTTAGTATTAAATAGCCCATTTATCGAGGAAGGCTATCGGCTAAATAACATCACGCTACGACTAATATGAGCGCAGCATCATTGAAAAATATTGCAAAAACGGGGAAAATATACAAACGCAGACGAAGTTGCGTGGGACAGCTAGTAAGTTATATGCGTTCTGTAAGAGCGTCTGGAGGTACAATCATTCAATGATCAGTTATTAGACTTTTCATGTATTGATAGGCATAATATAGAGAGCACTGCATACGCAGGTGTGTCTGTGACCCACATTAGATACCAACGTGTTTTAAAGCACAAACAAGCACCTGACGTTATCGATATTTACTCTGTGCGATATTGATAAGTGAGTTAATATCGTGAATATTGATGGCTATACATTCGCCAACTCGTGCAAATTCTTATGAAAGTGAATCGATATTTGCTTACCGATAACACGTCTCTTACGAATATTGTGAAATTTAGGTCGACTTGTTATTGTCGACTTATTATTTAAAGCGATCCAGGTGTGAATGTGTACCCTTTTTATAATTTTGAAAACATAAAGTAAATACACCGTATCGCCTAAATTGATACGATGTCATGGTAATGAGTCTACTGTTCCCTGTTTCTGTTCTAAGAGTCACTGAAAGTATAGGAACAGTCTTCCAGTGAATGTATCATATTCGCTAAGCGCTAAGTGGAATGCATTGAATACCAATTCAGTGAATAAGAACTAGTTCCGCGTATGGAAATATCATGTGAACAATTTATAGAATCAATGAGTAATGCATGTGATAAGTCGTGTGGTACATTGAAAGACGTTTGCAATTAATTTGAGCAGAGCCTTTTTAAGTGATAATTTATCAGTATTTTTTTTCATGATTTTTCTACACCAAAGCTATGCTACAGGTTGCACATGTTATACAGGCTGTTACAGAAAGGCGTGGTCATATTGTAGGGTCGTGTAGTTGAACCCGTAAATAATGCAAAGCGCTTACTATTTTATGGAAATTCGTGACTTTTAATACAGAAATCTCCTTTGAAACTCAAAAATTAAATTTGAACATTTACAGATAAAGCTTTTTTTCGTTTATGAGAGGGTTGACATGAATGAAAGTATATGTATTTAATACCAAGAATATTGATGGAATACTGTGCAGTATCGCAGACTTTTTTTTTAGATGTACTAAGGACTAATATTTTTATAGAACATTAGATTTACTTATCACTTAACATTACGTCAGCGCACGCAGATAAAACAGTCTGAAAGCTATTTTTCTTCGACTTTCTTAACAAAAATCAATATAGGTATAATGCTAGTTGAGAGGTGTAACCTAATGCTAGGTATACTATTCCTCATGAATCAGGCTAACATATACAAAAAGAATTTTTCGAATCCGATGGTAGTTCCAGAGAGTTCACAAACCGTAAACAAACAAACAAAAAACTCTTCAGCTTTTGACCATTTTCATGTTGTGTTCACGCATTAGTTGTACAAATAAATGTGTATAAGTCATCAACTGCGATTATGTTCAGGTGAAGTATCAAATGAAGAAAAAGAACACTTTCTGTGTTCGACGACTCTTCAATGCAATCTCGATGAAAGGACTGGACAACAAAATATAAAATCGTAAAACGGCACATATTATATACACATAT
The DNA here is from genome assembly GCA_949752705.1 of Callimorpha dominula. NCBI lineage: Eukaryota > Metazoa > Arthropoda > Insecta > Lepidoptera > Erebidae > Callimorpha > Callimorpha dominula. The sequence goes on from OX456997.1 coordinate 25,828,481, forward strand.
ACTTGTTAAGGCTGGCATAAGTACAGGTACGCCATAACTCTTGCGAACAGCCGGTTATGTGATATTAATTTTGTACGAAATTGACACTTAAGGTAAATTTCTTGAAGTTTATTGCATCTAACTACGGTTTTATTAACATACTTATTTCTTCATCCCATTCAATAGCATCTGCATTCTATTTACTTGTGTTATGTTTGTGGTCTAGGTCAGTATATCCACCGTATAAAGACTGCTGTTAGATACCAATAATAGCATAGTCCTGTTTTTCTTCTGGTAAGTAGGGTCTATCTCTGATGATCCTGGTGGAGCTCTCGCCACGGGAGGAGGAGGTGGCTTTTGTGAGAAGGGCTGTTTGATGTTGCGAGTGTTTTTATACTCGTGGATAATATAGTTGTATAAAATAACATACAGAAGAAATGTAAATTAAATACCTGCACGTGATTCTAAAAAAAAATGAGACAGATCAATTTAACAATTCACTATTTAGCTTCACAAACTTATTACGTTACAACCATTAATAAAACTAATTCGGGCCATGAGGTGTTAGGTGTGGCATTAGATCACCTCAAGTGGCTCTAACACATTTAATTGATTAAGAAATACGTCCGCAATATTTTATACAGTACACTTACCTACTGATTCGCAATAAGTAAGAAGTGGCAAATAATATGTATTATAGATATCCCTGCTAAAGCTTCATTTGGCCTCAAATTCATGATGCCTAATAAAATTCCCTGTAATTTTTCTTCTTTACGCAAAGAAACGATCTTTTATATTATAACAGTGGCATATTTAATAACCAGTGGCAAAAAGTAGCACATTTTATAACCAGTGGCAAACAGTAGCACATTTCATAACCAGTGGCAAACAGTAGCACATTTCATAACCAGTGGCAAACAGTGGCACATTTCATAACCAGTCGCAAACAACGGCCTGTCTTGTGAGAATGATATTGATGATTAATGATTTATTTGAATGCCCTTTATTGCCTATGTCCTCTAATTATTAATATAAGGTAAAGAGGGAACTGGTTAAAGTCCTGCCAAGAGCACCGTGTTGGTACTTTATCGTCCTACTTGAAACATTTTCCCTACGTTGACATGTATGGTTGAGGTACATATATAATAGCTATGTTGAAATGTGTATTGCGTGTATCATATGAGTTCATTAAGCTTATTGTATATAAGGTTTTTTAATCTTGAAGTACGTATGTACACCTATTCCATTTGGTAATTTTCACGTACATGACTACATTATGGTATGTATGATAATCCGCGGAATAGTACTTCCTGGAGCGATAGTGTCCGATGATGTCAAAATCGTTTTAATTAGTCATACTGGTGGAAAAGCAAGTGTTCGTTTACAATGACATCTTTTAGAGGTTTGTTATCAGATATTGCTTACAAATTAGTATATTATGAAGGATAACTTTGGCATCGTCAGCCTGACTCAAGTCGACTTATTAGTTGTTGGCTGAAATATTTCAAGTTCCTACATCTAAGTAAACAACTCACCGAGTATGGTATACTACCTAATATTTCAATATTGTCTAGTATTCGGTTGTACAGGACTACTAGGATAGTGTCGGTTTTGCCTGCTTAATCGGGTCTACACTACAGTGATCGAGACAGTATCCACCCATTGCTTATCCTTACTATACGGTTGCTGATAATAAGGATAACCAATCTATCAGATATAAATTGTAGAATTAATAATTATTACTCTATGCTTTAGAAACCTTTTACTCACAGTGAGTCCACTATAAGTATTTTTTTACGTCCACACCTAAACATTAAACATACAAGAATAGTTAAACTTAAAAGTCAACCAGATTCGCAACAGTTGCCATGGAATCATTCAAAAGATTTAACTAACTGATTTTACTCACTTTTTAAGAAGCTTAAAACTTCTTTCTAATTATCGCAAAAAATCAATCCCACTATTTTAATAATAATTCTTCTCTCTCTAAGAAATGATCTAATAATATTATACGTTCGATGTGACTATCGGGTTACTGAAGATATGCGTCTCTATGTTTTCGTATTAACCTATTCGTATTATCCTTGTATGTATGATATTGTTCATTCAGTAAATAAAAACAATTTATAAAATTCACTCATGAACTACAAAGTTAACTTTGGGTTAGAACACCAACACGATTGGATTATGATAGTATTTTTAAATCTAAAATCTCTTAATCGATCGCTCTTGAATGGTTTTGATATACGATAGTTTAAAAACTTAAAGATGTCATTAGGCAGTGTGCCAGCGAGCGCTGTACGTCACGGGTGGGTCCATCAATTGTTGGTTATGGTGCAGCGAGCCGCTAGTATCTCACCCGCGAGGCTCACTTTCGTGAGCTACTACTGATACCGGCGATAATTTGTGTGCTTACTCGGTATCACTACCGTTTGTGCACTATTGGGTGCCGGACTTTCATTGTTGATAAACTACAGAGATCTGTCATTGTAGAAGATTTTAGAAAAGGGGTATCTTCGGTAATGTACCTATGTCTTATGGCTGAGTCGAGGAGGAAACTACGGTGACATAAGTTGTTGACTCAAGGTTTACGTGTATTTTTTTGTACATAAGAAAATTCAAGTGCTGTGTCTTCCTTTACCGTCACATAAAACATTTTCTACTCAGTTAGTATCAGTGGGCTTAATAATATCTATATTTTGCGTGTTGGATATCCTTCCAACACGTTAAATATAGATATTATTTTTTTCCTAATTAACTACAAGATATCACTCCCCTCAATTCGATTTAAATCAGATTATTGCATGTTGTCTGTATAAAAAATAAACAGTTGGTGTGTGTTACGTATCTGAAATCAAGCACGCGCCACATTACCATACGTCGGTGGGCAGGTGGTGCCCAGCAAATTGCCCACTGCTGGCCAAACAGTTAGCGGAGCAGTATCGCGCGCCCGCACAATTACAGCGCGATTGTACGGTGATTGATCGCGGTGCATATTTAGCGGCAGGTAAGGCAGGGGCCGGTGTTTTGTTCATGCTAATTGTTTGATATTGTGATAACATTCTTTTGTTGATGTAATTTAACGTGTTATTTCCGTTATCCGATTATGGGAATACTTTTATAATCATTATTGTGTTTATGAACAGAACATGGTAATGAACAGATTTTGATAAAAAATTAAACTAGAACCAAACAACCCAATAGCAAAAATACTACTATAAATCTTTCTCTTTAGTCCGGACTGAGGTAAGAAGTGATGTGATAAATACGTACTTGAGAGGATTAGGGAGCCGTGTAGGTACGCCATTCACATAAGGATCAGGTACATGCTACCAAGAATGAATTGCGTACCTAGTATTTACCGTAAGTAACGCTTCGCAGGAAATAGGCAACATTTTACTCTGTTATTTATATTTAGTCTAGAACTAACAAGTCTGGCACAGTCTACCTAGAGGGTGGGGTAAGGCGGACCGCGGGCGGCGCACGCGCATCTCGCCGACCCGCCATTGGCTCGATCAGTATTCCTAGTTCAAAACACTAGCCTGTTATTGGTAGAAAAATGATGCTAGATGCTCTAGTGTACCGATAGTTGATTTGATGTTAATTGTGCAGGATTGCAGACTCCATTGTTGCTTGAGTAATTAGTATAATCGGCTGGTATAAATCGGATAGATGCTGTTTATTCTTGGGTTGCGAAATGCTTGTTAATGCTAATAAGTTGATGTTAATGTTTCTGTGTTGCAAACTGGATTCAGAGATATGTCTGCACACTGCATGCATGATGATGAGGTACCTCCATTACTTGCTAATAGCTGGAAGAAGAAGTTATAGAAATTAGTAGTTAGAGAAAGTATTTATCGAAGATACCCGTAAATGCACAGAGTTCGTCGTCACTCAACGTTCATACCAAAGGATAACAGATTAAGCATACGAACTTAACATATTTTGTTTTGAATTCGGTTCGTTCGCCCCCAATAATATATAAGAAAAAGCATTTCTTTGAAGAAATTCTGCTTTAGATTTTATTTCAGGTACAGTTTCGGCTTGAATTTTTCTGTTTCGAGCTTTGTATGTCGCAGTATTTTAGTTACTTTTTATTAAAGTTTTCTCAGAACCTGTCGCTCAGGGGGGATAGTTAGAAAGATTTGTAGGTAACCGAAATATGAGTCTATTTAAAACTTTAAACTCCAAACACAAATATCATAACTTCCTACTTACTTAAATATAATATTTATATAACTATTACCTCAATTACGTGTTTTCTATATCGTATGCCGAGCGTTCTGTAAGTTGATAGCTAGGTATGGATCTTGAAATCTTGAGATTGAGCGTTTAAATCTAACCTTCTACCTAATAAATTGACGTGAAGCCTAAGCTCAGCTCAAGAACATAAACCAGAAAGGTTAGTTTTTTTTTGCAAGAATTTACGGACAAGAAGAGCAAGGTTACCAACACAATAATTATCTGCTGTAACATTGACACTTCATGAGCTGTTCGAGAATCGTTTAACAATTGCGTAAAAGTTTCTTTGCTCAGAGATATTTATGGCCAATTTGTTTATTATTATTTGAAGAGCATCAACAATATACATTTGCATAATGCACTTTTTAAATACATTTCTGATATGCACATCAATTATAGACGCTCAAAGAATTCATTGTACATAAAGTTTACATTTAAAAATAACAAATTAACAATACCCAAATAAAACTTAATACTGCGCACTAAAATCTAAGAGATAACTTTTCAGCAATCCCGACTACAACTTCAATCCAGATTACAATTTAATTTGGTGGTCTCCTCTCGCATTTAATTAATTAATATTCAATCGTATTCTTAATTTTGGAAAACTGTCCCTTTGTCGAAATCTTTATAATGTCATAATAATATGTTTTGAGTATCATTATGTTTGGAGTCGAATTAAAATTATTTAAGTATAAATACATTAAGTCGTGTAAGAGTTTAGTTAGGCTAAGTAAGTTTATTTTGTTAGTATTATTTTTCACTTTCAGTTTCTTTGTTCTTATGTCGGCAAATTAAACGTTTCTTTTGGATTAATAAATTAATAATAATAATAAATTTATTTATTTATTATTTAAAAAGAGATCACAACTATTACAATACACTGGGTCCCACACTAGGATACCCTGTGCTGTGGGATCCAGTCTCTTTCATAACTAGAAAGAAACAAAATGTAATAAATAACAAAATCTTTGTGGATGATGTAGAAACCGTGTGTTGTTCAAAATTTAGCTATGATTTTTTTCGTATCATTGAAGCCCATTCCAAGCAACCAATTAGTGAGTGCGTTGTTTGTTTGTTTGTTATACTTTCACGCTCTAACTACTAATCATACATTTTATTCCGAAAAAAGTAGTTTTTCTGAGGGATAGAAAAAAATATTTTTACGCGAGTGAAATCGCGGGCAATCCTTAGTTTCATTATAAAGTTAAGGTCCCATATAGGAATAGGATTTATTCACAATACCAAGTCTGCAGAAGGATTGTTACACTTCACAGTCCTTCTTAAAAGCTGGTGGCCGACCGGTAGTTCTGGAGATTAGCGCGTTCAAACAAAAACGCAAATAGATTAATCTGAATGCATAACAAATTAGCATCACTTTCGACGGGCGATCATCATCAGTATCAATTATCCTGACGTTAATCACTCTCGAGTACTCGCCGTCATCAATATACTTATCTGATGTGGTTTAATTGTATGATGCGCGTGCGCAACAGTGAGACTGTTGATTGGTAAACGATGCACAATTGATATGGATGCGAGCTGGTTAATTGTACACCCTCAGCTAAACGGTCAGCGTGACGTTATCTCGGCGTGCGGGTGCATCTGCCCTGTCACACATGACATGATTAACTGGGACAATCATAAAAAAATGATATAAGGCAACATCACAATATTTATTTATTTATTTTGGAAGCCTTTGCTTGATGTATAGATTATAGAAAACGATTAAAGTAATATTCCAAAGAGGGGAGGAGAAGATAAAAGGGGAAAAAGATGATCTCCACCACATCTTTGATACCTTTACTACCCATGGCTCACTCTATAAAACACCCCATAAATCTTGGAAGCAAACTTTTAGAATATGTCGATACCTAGGTACATTTGTTTAGGAAAACAGATCTCTTTTCAAAGCAAAGTAATGATTTAGAAGTAGAAAGTACAATTACGGGAGCTTGGAAAAATTTTTGAAGCTTAAAAGCAGTAGGTACTTAAAAGCTTCCTTCCCTCTGCTACCTACGCGTCTCAGGCATGGAAGTTTACTTACAGAGTGAAAAACAAAATACGATCTTGGTAATAAAAATAAGATCTTGGTAACGAGCTGCGCAGAGGAGTATCATGAACATTAGAAAAAATCGGAAAATCCCACAGACCACTTATTACGAGCCAAACAAAAGTAACTGATACTTTTCATATTCATAAAAACTAAAACGGAGGTGGGTGGGACATGCCGCTAGAATGAATGACGATCGAAGGATGAAGCGAGTGACATCTTGGCCTGGGCCGATAGGGGACAGGAAAAGAGGAAGACCTGTAACACGATGGGAAGATGATATTATCAAACTAACTGGAGAGAGCTGTTAACACCCCAAGATTCATGAGTGTCCCAAAAATCAATATGCGATCTCCACGCACTTCTCTTATGAATTCTTCAAATATAGTCAGTAACCGTTTCTCAATATCATTAATCATTTCCTCAAGTGTCGTCATCCACTTAACTGAACGGTTTAAACAAACTGCTAATTGAATACATCACGACCATAAATATCCAAATTAAGAGCATTTAACTAATCGACTCCCTAACCATGGACACATAACCCATTGATTTAACTACCTGATGACCATGGGAACATTATGGCTTTTTAATTGTATCAAGGGGCCACCGTCCGCCGAGACCCCTATGGGGAAGGCAGGACAGCGCGATACAAAACTGTCCCTTGTTTGTGTTTTCAATTATACCGTTAATACCCCGCTGCTCAATAATGATTGCTTTATTTATCTGATTGTAGGTTTTTTATGAAAAATAGGATATAATGGGATACTGATACGTATTATTTTGGTTAAAGTTGTTAATTTGTTATTCCAAATATAATAAAACTACTCATCATTCCCCGCGGTAATTACTAGGTATTATCTGCAGTGGTATATACGTAGGTATATACCACTGCAGATATTCTCTGCGAGATTCGACTATGACCGACCTTGTCAGTCTGTACTCACGTTCCATATTTCTGTCGTGCGTCCGTCCGAGGGTCAGGCTCTTTTTTTTAGGAATCTTTACATACTCGTAGTATAAAACAAAGTAGCTTCCGCCGTTTGTACGCTTAGATCGATCCCGTGCGAAGCTGGGGTGGGTCGCTAGTAATAAATCTAAACTTCTTAACTAATATTATAAAGAGGAAACATTTTTGTTTTTGTATGTATGTTTGTAATGTTTTCACACAGAAACTACTGGACCGATTGCCAATGAAACTTGGTATGTAGATAGCTGGAGACCTGGATTAACGCCAAAGCTACTTTTTATTTCGACATTCCCACTGGATCGGGACTTACGCGGGTGAAACCGCGAGGCGCTGCTAGTATAAAATATTGCAAGAGGTAGTGGGCCACCTTTGAAAACAATGCGATATTTTTAATTCTTTTCAAATGAAACAGATACACGTTTAAAAGAGTGGCGCTGTTATGATTGGGTCTTCCTCTATGGTGTTTAAATATTTTGGTGTACACATTTTTTATATAAATTTTCTATTTTTTAACGTGGGTAGACGACCTTGTTAAGATCCCTGGTCGCCGGTGAGCGCCGGCCGCTTCCAGCCGGTCTTCTTGAGAGTCTTGAGGGAGAACCTGTGTCCAGCTGTGGACCTCCTATCGCTGAAATGATGTTGATGATGATCTTTTAAATATGAAAAAAAAAAATCTGCTGCCATCATAGTACTATTTTATTATTTCAATTTACGTTTATACTCACATGAAACCGTATCGTGTATAAATTCATTTGTAAAAATAATCACGTAATCCTTTTCTCTTACTTTCACATAATTTCGGTAAATTACTTACCTAATTTGTGAGCATCTGTTAAGATAAATCCATAGCATCTGTCCATCTAAAGGTTGTCTGTAAGATATCAAGGGCAGCTATTATGTGATAGCCGTTTGTACCATCACTCTTTATGTAAAATACTATTATAAATGTTTAAACTGTATATTATTAAAATTAGTACACATTTCATTACAGTTAAAATTTCCTTGCGTTAAGTGTCACAATGGAGGATGCGAGTAGATCCGAGGGATTATTTTCATCAGGTATATTACTCAATATTTTAGTACTTCTACTTTGAGAAGGTCATTATCCAAGTCATGATTACGAAAGCATGTCGACGTCTTAATCCCGTACCGTGACCCATCCTTCTTCTAGGTAGGCAGGACTTTATTAAGGGCTAAAAAGTAGCGCTCCTGAAACTTCACCAAGAATAATAATAATTAGTGAGCATACATACGTACAATAAAACACTGTCTAATTGGGACTTCGTCTGCAGTCATATATAAAACTAATAAATATAGGTAATGATTACTTGCTCGTTAATGTGACTAGAGTAGCAACGATAGTCGAGGGATTTAACCATATTGGGTCCACACTGCAAGATTGGAGCTCCTTCTCCGGTAGTGCTTAACTATTCATATATAATAAAGCTGAAGGGTCTTTTTGCTTGTTTGTTTAAACGCGTTAACTTCTGGAACTACCAGTCGGATTCAAAAATCCTTTGTACACGATAGCCATATTCATGAGGAATAGTATAGACTATGACTATCTATGTAGGGTACGACTCTTAGGAGTGGAGTAGTAACCATAAACGCGGTGAAATTGCGGGGAACGGCTAGTTAATAATAATAATAATAATATAATTTGTTTTCTCACTACAATACACAGTAACAAACAATTAAAAACAAACTATCACAATACCGTGGGGAAACTTGTCGACCTAAGCCTATTCTCCGCAAGGTTTGGTAAGGTATCTGAAGCCTGCCGACCTGCATTAGGTGGTGGACTATGGGTTCAACCCTCTCAACTGCATTGCCCATCAGTTGTAACTGCTTACAAATAGGTTTAATTCCGGTCGTCGCTGAGACTACACGCCTACATATTATTATGCCTATTCCGAAAACAGGTTTCAATGCATTTAATTGAAGTTGTAAAGAAATCACGCCAACGTTTATTGAGTATTGAAGCTCTTCTTGCGCGCAGTAGTTCGCCTTTCACGAATATTAATATCCATTAATGGTCACATCGATGGTGGTATACCGACGTAGCGGATGCATAACTCCTGCTTTGTGGTATTTCATCAATGGACTGGACACCGGAGTGGCGTTTCTTGTGGGCTCAAGTCGTTCTACAGTTTTTGTGATGTCTGTTCGTGGTGGTCTGGGCAGACATCACGTGCCACCCACCTCGCTGGTATGCGATTGGTGACGGACCCACGAAAATCTGAGATTGAAGAACTTGTTTTGGTTATATATAAACAGGATTGGAAAGTTTTATTAGAGATCTAGGTTCCTCAAATGGCGTAAAGTGTTCAAGTACTATCTCTGAAATGCTTACATTTAACTTATATAATATACCAGCCATTTTGACCTGTTAAAATTTCCAAAGATAAATTTGTTTTTATTTCATGAAAAAAGCACTTTCAGTTTTCATTCGTTGAAGGCCAGGTCCCAGGTTTCCGGGCAACATTCCCTATTCTTCGTTCCCTAAAAACCTTATTCGGATTATTATTAACATTTAAAAGAAACAATTAGTTAAATGTCGCTAATGTGATAGTTTATGTTCTTGAATGATTAGATCTAACTAATAAGGTCTCTTTCTTCTTAAGCATTGTATCAAAAAGATACGGACCACCTTTACTCTTTGGCGTTAAGGGTAACGAAGTAGTAGGTACCCTATTCAGTAAACTAAAAAAAAAAGAAAAAAATTGCTATTTATCTTATCTATAGGCCACAATCGAATACTGGCAATACCATAGCAGTAGTAGGAAGTCATTGCCACTATTTATCTGTCGTCATTAATTGCAATGCGTGTGTTTGTGTATATACTCATACAAATAATTACTAAGTTGAAGGGTCCAGCCCTTTTAAAGTCATATAAATCTTCATATAACAACCCCCTCAGTTAAAATTTTGTCGATATATGTTGAATAGTTTCAGGGTATATTCAAAATTAAGATTTCAGGTAATTATTAAACCAATTTGGAAAAAATTACGTAGTGATCTTAACTTTGATATCCAGCTTGGTTAGTTTAAAGACGTATATATTACGACCACTGTTGCGTGGTGTTAGTGTATTCGATTGCCACGCTGGGTATCGCTAAATATGCCTACTTGCATTAGTCTGGGTGTTTCTATTTGGGTGCTTCGTTGTTTCACATCACGAGTTGTTCGCACGGCAGTGTGAATCGCATAATGAACCTTTTTCAATTGGCTGTTTGGCACCATAGTGTGACCGGTCACTGTTTTTTTGGACTTCGTTAATTTGCACAGATGTGCGAATCACCGAAGGACTCTTTTTGACATAGTTGATTCGCACCACAGCCAAATATTGGTTTGGGGTTATAATGTGTATGTATTTACAAAATAAACTATTTATGTACTTATGTTTATCCGTGTTATAGAATCTATAATACAAGCTGTGCTTAGTTTGGGTCTAGACAGCTGTGTGAATATGTCCCAGGCTATGTCCCAGGATACTTTATAAAGAAAAAAGAAATACTTTAATGTTTGAAGTCAAATCAAAGCCGCCTGTCGTAGTTATAATTAAAAATATTTTTAACAAAAAATTAAACCGACCAAAAGAATTAAAAAGCTAAAAATAAATAAACCAACTTAACTTATTTTGAGTCGGCGCCAAACAACAAACTGATTAATTATTAAAATCTTATACATTCCTACGTAGAAATGGACATGCCTCTACGTAGGTAATTAATCATTTTATTATTTGGCGCCGACTCAAAATAAGTATATATAAAAATTGGATAGTTTATTTAAATAAGCTCAATACTGAAGACTTAAGGTTTATTTATTTTTTGCTTTTTAGTTCTTTTCGTCGGTTTAATTGTTTGTTAAAAAGATTTTTATTTTATGATTTTTTTTCATCATCAGCTCAGCTATGGTGAGGTGATGATTTTTAAACGCAAATACCTGATAACGTAATGAAAAGCAAACAGAAACACTTCGTTCCTACAATTTTCGAGGGTTTCTCTCAATTTTATCAGGATCCCATCATCAGATCCTGACTTCCTTGACATGGGACCACCCTTGAGGTATACCCTATCTAAAAAAAAAAGAATAATCAAAATCGGTTCATAAATAACGGAGTGAGGGCTGAACAGACTTAAAAAATAAAATATAAATAATTATACGGTCGAATTGAGAACCTCCTTTTTTTTCGTCGGTTAAAAATAATACTGTTTTTAATAAAAAATAATGATAGTAGAGATAGGATACTTTGCTTCTGTGTTGAATATGTATCAAGTTTAAAATTAACACTCACAGCAGTATTTCTAGTTTAACTTGGTACAAGATTTTGTTGAAGATGTAGCAAAAATATCGATATATCTATATGGTGTAGGCTCATGTCAATAAAGATTACAAGCGATCTTAATCCAAGCGTAAGGCAATGACGCCCAATCATAAAGACAGTAATATATGTACAGGGTATCCCGTCGATGTATGGGATTTTTTTTTGAGCTACGGTTATGCAGGAGGTGTCAAAAGTTGCGGTTTGACACACACATTACGATTATCATAAAATTTAATTAGATATCAATCATCTTGAGGCCTCTACCGGTCCTTGAAGTTATACAAACTCGTCATTTTCAGGGGTTCCTAACATAAACTATAAATCATACAAAACTAACGTTTAAATTGTTTTTATTAAATCAAAGAGAACAACAATGAGTGTGGTGAGAGAGAAACATGAATAGGTCATTTTATACTTTAAAAACGAAACTGGTTTTTGTGGCCAAAGTAAGGCATTTCGGCGCGAGATTTCAGTTTATTCCTAATAAATCCATCCTGACCTGTGGTATCTTTTGCGCTTTGAGAAGCCTCTGTTACCAATTTTACACATCTTTCCACTGCCTGTGTGTGACAAGGGAAGTCTGCAATAAAGGGGCTTTGCTCTTTAGCCTTAATTAGTTCATCGTCGGAGACGTGTCGCAGGACCGGTGGAGCTGATATTTCACAGTCTTGCCAAAATAGCATATTTATGTCATCTTGTGCTATGAAATTGATTTTCGGTGACTTAAATACTCTGAGACGAGAAGCTTTTTTCTCTTCTCTACCTTTTAATATTCTGCGAGATGCAAGCTCTCGAATATGGTCCCTATCATTGAATAAGCAAGTTTTCTGGATGCGCGAAAAAAGCATTTCTTTCGATCACTGAATCAATAATACATCTTTGTATATCAGGTAAAAATCGGGAGTACATAATCATTTTAAAAATATGCTTGGCTCCGTGTTTAAATGATGGGTTTTGCTTAATGAGAAACCAAACGGGAGCGTAAACTTTGACCACGTAGTTCACAAGCAGTTCCAAATTATTTGATGGCGAAAAAGTACTTACGTAAAGTCTGAGTATTCGATTGGCAGTAGTAAGCCATCTCGAATGTGCCATTTTTCCAGGTTGGCGGCTCGCTAGCTCGGGGCAACAGGAACCAGCCATCACAGCATGGCACATTTCGTATAGATACTTTTGATCCGTGCTTAATTCCTTCACTATATTATTAGGTAATTCGAGCAAATTTCCAGTCACTGCACAGAAAGACACTTGTAGTGTGTGTAAGCAAGTATCGTAAGTATTATTATGTATGTGTGTAACCACACCTTATTCAGGATTAGCTAAGTAAGCATTATGTTAAGATCGTGTACGCTCAGTCGATGTGATCGGACAATAAATCGAGACGTTACCGAGTGCAAATGTCTTTCATTTACCACGACACTTCATGGCGACCCTGCCATTCAAGGTCACACCGCGAGTGAAAATTTGGACAAATAAAAAAAAAAAAAAAAAAGCAAGTTTGATTAGAAAAACGGACATTACTCCAAAATAAGTGGTTCCATATTACAAATCATGTGTCAATCTACTCAAACGAGAGAAGAGACGATCATCGCGCAAACGGCTGCTGGTAACGGGAAAAATAGTGCAACAACCGAGCAGTTCTACTCCAGCATCAGCACGTCAAATATCCTCCTCACGCTGATTACAATCGTCCTACTGGCGGCGGCAGGCTATGCTGTCTGTAAATGTTACAAGAAGATGCATGTCAAGTGGATGGAGAGGCAAATGAACCGCAAGTCTATACGTCGCAGGCAGACCTCAATGTATTTCAAGAACGCTCCCCGTGATGATGTCGCAGCTCCCGGAATCCCGTGCAAGTAAAATATAAAAAAAAAAACAGACTAAAATTAAGTTGCCGTGAATTAAATTGTGTTGGGTCAGTAGCTTCAACATGAGAGACTACACAGTGTTAACATGAGGTTGAAACAAAAATGAAGTGCGCTTAATTTTAATACGTGGACTATCATGAAAATAAATACTACAGAACTTTAAATCGATATACATAACGCCAAGTGATGCCACTGTAGGCATATGATTTTAGTAAACTTTACCTATGATTCAAAAATAACGATAGCGTGCGATAAAATATATGTTCGAGTTATTAACAAGTAAGTAATTAGTATAAGGTTTTATTGTAATAATATGTAACAGTTCATAAATCGTGCACGGTGACTCGCCGAACCCGATACCCTGCGCCGTGTATGGAATGTTTTCGCATTGCTATCTCTGTTTAGAAGACAGTTCGAAGAAATGTAATGAATATATTTAGTGACTAGAATGATGACATTACATTCCTTAGTTTTATTTTTAGATTATGGCCGATGATTTTAGCAGAATATATGATGATTTAGTGGACATTAGTAAATATTTAATAAAGAAAGGACAAGCTAGATTTAAGGGTTCTATTGCGATAAATAAGTTGAAAGAGGCTAAGAAATTATACAGTGAAGCGCAATTATTATACTCTAAAATATCGCATGATTTAAAACCCGAATTAGTGACACAATTATCTACCATTTTTGATAATATTAAGAGTATATTTTTAAAGATAAGTAAATTGTGTACTTCCCCTGTTAGTGAAGGTAAAGTAGTAAGAATGGAATTCGACATTCGAACGGCGTGTAACTTGATTCCCCTTATGGATGGTAGGGAGGATACCACAAAACGGTTGATTGATGCAGTGGAAATGTATGCGGATATGTTAGACGATTTAGGACAAAAGCTTTTAATAAAATTCGTAATTAAAGGTCGCCTATCTGAGAACGCTAAGCTCCGTTTATCGGATAACTATGACACCGTTTCTAGTTTAATTCAGGATTTAAGGAAACATTTATTAACTACAAAATCTTTTACCGCTATTCAGTCCCGCCTCCAAAATTTGAACCAAGGTTTTAGGTCAATTGACGAGTACGGTTCTGAATTAGAACAACTTTTTACCGATTTAACCATCTCACAAGCAGACGGCGATTCATCAAAGTTCGCGATTCTAAAGCCATTAAATGAGAAAATGGCCATTAAGAGATTTTCAGATGGATTGAAAAGTTCAAGGCTAAGCACCATAGTGACCGCTCGCAACTATAGTAATCTCAAGGACGCCATACAAGGTGCTAAGGACGAGGATGTATCAACGCCTTCTACGTCCTCTAAGCCAGACGTCATGCAGTATTCGAGAAGAGGTCGAGGTAAGTTTACACCTTTTTCAGGACCTAGGGGTCAAGGTCAACGTGGTCGCAATTATGGATCTTTTAATAGTTATAACCGCCGTGGTTACGGAAGGTCATTTCAGGATTCTTACCGCGGTAGAAATTTCTCACAGGCGAATAGTAACAACAGCCGATATTACCATCGTGGTAACAGGCGAGGAAATAATATCAGCCGTAATAATGTATTTTCAACGCAAGCAGTACGACCCGCGCAAGCATCGGCGCAAGAGGTCATTTCCCAAAATTCTAACGAAAATGA
This sequence comes from Callimorpha dominula, assembly GCA_949752705.1. NCBI lineage: Eukaryota > Metazoa > Arthropoda > Insecta > Lepidoptera > Erebidae > Callimorpha > Callimorpha dominula. The sequence continues at coordinate 25,843,553 of OX456997.1, forward strand.
AAGTTCACAAAATTTGACCAAAAGGCAGTTTTTTCGATTTTAATAATTATATTTTGGCTTGTGAGGGACGATGTCAATTTGTAACATTTTATTGTCATAACAGAAAATATTCATTTTTAGTAGATACGGGTGCGTCAATATCTATTATTAGGAAAAATGATTTACCCGATTCGATGCGTATATGTTATGATAGCACTACTATAAACGGCATTGGAGGACAGATCAACTCTTTGGGATATGTAACCTTGAAACTTGTTACAGAAAATAATGACACGTTTTTTCATAAATTTTACGTTTTTCAAAATTTACCTTTCAAGGCAACTGGTATTTTAGGCTTAGATTTTCTATCTACTTATGGCTGTAATATCGATTTAGCTACCAACGTGTTGGTTGTTAATCACGCGGGTAAACTACTTTATTTACCTATTTCGCCTAGACTTGATTTAACGTTTACTAATAATAATTGTCTTGTATTACCGGCCCGAAGTGAATCGACCCATTTCGTAGAATTAGATATTGAAGCGGAAGATGATTATGTTGTTTGCTCGAGAGAGATAGATAAAGATATTTTTATAGCAGGAGCTATAGTTAGGCCTAAAAATCGTAGGATACCGTTCAGAATACTAAATATTAGAGATCAAGAAGTAAGATTAGAAAACTTCAAACCGGAAGTAAAATTTTTAAGCGAGTATAATACTTTTTCTTTTGAAAAATCTAAGGCCAATGCTAATAGGGCCGAAACTCTGCTAACGTTGTTGAAATTAAATCATCTTAATTCAGAAGAAAAGAGTTCTCTCGAAACGATTTGTACTAAATATTCAGATGTGTTTTTTCTACCAGGAGATAAGCTAGCCACCACCAACGTTTACGAACAAACCATAACACTAAAAGCAAACGTTAGTCCTACATATGTTAAACCTTATAGATTACCTCAATCATTGAAGCCAGAGATTGATAGACAAATTAAACAAATGTTGAAAGACGACATAATAGAAGAGTCCTCCAGCGAGTGGAACAGTCCTGTACTACTTGTTCCCAAAAAGTCTGAAGGCAGTAAAAAGTGGCGTTTGGTAGTGGACTACAGAAAACTCAATGATGTAATAGTCGACGATAAGTTCCCGCTACCAAACATCACCGACATCTTAGACTCACTTTCAGGCTCAATGTATTACACTCATTTAGACTTAAATCAAGGTTATTATCAAGTTAGTTTATGCCCTGAAAGTCGTAAATATACTGCTTTCTCTACTAGCTCGGGTCAGTATCAATTAAAGCGTCTTCCAATGGGACTAAAAACTTCCTGTAGTAATTTCAGCAGAGTAATGTCCATAGCTATGTCTGGTCTGACGTATGACAAGTGTTTTATTTACCTAGACGATTTGATTATTTTTGGGCGAAATTTAAATTCTCATAATAAAAATTTGATCGATGTACTCGAAAGGTTAAGAAAAGTAAATTTAAAACTAAATCCGGAAAAATGCCAATTTCTAAAAAAGGAAATATTGTATCTTGGACATTTAGTTTCTGCTGATGGAGTATTACCAGATCCAAAGAAAACAATAGTTTTACAAAATTACCCGGTACCCAAAAATGTAGATGAAGTGAAACGATTTGTAGCATTCTGTAATTACTATCGTAAATTTGTACCATCATTTGCACAGATAACATTGCCTTTAAATCACTTGTGCAGAAAGAATACAGTTTTCAATTGGACAGCCGAATGTCAACACTCTTTCGAGACCTTAAAACAAAAGTTAATTAGCCCACCCATACTTCAGTACCCAGATTTCTCAGAAGCTAACGAATTCATAATACAGACCGACGCATCAGGTGTAGCGATCGGTGCAGTTTTGTGTAACAGTGACCTAAGACCCGTAGCATACACTAGTAGACCATTAAATAAGGCAGAATTAAACTACCCCACCATACAAAAAGAACTTACTGCTATAGTCTGGGCAATAAAGTACTTTAGGCCGTATATATTCGGTAGGCATTTTACTATAATGACAGATCATAAACCACTCATTTATTTGTTTAGCATGAAAGATCCCGCTAGCAGACTGTTGAAGTTTCGTTTAATATTAGAGGAGTACGACTTTAAAATAGTGTATGTGCAAGGGAAGGATAATGTAGTCGCGGATGCATTATCTAGAGTAAATGTGACTTCTAGTGAATTAAAAAGTATGAATGAGAAAATTTCAGAAGTAAATGTCATGACTAGAGCACAAAAAAGAATAATGGATGAGAAGAGTAAGAATGAATCACCGCCAATTAGTAAAACCGCCGACGAAGGGTCTGATCAGCCTAGAGTCGTGGAATTACTGAGGAAGCCGAGTAATGTCGTGGAAATGATTTTGCTAGAGAAAGAAAAAGTGGAAAAATATAGAAAAGATAACTTGATAAGTGCTGAAGACGAGTGTCTCGCTTACATCCCTAGTAAAATGTTGTTATGTGTAAACCTCAACTTTACGGCACATTTCTCGCGAGCCGAATTTGTGACTAAGTTAGAGAAGTTTAGCTATAAAATAAAAGTAAAAGAAGTATGCATAGTTAAAAATAATGAAAATGAAGAGTTTATAAAAGGTTTGTGTAGTGAAATACAAACATTAAAAGATTGGACCGGTCCGAAAGTATGCATACTAAGAGGAATAGAAAGAATAGATAACGATAGTGAAAAACAATGTATATTAAATGACTTTCATTTACTACCTACCAGTGGACATGCTGGAGTCCGCAGAATGACTAACAACATCAAGAGACGATACTTCTGGCCAGGTATCGATCAAGATGTTCTTGATTTTGTAAAAAAGTGTTCCACATGTCAGAAGACTAAATATAGTAGGTACACAAAACAGCCGATGACGATCACAACAACTGCGTCGTCAAGTTTTGAAAAAATATTTTTAGATTTAGTAGGTCCATTAGATAAAGACGAGAATGGAAATTGTTACCTTGTTACAATTCAATGTGAGCTAACTAAATTTATTGAGGCATATCCTATAAAAAATAAAGAAGCCGTAACTGTGGCAAGATCATTTATACAAAATTTTATTTTACGTTTCGGTATACCTAAAGTTATAGCTACTGATAGAGGTTCAGAATTTATTGCAAGGACTTTGGTTGAAGTTTGCAAATTATTAAAAATTGAAAAATTAACGTCCACAGCATACCACCATCAATCGATCGGTTCTCTCGAAAATGCTCATAAGCATTTAGGCGCTTTTCTAAGGACTTATTCAGGCGATAACGGCTATGACTGGTCACACTGGATACCATTTTGGTGTTTCAGTTATAATAACACCGTCCACTCAGAGACGAAGTACACGCCCTTCGAACTAATTTTCGGCAGGAGATGTAATATTCCTAGTAATATTAAGAATTGTAATAGAATAGAACCATTATATAACCCCAATGATTACTCTTTAGATTTAAGATATAGGCTACAAGTAGCACTAAAAGAAGCTAAACATAATTTAGACATAAGTAAGCAAAATAGAAAATTAGCTTATGATAAGAAATGTAATCCAGTTACTTATAATAAAAACGATTTAGTTTTAGTCAAAAGTGAACAAACAAAGAAATTGGATAATATTTTTGAAGGCCCGTATATTGTGTTAGAGGATATGGGCCCCAACGTCAAAATTCTAAAACAAAATAAAATCGAATTGATTCATAAGGACAGAACTAAAATGTTTCATAGTAAATAAGATATATTTGTATTTTTATTTTTAATAATTGTCGTAATCATATTGTAAAAAAAAAATTAAGAGCTCTATTTTTTTTTTTTCTTATACCCCCGGAGGTGTAGTGTGTGTAAGCAAGTATCGTAAGTATTATTATGTATGTGTGTAACCACACCTTATTCAGGATTAGCTAAGTAAGCATTATGTTAAGATCGTGTACGCTCAGTCGATGTGATCGGACAATAAATCGAGACGTTACCGAGTGCAAATGTCTTTCATTTACCACGACACTTCACACTAGAGGTTTACTTTCACAAACAGCTAGCTCTTTTCCAATAGGCCCTGAATATTCTTTTGGTCCAGATGTGCTTCCATCCAGAGACATAAACAAATGGCGAAGCGGTAATTCATTTACTTGAAGCATACAAACACACCATTGCAATGGTCTCTTAAAATAGTTTTCTAGGTATTGAATGACACCTCCTTTCCAACCTGTATTCGTAGCAGTACCATCGCACCCCACACAGATCACCTCTTCCAAGTTAAACCCTTGATTTTCTAATAGAGATATGACAGAAGTGACGATCGCTTTGGCAGTCCCACGACTTGGCGTCGTGTGTCCCAAATAAATCAATCCCGGTTCTGTGAGAACTGAAATATTCTCTTCCAAGACTTCTCTACGGTGGTACCTATTACCTATTTTCTCATTTACGAGTGTTTTATCCTTCCGTCCATCAAAGTAAATACTTTTAACTACAATAGCATCAATGTCTTGGATGGGATTTTATTCTTATCCATAACAAAACTTTGATCTTCGGAAGATACCAATCTTACGTAAACTAAGACCGCCGAAGCGACCGCAGCCGCAGGTCGCGTTGATAGTCCATACCGATCACATACCTTAGCTACCGTTGGCAGCACCAGAGTATTCCGAGCCAATGAACTAAACGAAGTCTCATTTACAAGCACATCAGTATTTTGAGGAAGCTCTGTTGTAGGAGACTGTGATCGCCGTGGTTGAGGCGGCAACTCGCGCAACGGAGCAGGATTGGTTTCTTGTGATGTACTTGGTAAACATGCATCCATCAGCTCCAAATTTTCTTGTCTTTGATGTTTCTTTAAAAGTCTTGCCATTTCTTTTGTATCTATACCGCTTATGGCCATTTTTCTATCACTTCTTTGGTCCAGTAAAAAGTCTCTTTCATTTATAGGAACTTTCTTAGGTTTTATTCAGGAACAAACATGAAACGAAGTGCACTTACAAGCAGCAACGTCGAAGAGCTTGTTCGACAATTCTAAAAAGCACTTTAGTTTGTTTTCGTAGCTATGTTGTTTTTTTATTTTTGGGATATCTTATTATGGACAGGTATTTATCAAAATATGATTTCAGCAATTGGGTAACACGTTCTTTGGAAACGATAGGAATCGAGGCTTTAGCCCAAATTACATAAAGTTTCTCAGAAACGATTGAAAAGACTTCAGTGTTGGAGGGATCTTTCCCATTCTTTTGTAGTTTTAGTTCGTTTTTTGTGAACAAAATAAATTTTATAACGTCGCTTATCACCGGTAACTGGCGATCTTCAAGTTCTTTATATGGTCCCAATATAGCACAAGAAGTCTCACTTCATCTTGAACCCATTATTATCTACTAATTTATCACAAGAAAGTACGGAGCGTCACTGTTTCAGCAATAGAAATGAGACGAACTGCCTCACAATTGAAGTAGAGAATTTGAGTAAAGCAAGTCAAAACATGAATTTCGCGAGTTCGAGCGAAACCTATTCTTAACTGGAAACAACCTGTCGTTACCTGGAAATCATAATTTATTATTCCACTATCATTGTGATTACAAAATAAAATGAGAGTAATGTATAAAGAAAAAAAAATTGTAAGTACTGAAGTGTTACTTGAGCGATTTTTCGAAAAATAAAACTGCCGGTAGAGCCCTCAAGATATTTTTATTATTTTTTACGATAATCTACAAGTTATAACGCAACTTTTGAGGGGTCTTGTGTAGTGCAATCAGAAAAAAAAATCGGGACACCCTTTGTACACTGTGATCGAAGCTAGTGTTTGCTCATTGATTCAGAATAGTTAAATAAATACATAAACAGACAAAGACAACAGTTCATTACCATTTTCTCCAATATATGTCAGCCGATTCTCTTTTTTCTACTGTGTTTACTAGCTATGGACAAGGTTTAGTGTTGTCAATAAATCAAAAAATCCCTTCCCTCGACTGAGCTTTATCGTTATAAATAGTAGTAGTACAAAATGAAATAGGTACGTACAGACAGCTAAATGACAAGTATCATGTACTTGGAGATAACTCACTCCTTGCAGAACATAACACCAAACATTAAAATTCACCTCACATTTCCTTAAGTGAGTATGACATTAATGTCGATCAATACATGTATTATTATACAAACAAATGGTTCAGTAATGATACCCTCCTGCCATTTCTCGATCATTGATCACGGCTGTACAGCGAGCTTTTACGTACTGGACTCGCATTGCGCGGCGCGGGCGCATGCTATGGCGCCCCACTATTATCAATTAATTTATATTTTGTTTAAAGCGATTAACCGATTCTAAAAATGGACATAACTCGGCACATTTTATTCTTATTCATTGTTACAAAGCCATTACAAAGGATCGCCGGCGATCCGGACTCTTAATTGTTAATTTCTTAGTCTATTGAAGGATATAAATAATGGGGAATAATATAATTTGTGGAATGCACAATAACATCCTAATTGTCGCCTTTTAGGTTACTATATGGAATCCCGCAAGTAAGAATTAGAATTCTAATAAAGTAATATGTCAACATCATGGCATATATGTATGTATGTCGTCTAGACACAAACGAAACATCTGTGGGTTCTGATTACTTAACGTACTGAGATATAATTTTAATGAGTAAATACATACCTATTATACATAGAAACAGTTACACCATCCCACATGGACTTATTCAAGCATATTGTAAATATGCCTCAAAATGACCGACAGTTGTGTACCTACGTTTAAGTCCCTAAAACTATTAACATTTCCGTCTATGTACATATTTGAAATATCCGTTTTTATAAAGCTCAATCAGAATTATTTCAAATTACTATCTCAAACAAGAAGAGGTCCTATTAGAAGCCAATATAGAAATCAGTTACATGTGGGTGGTTATAATACTGCATTACTTAAGAAAAGTGTTTTTGGCATGGGCCCTGTAATATTTAATAAAATACCTGACACGATAAAAAATGAATCAATCCAAATTTTTAAAAATAAACTGACTTTATTACTAATTGAAAAATGTTACTATTCACGTTGTTGATGAATTTTTGAATGACAAATTTTAGATTTTAACATATTGACATTATTTTTAATATTATTGAACATCAATCTAATTTTAAGCAACTCTTTTTACCAAGTTCTGTTTGTTACGATTGTTGTAATGATAATTTGACCTCAATTTGTAATTTGAAATTTTTATGTTTGCATGCCTAACCTATGGCAGATTGTACAAGGATCAAAAATTATGTCAAAACCATCATTCATGTACCTACTTTCTGTGCAAATAAATAAATATTCTATTCTATTCTATTCTATAACGCCGCGTAACATAATGTATGTGTGTAGAACGTCAATTAGCTTCGGCCAAAGCTTTATGTTTATGAAGAAAAAAAAAAAGGATATCACGGTCTCAATCTAATATTTCAAGTAATTGTTTTCCAAGAAGTTTATAAATGTATGTAAAACCTACTTAATTATTGCTTAAAATGTATTAACGATGTTTTTTTTTATATGTTGTTACATTTGAATTCTTGATTAATTAATAAGTTTCATTTAATATGTGTATTTCCTACTTTCAATTGCACAGAGGAGGTGGGCTGGTACTGGGAAGCGCCGCGGGTCCCGGATTCCTCGTCGCGTGCGCAGAATATCCCGCATACCCCCAAGCTTATAGCGAATTCAGTCTTTTTGCCCATCCCTACGTTTCTATTAATTGATTGGCATTACTTAACTATGGGCTTTTTTGTAGTACATGCGCCCGCGCCGCTCAGGCGGAGTATTTAGACAGATTTCTAAGAACATCACATGTATTTGTATTTTAGCATATATAAGTATATGATAAATTTAATTTATTGGTGATCCATTAGTGATTTGCGCTTATGAGGATTATTTTGTTCATATTTGCATGCAAGACAGCTTTGAGAGGCCAATAGGCAAATCAGTGAGTTACTAATATTGTACTTGATACTTACAAACGCACAAACTTAAAATATCCTATCTGTAATTAATAAAATAAGACCGTGCTATATTACACGTTCCATCTTTGCTTCCTACAAATGAATACCCGCAGCGAACCTAATCTGTTGAGGACAGAGAACAGTGAATTCCTTACATTGCGTCTAGACTGATGACTCTGACGTAAGTATAGCTACTCAGACAGGACTGAGAGAGCCCTGCCGATGTATGAGTACTAGAGCGTCCCTGCATTGCGTGCCCCCATGATTAAACAATCAAATAATCATATTAATCACAGGTTGCGCGCGCGCCGGCCGCTGAGCGCAGCGGTCGCCGAAACCCCACACTAAGATGAAGGAATACGTGATCGTTATTTGAACTTTGAGGCTAATGTGTTTTGAATATTTATTGGTAAATTATGTTTTATTTGATTCGTATAGCAGATTGTTTCCAGGACTTTGTTGTGGCGGGTGTGTTGTGTATTTCTTAGCTAACAGGTTTATGACGTATTCAACTGTAAAATGATAGCTCGGATGCTATCACGACTGCATGAACTGAAAAGTTGGAGTTTTAGTGCCTTTGGCTTTTAAACATTTTTTTTAAAAGAGGGGGATTTGTTGGATGAGAGTTTAGAGAATGCAAAATTGTTACATATTTATTTATTTAAGAGGTAGCTTATTATATTAATACACACAGCAGACTAATCTACTTCGGACTGAGAATGAGAATTTAGTAGTGAAATCTTACATAAGGAGATATGTAATTAAAGGAAGAACGTAGAGTAATGAGTACCATCCCACAGAAAACCGGTTAACGGCCCCTATAAACTTAGTGGTGTTTATCTGGTATACGAGGGCCACTGTTACAACTTTTTAAAAATTACCATCAAAACCGATACACGAGTGTTAAAGTGGGAGATACGTATAGCAACAGTACAATCACAGACAAAGGCACCGCGCAAGGATCGATAATTGGCCCAAATGAATATATTATTTACGTAAACCAAATGTGTAACTTATTCGCACACGGCTCCGTATACCAGTTTGCTGATGACACTTGCCTTGTTGTAGCTGACAAAGATATTGGAACCGCTGAGCTTAAACGTCAGGAAAACTTTGATAGAATGTGTCAATGGGCGCACGACGTTGGCTTAGTGATAAACGCACAAAAAACAAAACTCATGCTTATAGAATCCTCACATAATAAAAGCAACTACACGCCGAATATCCTAGCTCACGATCATGAATGCCTGCATAACAATTTTAAATGCAGGCATAACAGTATGTGTACTAGATTAGACAAAGTTAAGGAACACATGTATGTCGGACTCATAATAGATAATCGTTTTAACTGGGGTGCACACATTGAGCACGTTTGTAAAAAATTGAGAGCGGTACTGAGTAAACTCTATATTTTAAAATACAAAATGCCATATAAAACCTTACGCCTATTATATATGGCACTGGCAGACTCAGTTATCAGTTACGGGTTGTGTAGTTACGGCCGCACATACAAAACGTACATCGAAAAGATATACAAAATACAGCTAAGATTATTGAAAACTATTGTGCCGCAAAAAGTAAAATCCACATATCGAGATAATTATATTGAATTGTTTCAACACTGTAAGGTATTACCAATACAATGTAAAATTAAAATAAGGCAGCTGCTTAATTTAAAGAAATATATATTGCCAAAGTTTAACAATGTATATGGAACTAGAACCTGTCGTTACATATTACCAAACATATTAAATGGTATACCAGAACATATAGCCCACAACTATGTAACAAAAAATCATTACGTAAAAACAACACAAAAGTATCTGATAGATAACATGGAAGCCGCGCTTGCATAAGCTTCAGGCTCACGCAAGCGCGGCTTGTAACGCTTGTTTATTGTTGTATTAATTATGTTTGGTTGGAAATGTTTGTGTATAATAACGGGTCAACTCCCACTCGCATAAAAAACCTACGTGGTTTAAGCAAGTGGATCATTGCCTAACAATATTGTAATTTCTTTTGTTTTGAACAATAAATAAAAAAAAAAAAAATCTGCTTGTGAGTCTTAACACGAGTTATAACAAAGGTGTCGTGAGTGTTTATAGTACCGGTAAATCCCATCCTTTAAATGTCTAAAAAACATCTGGAAATGCCCACACTTGACGGAGGTGTAGCTAAGCTCTCAACAGTGCAACCATGCGGCGCGATGGTTAATAGAATAGCGTGTAGACTATCAACCACCCAAACGTCCGTCATGCTCGTGAACGGCCATTCCTTTTGGTGGTTGGCTTTGATGTTAATCTTACTTATCGGATGTATTTTTACTAGTAACTTTGTTGCTAACTGTTGAGTGTGTTGAGTAAGTAATTGCTGTTTTCTGCGCGGAACCCGCGGATTTTTCTAAAATAAAAGTAGCCGAAGTTACTCCTTATAACATCAGCTATCTGCCACAGAAAATACCGTAGAAATAAGTCCAGCCGTTTCGGCGATACCCTTCCAGGATACAGACATGAGTGTATGTAAGTATGTATGTAAAGATAGATGTACCTTAATTTTGTTGTCATATTTCACTAGAAAAGAGATTTTCAACTTCAAGAAAAGAGTTTACCCCAATTTTAAAGGCCGGCAACGCACTTGTGACTCTTGAGTTGCAGGTGTCCATGGGCGGCCGTAGTCACTTACCATGAGATGACCTGTGAGCTCGTTTGCCCACTATACAAAAAAAAAAAAGGCCATTATTGCCGTGCTCTATATATAAATATCTATAAAGAAGAAAAATATATAAATTTTGTTCAAGTTTTAAATTGTGACCAAAACGAATATGTTACTTTCTTGTTTTCATTTTTATCCATGGTAAAATAACGTATTTCATGTAGAAGTCAAGTTCAATTTACATTAATTTGTAAAGGCACTTGGGTATAAAACAATAGGTCTCATTACACCAGCAATACGCGAGGGGCGGGTCTCGCGGGCGCATTACCGCGCGCTGCCATTACTGCGCCGCACTGTGGTTTATGCTTATTAAACTAAATCCAATCAACCGACGCTTTGCCAGGATTATACAAATTAGTGCAGGCTCTATATCGCATCCTGCACTTCCGCCCTCAACTAATGGCTATTGTTGCTGATCACTGGCTGCGCCCGGGCAGGACGTAACGAGAGGACGCCGGTATGATTACAATAATAAGGTAACACTACACAGCAACAATAATCTTACAAGCCATTAAGATCGAAGCTGCTCTGGAATCAGACTTGTAACAGATTTTTTTTTCTTACTTTTGTAATTCTGGATATACAACAGCGAATGTGTCACTCCCCGACGTTCAAAGCAAGTCGAATTGACTCTGTGTCTATAACGACTTTTAAAAAGTATATGTAGATTTAAGAGTTGATATTAAGCACCGGTAGTTTAGTGGCTAAGTCGTCCGACTTGCAATCAAGTTTCATGGGTTCGAACCCTACACAGTACACTACGTAAGAATCCGCTTCTAACACAAACGTCTAGTTTAGCTGGAGGGGTTTTAGGAGAATATTAGTAATGTGTGACTCACGTTACTAATAGCTATTAGTATTTAAAGAAATAATAAGAAGATTTTCATGCAATTGATTGTTAAATAAATATCAAGCAACCATAAAATGAGTTTATATGTAATTAGATCTAACTTATGAGCGCAGACATCGTTCATTTTAATAGGGAAGATTGTGTAATGACCGGTGTCGTGTCTTTACATATAATCAAATGACGTGACACGTAGTATTACACTGTAAGTATTGTTTGTGGCACCGTACGTAACGTAATTAGGCGCTTCCGTTAGAATGTTGAACAGTCGCAAACCCTATGATTGCTAGTGAGAGGTTCCTTTCCAACGTGATTTATGTTGGTAGAAAGGTAAAAGCCATCGTAAACTGTACAGAGTAAAGGGAATGCCTCTAGGAAGCATTATTGACGATAGAATACTAAGCGCCGTTCAATGCTTACACTATACTTGAGCCAAATTGGATGTGGAATCTTTGTAAACAAACCATATGTCATCATATTTAGGATTGTCATGATTAGAATGCAGAAATATTGTAATTTTACCTCCATTTCTTAGTTACACTTTACGATTTTATTGTCATTGCTTTTACTGGAACTTAGTCTAACCGCCAAATACGTAATATGTTAAAAAATACCTTAAAACAAGAATTAGCAAATAAAAAATACCAACTATGCGCCTTCCAACCCTATAACTCTACAACTTTCACAGATCAACAACAATTTGGTTATTTACAATGAACATTTATGGGAATATGCACAAGACCAATACAATATTGAAAATAAGTTTTCTATCCGTAAAACGGATAGAAAACTTATTTTTACATTTTTACATAATAATAGGTACGTTTTATGACTTTTATTTTCATAAATCAATAAAGAATCAAACACATCGTGGTCCTTGACGTCACAGAAAAAGCGTGCCAAAATGTCAGCGTTAAATTAAAATCACACGAAACTGGATGTGGTTTTCATATTTTCACTGTTGATTGATATTAGTGATTATGTGTTATATTTTTTTCCGGTAATATAATGACATACAGATTCGTTCAAAAGAATACAAAAAATATTCCCTATTAATCGTCAAATTGAAGAAGGTGTGCACCTTGCCCAGTGCGACTATAGTACATAGTCTGTACCGCTGTTTATATTTTAGTATTATAATGGCGATATAACCATACCAAGTTAAAACGGTAAAAATTTCATAACACACGGAACACTTAAATAAAATAAATAAAAATAGCTTTATATTGATATTACATTAAATTAATTAAAAATTTAATTTATAAATTAATTATACTAATATATTAGAGTTCATAAATATGTGTAATTTTTTTTCTTCTATAATTTTATTTATCCTTATTAAAAAGTAAATGAACTTTTCCAATTTATATTATTTTGCTGTGGAAGTTGCCTCCTGTGCGTAGGCCTCCTCCAATTCTCTCCATCTACCTCTATCTTTGGATTGTTTTCTCCAGTCTACTCCACTCCTCTCTTTGACAATCAAAGCAATCAACAATGAACAATCATCAGACATGTTAATGATGAAATTAGATGTGTAAATCGGGAATTAATCGCGATAATAATTACAAAGTACTATATTTTGGCAACTATCCGTACTTGCTCTTGAAACTTTCGTGACTATATATATCAGATGTGTAATCTAATATATATAGTCGCTAAAGTTTAAAAACAGTTTTAAAGTTACTCTTCCCATTAAAAGAAATTAGTGCCATTTAGGTTTTTCATTTTCCTGGTCAGACCATAACAATATTTTCAAGGGTATGTAATTTGCAAACAGGTTATTCACAACTGCCTGTCAGAAAATGCTTAGCAACGCTTTGTTGGTAAGAATTCCACATCTTATTTGGCTGAAGTATAGATTGACTTATTTTTAGGGTTCCATTCCTCAAAAGGAAAACGGAACCCTTATAGGATCATTTTGTTTTCCGTCTGTCTGTCTGTAAAGTCCTTTCTAATCAGGAACGCTTGGAGGTATCAAATTGAAAATAACATCAATAACTTACTAGATCGTTTAATAAGATGGAGATGGCGCATATTTTAAATTTTATTTTTTATTAAGACGTACTGGCCATCAAATGATATATATCAATTTTTTTTTTGAAAATCCAACAGTATAATATTGAGTTCCAGATACTTATGTGACTCTACTTTTGCAATTTCGAAAATAATGAAAAAAAAAACCGAGTTTCGTGTGTTGATAAAACATAGTTTTTTAAAAATACCAAACATCAACCATAATACACCTGTAGTGCATGACGTAGGTCGTGACGTGGTTTCATTTCAATTAGAGATAATCTCCACGTACTTCACACCTACAAATTTCCACTTCCAAATTTGTATGCAATAAAACAGTGTGCAACACGGGGTTCATCTTTCGTAGGCTAATGACAATACAATACATGCCATGTGTGTGAGCTTACGTTATTAATAATCACAAAAATGTAAATGAAAAATCTTATAGTAGCCGATGGACGTAGGCCACAGCAAATTTCTGTTCAAATTGCGGTCACTCCCATGACTAAGCACGTGCATTCTTTGGTTAGAACACACCACGAGCGAAATACAGTTCCGACTAGAGTAGAGTTCTGTTAGAGTGTCTTAGGAGTGCTAGAATGTGATACCGGTCTTAGTGTTTCTAGACTAGAGTAGTAAACGATTACCGAAGAAAGCTTCACCATTTCACCTCTATAATAGTTAGAATAAGTACATGCTAACGCATTAGAAATCAATCAGATAAACATTTGCACATCACTCGTATCTACAAACAGAGTTTTCCTTTTTAAATGATTAAGTACAACGATAACAATAAATGTACAAGATATAGATCGCCCTATCTTCTACAATGTTAATGTAGAATACTCAACGGATCTATATCATTTACATATGTATATATACGAATGTACATTTGTTAACAGAATGACTCCATTACCTGTACGTGGTACTTATACAGCCATTAGGTTCGTGTCCCATGTCCTGCCATCAAGAAATAAGCGGTTATGCAGATGTGATATCAACAATAGGGTTATTTAGTAGAGAGGCGCGGGCGCAGGTCGTGAACGTGTTATTACGTCGGGGATCGCATAATGCGCGTACGCAAATCACGGCGCGCACCCGCCCCGGACGACGGCCGCCGGATCAGAATAATTGCCCCCGCGACCACCGCCATTATCTCAAACTATACACAATTACTGACCGCTGTGGTTGCATCGATAACACCTTCGACAGACTTTCAATGTAACACTCCGACTACAGACCACATCCATTGATGTTATTATATTGCACGATCTTACCGTCCATTATTACAGAGCTGGCAATGTATAATATCGATGGGGAAGTATAGTTTGTTGGTAGTGAGGAAGTTATTCGTCGTGCTCATTACAATATTAATCAATGCTTTCACATCCAAGCCCTGGGATAAATATAACTGATGCAGAATATTCTTTAATATCGGTTGCGCAATAGTAATGCGCGGTTGGAACGAAATGATGGCCTTTATGGACGACACGACCGCCGCGACCGGCACACGACCGCGTGCGATACTCCGCTTCACTTCGAATTAAGGTATACCTATGAAACTAGTTATTGGAATGTGCGTTATTCTTTCATTGAATGCAAATTAAGTATAGACAGGTAACCAATACCCGACTTAGAATGTTAAATCTGACAGTCCCTGTCCGCCAGTGGCTGCAAATAAGGGACCATGTGCTTGTCTGCACACTTATCCGGCCAACTATCTATACGGTTATTACTCTTGATCATGATGAAAAAAGTCACAATGGAAGTGCGGGTTGGATTAGTCAAAATGACTATTGCTTTTCTAATTGGTGTTTTTTCGTAAACCGCAAGTGACACAACAGGTTTCTATGAATTTGTATGAAAATGATTCCGAGCACCGCCTAACCGCAGCACCAGTGGTGAGCACGACACAGGTGTCCTGCCTCCTATAAAAAATTACATGATAATACTTTCCAAACTTTTCATCTGTGCCGATTAAATGGTTTGTAACTGCATAACTGCCTTCTGGCTTTTAAATAAAATGTCGTCATCGTTAGTTGTCTCTCCTTTCCAGCATATAGTAACAACAAGTCGTCTTCATCTTCTTCTTCTAACATAAGACACATTCATAAACAATCGGTAGCGTTGTACGACATTCTGTCTCGCGCGAAGGCATGAAAACGATTTTGACCTTCAGCCACGGCGTGTGCGGTCTGCGGTCCATTTCGGATTAGAATAGGCCGCGATCGCAGACAATAATGCGGTCGACTGCATCTGCAGGTCGCAATGAAGCCTGCGGTTGCAGGCTGCAGCTCGTTTCCTACTTGTACCTTTAAACAGTTTATAAAATGAATTCAGAAACGTGTCATCTAAAAGTCAGAATATTTATTATGCAAGATAATATTTGATATTCGCCCGTCGCTGTCAAGTTATCAATAACATACACTTTATTTAGTAATATCGAGAGCGAACAAGTCACGGAGCTGGGCTATGTCTGTATGAGTATGGAGCGTGCCGTTGTTACTTTGTATTTATTGTAATTATATTCTACATTTGTTAGCTTCAGACAGTTTTTATACTGCGTACATTAACATATTTGTTAGAGCAAGTGTCGAGACGTTCTTGCCATAATATCTGACACCAATCCAATGTGACCATGCGCTGTGCTGTAAGTGTTCTTACTGACACTATTTCAGTTACGTACTATATGATTAGCTCGGTTGGATGGTTTATAAGAATAATAGGTAGCTAATGGTATTTATCTACTCCAGCAGAAATCAAATTTTAGGGTCTTGTTAGACTTTTGGTTCCAAGAATACTCCAGTTTTAGTTCTTCTTGCTTCTTAACTTTTTTACCTTTACATAACTTGATATTTTATTGTTGAAACAGGTAGGTAATTGCTTAACTGGTATGTTATATGTATCATTTATTCGACAATTTTGATATAAATTGTGATTTCTAATAGAGGCTAATATAAAATTTGCATTCGCTTGGCAAGTGCGCTCATTAGCGCCTAATAGATGCCTAAAATTATCAGAATGAACAACATGAATATTTAGTCTCTTGACAATTTGACTTAATATAATGGGTTTGAAGATTACTTTAAATCGGGCCGATCTAGATTTGCCTGGGCAGATAATGATATACCCACATTTCGTAATATGGCCGATTATTTCTTTATTATCTAAATTTAATTTTATTTGCTACCAACAGACGATTCTCTGTCGATTTTCAATAAATTTGTTTGTAATCGTTTTCAGTCTAGAAATAGAAAAAACACTTTCAGTTTTTGAAAAAAAAATACATTTTAGTTTTGTATAAAGACTTAGTCCGTACTATTGCGGTGATTTTAAAACCAAATTTAGAAAACTTAATGTAGCCTTTTATTTAATTTTTAAAATACATTACTTTGGTCACCCTACAGAATCGATTTGCCCAAACATGGCCGGGCAAATCGTCAAATAAATCAGAATTCCCAGCATATCATTATTTTTGTTTTTATGGTACAGGGGACCTGATGGTAAATGACTCCCGCCGCCCATGGGCACCTGCGGCTCAAGAGTCACAAGTGCGTTGCCGGCCTTTAATGTGGGAGTAGGGGAAGAGGGGGGAGAGGGGGGAAGAGGGGAGAAGGGGGAATAGGAGAGAGAGGGAAGGGTTAGGGCCTCTGGTAATCTCACTCACGCGGCGAAAAGCAATGGAAGCATTGCTTAACTGCCGGTTTTCTGTGAGGCCGTGGTAACTCCGGTCAAACCGGACCATACGTGCCGAAGCATGGCTCTCCCACTCAATGCCCAGACTCATCTCGATCGGTCTACGACATCTATAGTAGCTTATCTTGAGGTTTTCACTTTTTTTTAAGTAAGACAACTATTGCGGGAATAGAAAGAAACAATACATCGCTTGCGGTGCTAATAAAAAAGGTGACCACTTCTAAAAGTTCAAGACAGGCACACAAAATATTGGAACGCCATGAAGTCCAAAAAGTTTTTTTTTGCCAGAAATTGCCTACATCAGAATCTTGTGACAGCCCTTTTCGATTGCTACTGTCATTGCGGTTGGTGATAATAAAGCCCCACAAAGAGACAAAGAGAGAGTCTGACGTATTAGCATTTAAAAAATGGTATTTCTAGATAATTATGCTTTTTGAAAACGGAGTATCTATATCTGAGTAAACTGCAAATTGTAAAATCGATCACAATTATTTAATCGACTTTTTATAGGGCACCTCCCTCACCACCCCAAGTTGGCTAAAACATAATTATGTAAAAATGCAATAAATCAGTTATTTTAAGATTTCCGAATGTTCTAAAATCCTAAACAAAAAAATAAACTCTTACCTTTCATTACCTGTCTAAGTATATAATCAAAGACTTTGATTTGAAAACGATCATGCTAAGGAAAGGGCCCATGAATTATTATTTTTGTAATTTGATGAGATGCATTTAGACACTGTGTTAATACAATGTACCGAGGTAGCCTCGTCAGACAGTCTACATCAAAGTAGGTATATCTAGGCAGTAGTTGTTTATTATACGACTGCCCAAATAAGGAGTGTAATGATTTCATGTTCATGTGTGTTTCATGTATGTATGTAGGTATGTGAGTTTGTTTATTGCACCATAACTTCTAAATGCCTGAACTTTGGATGGTTGGGGGGGGGGGGGTATCGTTAGAATCCTTACATCACTTAAAATAAAAAACAATGTGGTGGCTGTAGACGCGAAGTAGACGCCATTTGTAAATTAAAAATTGTCGAAAATCGTTTTTAATTTTTTTTAAGAAGGTAGTATATTGTTTTTTTTTTAATTATGAAGGGTTTGTGAAGTCGGATTTTATAAAAGCTTTTTTTTTTGCATTATAAAGAGTAATGTATGAAAAAACTTCGCATCCATGGGATATATGTATTAATGCCGCGAACCGGAATCACTAATGTCATAAAAGTGAAAGGTGGCTTATTGCTTGGCAAAGTTCCAGAGCAGTTTGAGTACACACCTCGACCCTAAAGGGACTATTAGCTGGAGCAGGAAGTGAACTGTTTGCACATGACATATCACATCGCTCTTTAGTACAATTTAAGAAAAAATATAATAGCATATCGATTAGTTATTTTTTTCTATCATAACTGCAAGGTTCTACATAATAAGCGTGTAGTAAGTAGGCTTACATGTTTTATACAGAATATATGCATCGCTTGCAGGAGAAGATCGATTTAGCCGACTATAGACATAAAGAACATACGTGCTAATAATTGTATGTTCTATTAATAAGCTTAAACATTAATTGGTGACAAAGCACCTTCAAGGCAAAGCACTTTCTGTCGTTTTAGCCGCTAACATACACTTAGAAAGATAAGCTTCGGTGAATCAACAATGAAACTGGTGGTTGATAACCGATACGCATAAGTTATTATTTGTGACAAAATAGTTATATCGACTATACTTGACTATAGGGACTCATGAGATGAGAGTTTTGATTTGCTGAATGTCGACAAGTCCCGCATTCTGCACTTCATGATTGTGTTTCCTAGAGTGAGGTATTTCCACACTACACAAATTAAGTCTTTACATGTGCCAGTGGTGGTGGATTTACAGATATGAGGATGGCAATATCATACGTCATCTACACATCAGAGGAAAACAGTAAATCTTAGTGGCATGTATATTAGCTAGATATCTTTCGTATCTTAGGATTATCTTTTTACTTAAAAAAGTTTTTAGAGCTTTAATATGAAGTTATCGCCGCATGTTAGTCACTCAGCACTTACCATATTAGTACTTACAGCTTACCAAAGGCATATCTATGTATAATGTGTATGCGCATTAGCATTATGCAATAATTCCTAGGAATTCAATATAATTATATGGGGCGGACCAGTGCTTCACCTAGTTTCTCCACCTGGGTGAAGCACGGGGTCTATATAGGGTCCCGTGCTGCAACTGATGACGTTATTATACAGTGATGCAGTAAATTGATAAGTTATTATAACGAGCGAGCTGATTTATTTATATTCAATGACTGTCACGTGACTCACTGTGCGTAAACTCATTACTTAGCACTCGCATACATTATGTCAATTTATTATCTGCTATTATTTGCTACGAGCATTCATTACCGATATGTATGTCAATGCCACTCATTTTGTATAGTCATTTTATTATATTAATGACACTATTTATACTGTGAGATATATTTTGCTGACATGGTTTTAGGGTTCCGTACCTCGAAAGGAAAAAACGGAACCCTTATAGGATCACTTTGTTGTCCGTCCGTCCGAAGGTCTGTCGGTCTGTCAAGACCATTTTTCTCAGGAACACTTAGAGGTATCAAGCTGAAATTTACATCAAATACTCAAGTTTTCTGTCCCTTAGAGCTGTGAAAAAATCAAACTTCTAAGCCAACACAATCAAAAGATACAGTCGTTTATGCCGCAAATTTTCGACACTCGCAAGGGAATCAAAACCTACAGGGTACTTCCAGTGAACTCAGAATCTTGAAATCTGGTATGAAGCAACGTCTTATAGCATAGATAAAGGAAAAATTGCGAAAACCGTAATTTTTTAGTTACATCATATAATAAAAGTATTTTACGGAACCCTCGGTTCGCGAGTCCGACTCGCACTGGGCCGGTTTTTTTATTTATCAAAATTGTCTGACGATCGTTATAAGTAAATATGACTGCGGTTTTTAATTCTACCATTACCAGTAATAGCATTACTTAATGCATGTTTAGAGTGAGGATCGACAAGAATACTGCTCTGCTCTGGAACTACTGCTAATAGAATATCCATACTGTTTTAAGAGCTCATACAAACATTCCATTAGTATACGTAGAGATGAAAAAACTTTCTACGAGCACATTAGAAGTACAGTTATGACATTTAATGTTTTCTGTATTGCTTTTTACTTCTGCGAGTGGCAAAAAGATGGTGGACCTACTGAACACTTATCTATATATATATATATGTATAATACGCGACAGATTTCTCTGTACCCACGCCCATTTGGAATACTTAAAGGATGTGTAGAAGAAGTGCAGAAAGCTACAGAATTGAACTGGTTTAGAATTCTTCGAGTGCAAAAATTCTAAACCAAATAAGTGCAAAAAACAATATGTATTCTAACTACTTTAAATAAAAAAGAATTAACGATGAAATTAGCAACTCAATTTGTAAGTATTGTATTATATCCTGTAATGTTTATTATGAATGTTCATTTGTTCATGCCTAATTACAACTATAACTTCACACTTTAAATGGTTTTGAAATATTGAAATTATAATAAATATTACTATGGACATATTGGACATCATTGAATTGTATATTTGATTATTTGTATTAACAATATTGTAATAAGAATTTGTATGTCAATAATATTGACTAAGTCGCATGTGTTAGAATGGTTAATTATTTACCTTCCTAAATACCTTAATAATTCCTACGCCAATACGTGAGAGGGACGAATAGGATGAGGGTTTCTAGTACATCTTAATGCGTATTGACTTAGAAACCCTACAGCTGTACGTCACCGTCGGAGACATATCTAGAGTAGGATTTACGTGTGATTATTGCTTGTAAATACTAATTTTCGTCGTTCGGCACGGTGCGGTGGTAGTGCATTGGACCTATTCTTATACTCCTAATATTATAGGTAAGTACAAAGAAATGTATCTAAGTTTGCAATCCATGTTCTAGAACCCATAGCACAAACTATGCTTGGTTTGAGTGTAAGTAGCGCTGTGTTATATTATTATCGTTATATTATTTATCACATCGAATTTTTCGTAATTATCAAACCTAAGATGAAGACATGATGAACATTTGAGTCTTAAAATGGATTGGGAGTATGTGTTGACACTTCACACTCAGCAAGCGCTTGCATTACGTTGATGCATTGTCATTACAGTAGGTAAGTAATGATAAAGACGTGAGTACAATAACCGGTCTGTTATGTTTCGGAGCGGGTGCTGCGCAGCGCGGTAAATCACGTCCCGTGTTATGAAGCGGCGTGCGCGCTGCATCGCGATACGCGCCTGACCCACAGCCCACGGCGAGGCCGACCGGACCAACGCGGTCCACCCTTACAATGTACAGTCATAGTAAAACATACCAATAGTAGATAAACTTCATAGCAGTCATGATTTATGGGATTATGAAGTGGGCTCTGTGTGTCAACAACGTTACGACGACGAAATAATATTGATTGATTCGATTGGACCTTATACGCTTGGCCACCGGAGGCCCAGAGCAGTCTTATATTATGTGGACATCACATAAGTATGCCATCATACTTATATTCCAGTTTCTAACATCAGATCCTGCTTGAATGTATTCTTTCAGGTCGAAACATTATACACCACTTCTCCATACCATTTACTCACATACCGGGTACAGACTAACTGAATATGTAACATTTATACTAAGCTTAGGAAAACCCATCAGTTAAACAATCAGTCAAGAGCAGCGTCCGTAGATGATGTACGAGAAGACCAGAAAGGCTAGTTCAATCAACTTGGCACAAGAGAAAGTGCAGAAACCAGTCCGCGGTAATCCAGTGATTGGCGGACAGACTAAGTAAGTTGTAGTACTGCCAGTAGCTGTACTGTGGCACCAAATCACAGCGCGGCTTGTCCGATAACACGCGTTACACATTTAAACATAATTAGTTTTGTACTTGCCGCGGATCTGACGCCATTTATCGTTGATTCGGTAGATAAACATCGCGTACGATATGTATGGCAGCAATTGGCGCTATCTGCTGTGATAGACTGGCGCCGGCTGGTGTACTTCGAATCAAATGTACAGCGCGTATCACTCTCATATCAGAAGATAACACCCGAATATTATACCTAATTACCTATGTAAATTTCTGTTTCCAAAATCAACCATCTCGTTGTTGCATTCGTAGCGGTCTCGTGCGGTCGAGCGGTCTGTGCAGTGGATTAAACTCGCGCTGCACTTTGTCGAGTTTTCTTTTTACTTTTTATAATGTTGTAATGAACGGCGTGGGGCCGCGAGGATGCTGTGAGCAGTAATAAATAAATTTAACTAGATTATCAGTGAACGACCGACTGCGCGGGCGAACTTATGTATGTCATTGTCTACTCGTTCCTGGCACAAATACAACCCGAGCATTGGACTTATGAGTGAGTATTTTTGCAAATATTTTTAGTATAACTTTCGATTACTGTTCTAAATACATTATATTCTTAGATTATGTAGAGGTCTGTACCTATATAGGTATGAGGTAAGCGTATATTATTCATATTTCATCAACTTTTTGTGTTGTTTAAAACCTTATTGTGGGCTATAATAATAACACGGTCGCTTCTGGGAACAATTCACTAAAAATATTTCACAAACTTAATGTTGTATAATTTGAATAAGACCACTACTTACTACACAGCGAGCGTCGGCGATCAATAGTAACATTGCAGCTCAGAACACAAGTTTTATGGGGTCTGGTCCACAGACAATTACAATACTCTGCGCCTCCGACTCGCGGCGTGAGAAGATCCACTCCTTTATTGCCCTCGCCAAACTCATATGATTGGTATCAAAACAATCGATTATAAACTTTGTCGCCTTGTAAATAAGAGGATGTGAAAAGTACAGATAATGTGGTTATAGCAGTGCTAAGTTGATCAAAGTTTACACAAATATTATTATTTATAAATGTAGATTCACGATCCGGCCGGTCTCGTTGTTTGCCGGTCCACAGTGAACTACCGCTGTTGTTTTCGCCGAACGAGGCTGGCTCCAATCAGGCAAAAACTCCTGTTCCCGTACAATGTAACATCTATACACGTTTTGTAATAAATATTATATTCTAAAAATTTGAAGTTACTAAGGGGAGAGGCACAATGAAAACATACTTTTTACCCACAAATGTTTGGTCAGATATAATCGTCGATACTTTATCCTCGATGGAATCTTACGTTTGAATGAATTCGAATGGTTAATTTATTCAAGACAGGAACGTTTCCAACGAACCCATTGATGATCCGGCGACATCAGTCAGACCCCACAAAAACTCGCCAGTTTAAATCACTCGGAGGCAAATGACAAGAGGTGATTACGGCAATTAAAACGCCGGTGAGTGGAGGTACCTCGCTCCAGGAAAGAAAGGGTAGCGGGAGGGAGCAAAAAGTGCGCGCGCCTTTAGCATTACGAATAATCTAGAAGTAAAAATGATACATTTATTTAAGGAAATAATCTAATGACGTACGAAGTAGAGTAATGAAGAAGTTTTTGGAAATTGTGTTTTAAAATATTTTTATTTGTCTCTAAGTAGTTGAGCAACTAAAACGAGGGGTTCGTAGAGACCAAGAGACCTAATACTTTATTTCACTCTGTTGGTAATCTGATTTCAATTGATGCATAATACTAGGCATACCTAACACTTATAAAAAACAACATTTACAGTCTATATGAGGTATTGCGTGCGGGACTGTCCGTCATTTTACATAGACTGCCATTTTGTGTTACATGTAAAATCGTGCATTATCCGTAGGAGAACGTTGTAGCCAAATCATCATTCGAACTACGAAACTTTCGAACGAACAATTTAGCTGTACGGGCAGACAATACAGACAAATTTATCGTTCAAACAACTTAGCATGAAGAAGAAAAAAAAGATTTATTTTGGCACACAGACTCAAATTTTCACACGAAAACAAGACAACTAAAAATAAAGAAATAAAATATACAAAATAAAACAAAAGAATACAAATAAACTAAAACTAAAAATTGGGATTATATTACTAATTAAATTGGGGAGTATGTGATGTTACTTGCTGAGTCTAATAGACTCAGCAAATAACATCACAAAAATTTAATTTATCATCGATAGACATCACTGGCATTAGCTTGTTTGTATTATATTTGTTTGTAATTTGATGAAACATGATCTGTACAACTGTGTGTAAGTAGGACTTCGCAAGTTACCTATCTTGTTTTTCTTAATAATTTTTTTATAGTTTGTTAATGTCTTCTATAATATCCTTAGTAATGCCACTTTTCAACTGATAATTACTTTATGGGCCATGTCTAGATAAGTAAGTTTACTTATTGTTACGTTCATTTTAAGTAGTTGAACATTTTAACAATGTAGAAAAAGACACGGGTCACAGATTACTTTTTTATTTTCATAACGAAGAGACGGAAACAGCTTTAGAGTTTAAAATTAATACAAATGTTTTGTCGACACTATCAACCAATCCTAGATCATTATTCATTTCATTTTTAAAAGTGTTAAAGTACTTAAAGACTTAAAGCAAATTTGGGAATTTTATTACAAAAAGATATTTATATGGATTTATTGAAGGAAAGTAGAAAAGTATAATCTTTAGACACCAAAACTGTTTTGGGATCCACCGGAGGCTTTCGATACAACTCTGCCTATTCTCTTTGCTAAACTGTAAACTATAGCATAACGAGGCGTTTTGTTGACATGTTGAGGGTAGTCAGTGTACAAGTATTGTTAATTTTATCAGTAACAAAAGGTTCTTTATTACTTTGAGTTGAAGAATGGTAATGAAACCGAATAAGCTTACTTTTATTTTAAATCAGGTAATTATTCTTTCTTCCAAATCGGGCTAATTCTACTAAGTGGACAAGGATCTAGTCCTATAAAGACTCTAACACCAGTAGTGTGGTTTATCGTTGCCAGCTCTATTTCTCATTCCGAGAGATTTCTGAATACACTTAACAACTCCAATCCGGCAAGAAAGTTGGTGCGACCAACCTCCAATTTATTGCGCTTTTTACCGATACATTCACCATCTGTTCCAATCTCCAAAACCTTGTTACTTGAGGTGAAGGCCTTGTTAATGCCCTTGGTATAATGTGTCCTATTGGAACAGTAAGCTCTTCCAGTAATTTTTATTATCTTGAATATTTATTGTACAAAGGAAATATATTGTTTAGATCAATAATTATTTATAGGTTAGCCGCCTACTGTCTGTTTTTCAAACAAGAACAGTGATAAAAGTTAATGATACGCCATCCGCGAGCCACCACTCCCGGGGCTGTTTGTCCGCATACAATCAGTGCGGTGTCCGGCGGCGTCTGGTTCAGGTGGCATTTCCTCGATTATCATGAGTTTAGTTTTTGCACGCGACAATTACGTCGCATCAGTATGCATGCGGCAGACGCGCGAATAATCCCCCCCGCCCGGCGCCGCACCGCTTCGAGCCTCCGTTACATGACTGTGCCTATAGAAGTACAAATCGGAATTGTCTTTTAAATAATTTAATGTTTTTAGTGCGACATTATTTAATGTAAATACCCTAATATAAAAATGCCAAAGATTTTCTTTGTCTAAATAATATGTGGTTTTTGCTGGTTAATCTATAACCTGATGTGATTATGGTAATGGTACGAATCTAAAATAGGAAAATAGGATGCTACTAACATTGATCTCTTTAGCACAACAAGAACATTAATACAATTTGGTTAGTCATCCTTACTCATGTTGTAAGTGCTATAGGGTTTCTTGGATCGTTGGTCTTAGTTTCTTGGTCAACAACTAGATTAACGTCGTTTTCTTTTTAGTATAGGAAAAGAATATAAGGTTAATTTTATCATTAAAAATTCACGATTCCTAATCGACATTCATTTATTTTTCGCAAGATCACGCAAAGCTTAACTATATATATTTTTCTATAATTATGTATTTTAATACTAAAATATTAAGGTTGTACTCTTAATTTGTACGTTTCATTGTTATACGTATATATTATATACATAGATAGTGCGTCTGGTTGTTAACAATGTAAGTATATAACGTAGAATGGTCTGGTGAAAAAGTATCTCATGTCTGACTTAGTTCTGTAAGGTACATTTTAATGGTTTTACTGTTAATTGTCTATCTGCTGTGAGTGCCCAGACGCAGTTTTTACGTGTCGACTGCGTGCCGTCGGCGTGGGATCTGCGGCCGGTGCGCGCGTACACAGTCTGCGCAGGCCGAACACTACTAGCGTTTATGATTTTATGTGGAATTAACTTTTCTCCTCGGACACTGCAATGAGTGCTAATGTGCATAGGGACTTGTATGGTACATGACAGATGCCACTTTGGGTTTAGTATGTTAATTGTTACTGTTCAATTCAACAATAAAACAATGTAAAAGCGACTCTAAATTAGGCATGGATGTCGCAAATTTATATACCTGTCACATAAATAAAAAATACTTTATCATGATCTACTTCATAATGCTCCAGTAAGGTATGTAACCTTGAGAGAAAAACAATTGATGAAAATTCTGTTATTATTCTTGGAATTCCAAGTATAAAAAAAAATTTGAAATGAGATTTTTTGTATTTTTTCCGTGATCCTGGGAAATCGGAATTGTGCGTTATTTTCGAAGTTGAGTTCCCATGACCAGCCAACATACGTACGTGTTGTATGTAGTCTAAAACATAAAAGTTTTATGTTTTAGATGTAGTTTTTGTATTTGAAGTATGTTGCTTCAGACGTTCATCAGTGTTACGTTCAAAAGTAAATTTATTGATGCAGTCTTTGAACTCGTCAGTTAGGATTCAATACAATCTTTCTACTGTAGACAGTAGAAAAATTGTTGTGCACTTTCCTTGCTTGGGGCAGGAAATTAAACAAAATGAGATGGTACAGCGTACTCATTTCATATGTCCAAAATTCACGCTTGACCATGAAAAATTATTTAACCAAAAACTTCATACCTTTGTGCCATTAATATGAATATATGCAGTCACATAACTTGCATACAATGAATATTTCATTTATTCAAAGTGGCGAAAAAGTCCAGGTCGAAATATTTGGTGGGTGGAGCGCGCGCGGCAAAAAGTGAACATTCAAAGATGTGGCCTTGTTAGGAGCATCGCCGCTCCATTCACGTACCGACTGTAGTTTTATCCAAATGACTTTATGAGTTATACTCTTCATTAATTTATTAAAAGGATTACTTCAGACGTGATAGTTTTTGTACTTTTATCTAACTAAGAGAGATAAGAGTATTAGACATCGGTTTACAAGGTGTTTGCCAGGTATTTTTCACTGTGGGTTGATACATTATAAGAAATCTAATAATATATCAAACAACTTAAATTAAAAAAAAATGTGGTTAAGTTTTACAATAAGCAGAAAACCAGCTACAACAATTAGTTCTGAAAAAAAAATCTCGCTTTTTAATACAAATTTTAACAAATTTGTATTAAATACATGCATGTATTTATTTACATTTCATTACTCCTTATATTTTAACTAGGTAGTGCCTGAGTCTCTCTCGCATACCAACTTTCATCCTTCAGTTCATCCCCTTCAAGTTCTATTTCATGGTCCCGGCTATCTTTATACAAAGATTCATTTTTCGCATTATAACATTATTAGTTGTAGATTAAGCTCAAATGAGCAAAATATATTCCTAAATGTGTTCGATAGACTGGCAGTCGCGTCGCAAACAGCTGAGGTTAGTCGGAGAGCGGCTGGGTTGGAATGCGAGCGCGGCGTGTCAAAGAGCGCGCGCGCGCAGCCGCCGCCGGTCATTTAAATATCATCGCTACTCATATTTGGGATGCTCGCGTCGCCGCGCCGCCGTCCACTCGCAGCGACTCGATTAAGCGACAAAAATTGCTCCATTTTTTTGTTGCCAGCTATTAAATTTGACCTTGCACCGCACCAACCTGAGCAGCTTTAAGGCTTTTGTGTTAACTTATTTGTTTATTATAAACTTTCGGCTTGTTTGATAAATATCTTTTAGTAGATTGACGAGGCTGATCGGTCAAGAGTGTGACATATTTATTTTTCAGACATTATGCTAATCAGTTTTGAAATCGTATGATGGATTTGAAAAAACAGAGACCACAGTATATCGGGCTTTAAATGTTTCAATGGTAATGTATTGTATACGCTTCTCACCTAAACAAAACTGGTTAAATATCACTTTAGGAGACATGTAAACAACCTTTGAAGTAAGTTTAGCTATATACATATATGGTCTTCTTTATACATATTGGATAGGAAACTTAATTTTGTGATTTTGGAATTTAGCAAAGAGAGACAGCCAATCGATGTGGAAGCAGCCATACTAAAGTAGAAAACACAGAAGGAAAGCTTCCCTTGAAGTTTACAAATAAGGTGCTAGAGTTTCTAAATAGAAGAAAAAAAAAAAGACTCATACCAACACAGTACAGATAAATCTTCAGTGAAAATCGGTCATCATCGTCCGCGCCTTTTCCCAACTACGTTGGGGTCGACTTTTAGTTTAACTACGACGCGGCCGAACTTTGATATTTTACGTGAAGCCTCTGCCATCAGACTTCCACAAGCCAAGTACTAGGAGAAATCGATGTTCTGTAGTACCAGGTTGTCAGACTATTTAGGGCCAACTACCCGTAACGAATGCCACAGACGTTCGTATGGCAATCGGGACCGACGGCTTGACGTGCTCACCGAGGCACGGAGGGGTCTCAATGTGTTAAGAATGGTCACCCATCCATTCATAATTCGTGATCACAAGTCAAATCACAAACCATAAACCATTTTCATTTAATTCCCTCACCCCCCATTTTAGGTTATTAAATAACAACTTTTTGAGAGGGTAAAATAATACAGTTTTCTACAAAAATCAGTGTATAAACAGAAATACAAAATGTATCCCGAAGCAGGCTCATGCCCCCGGGCATGTAACCGGAGCGGGCGCCTAAACACTCGCGTCATCAATCATTGCGCTCGCGGAAGCGCTGCGCGCCGCTCCGACGTCACCCGCGTTTAACATACTCCACTGTTATGATAAATATATGTGTGGCCGATGGTGGGCGACAAACATGATAAATGAATTGGTGAAGATGTCCTCTGTCAAGTTGATAGAGTCAGGCGTAATGGACTGAGGTGATTCCCGCGTTTAAGATTAGCGTGGAATAAAAATAATAAATCGGTTAGTAACAATTGAAAGGTCACAGAGTGAAGAAACCTGACAATAGCCTCATAGGTGTTGAAGACAGTACCATGAGAAAAATAGAACAAAAGGAGTGTATTCGCTGAATGGCTCGGTTAGTGGAAGTATTTACTGCTCCGGAACAAAAGCTGATGGCTACAAAAGTGTATTGGACTTAGATTAAAATAAAAAATATTGTTTTAGTAAGAGTAGTTGTAGTTTGACTTCAGTTGCTTACTTTTATGTTAAATTTCATAAAGTCATAAAACTAAATTTCTTTCTTTTGCGGTCAAGCCATTCTACTCTCTGTTTAAATTCAATAGACGTAATCTACACTTTGGCGTGTTAGTCTTTATGTTAGTTGAGCTATTAATTACTGAAGTTTATAATTCCATACATGGATCTGGTCAGAAAAGTTCGGTCTCCTCCAATCAAAAAATTGTATTTACGAGTATTTAATTTATAAAAGTTCGGTGCTGAAAGCAATACATCATGCACTGTCTTAGTAATATTATAAAGGCGAAAGTTTGTGAGGATGTATGGACGTTTGTTACTCTTTCACGCAAAAACGGCTGAACGGATCTGGATGAAATTTGGCACAGAGGTAGTCTGGAATAGCTCAATACTTTTTATCCCGGAAAATGAACTATTCCCGTGGGATAGATTTCTCCAAAATTTCCACGCGAACGAAGTCGCGGGCAACAGCTAGTGGGATATATATACATGTATTAGAGTGATTTTTATAAATAAATTGGTTAAATATATTCTAGTAAGCCCGTCTTAGGGTAGTAGGTAGCCCCTGATTATACTGACATTTTGTTACTTTGTCATGTCTTTACCTAGACAGTGTATTTAAAAATAATTGTACATATTTGAAAATACCGCCAGTCTCCGAAATATTAATAAAAAATAGATATTGTAAAGTTTCATAGGTTCATGTAGCAAACAAAACCCAATTTAAAGGTACAACATCGTCCAAGAGCTCTCCTTATCCCGAAAAAAAAGACAAGTTTATTAATATAAATATTTCTATTTAATCTCTTTGACAGCCTCTAGAAGTAACTTGCACCTGCTTTTTTTGTCTTGAGTGTTGTTGGTCTTTAACAGCTTCTTTGGTCGAATAAAGGAACGAATCGAATTAAAGGGTACAGATCAACATACACTCACATTCCAACTCCCATTATTGTCCGGTATCTACAAAAAGTCTTCACTAAGAACATCCATCATACTGGACCAAAGCGTATCTGTGTAATTAAATGTTAAACGTCAGTCTTACATCTAATACTATCGTCTTAGGATAGTGCAACACGCGGAGGTCTATTGCGGCCGCGTGAGGCTGCGTAAAGCCGCGTGAGGCCGGGTGAGGTCCGCAGCGGCCCGCGGCAGCACCCGCGCGCATCGATTAAGCCTAATTCGTAACAATTATCGCGGCGCATAAACACAATAGTTAAATTCGGTAACACCTTCATTAAAAGAGTAATTTTCTGACCTTTTGTTTTGGATAAACTATTATAAACTTTATTTTTAAAGGCATAGAGTATGGTATTGAGTTAGGTGAAGCGGAGGTAATGCTATTAAAAACGCGTTAGAAGATGGTCCATAGATGCATCGTCTCTCTGACGGTATTCAACTGTTCTAAAAATATATGTTATTGTATTAGATACAGATCCTTTGGTTTACTGCACGATGTTCTAGGTTGACTCCTGGTAGATACAGGTGGCATGGTCATTATATCTCCTATGGATCCAATGAAATTTCCCTTGAATGAACATCGTTCTCTAATATTCTAATAATTAAATTGTACCATGGTACAGCGTTTTCATTAACAATATTTGAAATAAAGTATATGATTACATTTTGAGATCAGGTAGTAGTGAAGGTAAACACTGTGAGGAACGTCGTATGGGAAATCCTTATAGGATCACTCGGACAGTCTGCCCTGACTTTTTTCTTTGTAACGCAAAGAGTATTAGTCTACATATACAAGTATTATACTCGTAAATAAAATAAAATCCTTTTTTTTACTTACCTATGCTTAAATTGAGAAAACTGGAAGTGCTTTTTTCCATGTAACTAAAATAACTGAAATTCTGTCGGGTGAGTTAGTTTGAAATCAATATGAAATACCAAGTTCCCTGCAAGTATTAAAGAATCAAAGTTTTACGCACTAAAGCCTTTAGGTATTAGTGTCGTAATGTTTTTTTGAAATTCGAACGGAGTAGGTAGGTACTGGTTTAGAGCATTCTGCTTAAAGTATTCTATTTTTTTCATTCTCCGCTGTTTGCTATTAAAACATTTCTTTACTAACAGAAAGACCATTTACTTAGTCTGCCATCTGGGTGGTCTGATGGTATATTCTGAGAATTATCGCAACAATCAAACATACTATTTGCATGTAACTATGGTCTTCGTCAGGCAATTAGCACAGTTTAAAAACACAAGTGAAAGAAGATCTATCTAAATTACAAGTGTTTACCATTTATTTAAGTATTCCGGTGTTAAATTTAATACCTTCGAGAGTCAGGGAGCATTTCTACATGGCATGATAGTTACTTATATCTCAAAAAATTGTTAAATTAACAAGCACAACAACAAATTAACGAATCACAGAGTGGTCACCGACACAAAAACTGAATGAATGGGGGTAACCATCTTCCAGTATTTCTATTATCAAGGTAAGCTTTCGAGCCCGCTCCAGGGTTCGATGCGTTGTAGAGTTAAAGAAGGAATAATCTCTTTGTCTTTCTTACTTAAAATAAGGGTTTGTTTTCTTGGCTACACATGAGTTAATATTTTTGGTGTTTCAAGAATCCATTTACTAAGGTGATCGTTTGAAATCCAATTTAAAATGAAAAGATTAATAAAAGTTATAAGATGCGAGCAAGCCTTTAGAGCAAGTCGAAGGATTCGAACACGATCCCAGACCGAAATATGCTAATCGCACCAGGATAGCTAAACTTGCAGAGCATTTAGTTCTGAATGCCAATTCACCTCAATTATAGTAATTTGAATGGTTGATTAATGCGTCAGCTTCCAGCTCTCAGGTCCCACGTTACATAACAAGTCCAGCAATTTTGTAAATTGGCCTCAAATAATAGGGCGTTTGAATGATATGAATTGTGTGGGTTAATGTTTTGGAAGTAGTAACAACCGCATGAATTGGTAATGATTGCCTTCTAAAACAGCCTATCATTGGGAACCACCGAGTTGTGTGACTCTCCAACATATTTCTATGTACTATTTTAGTTATTCTGTGCAAGTTTTCTGTTCAGGAATGTATTACTGTAACCTGTGCAGAGTTTTTGTAGATTTTTTTATTTCTGAACAAAGGTAGGATGTTCTGCAAATTCCCAAGGAATCAATTAGTAGAAAAACGAAAGTGTTATTGTTAAATATTTTCTCAGTGTTCAAGTTACAAAGACGTTAGCACGGTCAGATAAGAGAACCGCTTTTTATAATTTTTATGTTGAAAATGACGTCTACTAGCTGTTGTCCGCGACTTCGTTCTAATGAAAATGTTGGTAAATCAATTCCATGGAAACTGTACATTATTCCGGGATAAAAAGTAGCCTATGTACTATTCTAGACTGTAATCTATCTCTGTGCCAAATTTCATCCAGATCCGTTAAGCCATTTTTGCGTGGAAGAGTAACAAACACCCATCCTCTTTTTTGTGTTTATACAATTAGTAAGATTAGAACACACAATTAAATGTAACTTGCTATGAACATCTAAGACTACGATATCGCGATTTTCTGTCCTTTTCTGTCCTTTAAAGTGAAACTCATTACATCTAACAAGTAATCACTCTACATTTTTTAGACCACGACGCCGACGGTGTATAACACGTATACAGCCGGGTCTATCTAGTGGCAACGGTCACCGTAGCCCATGGACATTTGTAACACCAGAGGTGTCAAGCACGCGTTGCTAAATAAATGGCATAAACTAAAGTGGATGCAAAATCTATTTCATATTCGGTTTAAGAAAATATGATAATGTTACGAAATTCCTAAAGCTACTGAAATATTTACGTATTGAGCGGCGGACATTCTGTTTCTTACTTCTTTAATAATATGTTTTATTTATGTGTACACTTCTTACTCCTTTTATAAATACAAATGAAAGTTTGTTCGTTTTTTACGCTTTCACCTAACCTTAAGTACTCAACCGATCATTTTAAAAGGTTCCATACAGCCAGGGTAGAAAAAAGTGGTCTTTCACCCTGAAAAAATAGTGTTCCTGAGAGATAGTAAAATAACTTTTAATATTACTACCTACATTTGTAAATAATACATTAATTAAATTAATGTAGGTAATTAATGTTTAAATAGTACATTTAACGCAGCCTCGATAACGATTTTTGTATTGGTCTATAAAACCAACCACTGCAGTGCTATACGCAACAAGCACAAATCACAATTACTTAATATAATTATGTAACCTTTATTGTACCTATGAAGAGGTTTAAGTAGAATTTTGTAAACGTAATATTTATCATTTAAGTGTTTGAACACATTAGAACTAAAACTGAAAATCTTTTGTGCAATTATTTGTGTATAATAGTTGTATAAAGATTATCAACCACGGGTTTTAAGCTCACTTTAATCAAGATTACGATTGATTAGAAACGTAGTGTTGGTCGTTATGCATTGAAATTTTCGATATACCTACATCCTGTAAATACAACACATCGGTAGCAGGTAACGAATTCTGTAATCGTGACAGAATGCTTCTCATCGATACTTATTGAGTGTTAGTGCCTAATACGGCGATCGGTAAAAACGCGGAGCCGCGCGAGGCGGCGCGGCGGCGGCGGCGGCGCGGCGGCGTGGCGGTACAGACGCGGGCGCCGCCCGTGCGAGTGTACTTGTTCCCAGAGTTGGAAGTTCCCTGAATTACTCACTGACATAATTATCTTGCTGTTATTAATATATGAAGATACAGATAGGTAGATACACATTAAGCCATGCCATCCAGGCAGCAGAATATAGTCATCACAACAACTGTTCCTGCTCAAGGACTACGAATCCAATATTTTTATGTTCTTTAATAATTTAATAAATAAAATGATTATTTACTACATTCAACAGTCTTATTCATATGTGACTCCATTAGTATCTACTAATTGTTTTAAATTTTTTGCAACTATGTGCAGATTACACATGTGTAAATCAAACGGTACTTAATCACGGTTATATTTTTCAGCAGGTTACCACTGAGTACACAAGAGTAGTGAATAAAATAGTAATGCAGCCTTTTAATTTTGTATTTCTTGGATTTTGTTAATGTGTTCAAATGAAGAATTATGCTATAAGTCAAAGTAATACATATTATAAATTTAATAAACATGTTACTTATTAGTCGGTTGTAATGATTCGGAAAAACTGTTTTACAAATCTGGCTATATACTATTTGCTATTTAATGAGAGTTACAGACAAAATTAATTTCATTGTCATTACGTATTGTAAACGTAGACAGTGCACTCTCTGTGAATGCTAAACATTCATTATCTACGGATTCGTATACAATCTAACAAACTATCAAAATGCCGACAGTACCGCACAATTGGAATTCCTTCACGTGGCATGTGTAACATCGTGAGTCAAAATCAATCAGGACTTGACCACTCAAGTAACAGTATTACGCGTATGTAGGACTATGCTTAGGGAAGTACCTATGTATGTCCCACGCGATTACCAATAGAATGACGCAGTGTTTCGAAGGTGGCAAGGAAGTAGTAGCTACTCTCACTCGCCTATCGAACAATTATTAGAGTGGACGCTAAGACTGCAGCATAAATATTAATAGAGCGGTTAGATAATCATATTCTATGTGTGTCGCGGCATGCGGCGATCAGTTTTTGCCGCGCGACAAACGATCTCATTCCTAGTCTTGGCGACATTCTCTATGTTGCGCACTACACTTGCTAAGCGCTTGCTAATGAATAACATTTTTTCCTCGTCTGTCAATCATATCTGTTAACGGGTACTGGGAAACGGGTGGCGCCGGCGAAGCCACGCACACATGCCCAACGAGTTCACACGGTTCGATTTGCAATTGTTGGATACCAAATAGCCGGACATAACCAAAAAACACTTTGTGTCACATCTACACAAGTATAACACATCTGACACCATTGACACAATGTTGCAGCGATCAATCAGGAGTACAAGCCACGCTCAACTCTCGCTATTTCATATATATAACAAGACACAGGGTTGGTTGTGGAAAAACAACAGAAGTCAAAGACTGGTGAACGTTTAACACATTTGCGGACAAGTTTTGACGTTTCATATAACATTGTTGATATTACTTGTCACTTTTTAGTACTAAGTGCTTAGGTTTTTATAGGTACAGGATCTTAGTAGAGAATATGTGGAGCTGTCCGGTTCTGGAGATCTTGTTTCGAGATCAATGATTTATAAATGATTTAGAGATGAGTTGAATGTGTATATAGTAGTTATGTTTTGCCACAGCTTCCTGCATTGATACCGGTTACAGTTAACGGTGTGTCTGTACTGTACCTGAATAATGAAATGTCTGTTTATATATCTCAGTAGTTTTACTAGCACTTAAACTAAAGAACTACCGTTAGACAATTGCATTATCAATTGATCATGTATGATCGAGATGAGCTTAGATCCTAGACTAATAACTTCCTCGAGTGGTAGGTATTAATAGTTATTGAAGATATAGTGTGTCATGTGTCTTTCGGAGAAGCTCAAATATTATGCGGGCCGGAAATAGGACCCTTATCAGATGCTACATACACATATCTGAACCTGATGCAACAGATTGATTCACCTCTTGAGAAGGGGGGCAAGGTATTATATAGGTAATAAAATATGTTTTTATGTGTCTGAAAATGGGGTTTTGTGCTCAAACAATAGGTTGCTTAATATGTTTCATGTCAATTTATCTTGAATGACCTAACTTGTTGGGAGAAATAATTAGTTAAAGATTGTACTTACGGAGGTACATCTTTAATAAATAAAAGTTTTGATACACAAGTATAAGATAGATTCAGGATTGGGGCCTGTTCATTTTCATCCTAAGCTAGCAAATCCAAGTTCCTAGCGGCACTCAGAAAGTTACAGGAACCCTGCGGGGGTTATACTGGAACGGAGACCTTTCTTCCACCTGTGATAAAATCGATATTTTCACAGACCTTAATTATCCCCATTATTGATTATAGTGATGTGTACTACGACCTGAATGCATATATCTTTAACAAATACGACCGTCTTCTGAATAATTCTGATTCATTCTTCTGATTCTTCTGATTCATTTTTAACTTTTATAAATTTGACCATGTTTCCTCCTTTCGTCATGAGTTAAATTGGCTTTCGATTCGTTAGCGCCGTAACCTAACCTAACCACCCTTTATCCTATTCTCAATTAATCTACTTCTCGTACATCCTCCTTCCAGTTCCTGTGCTCGAATCATAACAGAACTTTCCGTCCTACAAGTTATGAAATAAATAAATACATATAATCTTCTTCTGTTATGTCCCTCTTATACTTGTGCGTGTGACCATTCTTCCTTCCCCATTCAATCTGTCCTCCTCTGGAACGCTCTTCCTCAAGAAATCTGAATAGCACGCAGTCACTTTTCGTTTAATGATTTTAAAGTTTATCTTTTTTTATATATCTTTAGTGCAGCTATATCATTCATTTCTGCCCTAGGTACCCTAGGGTAGACTAGTAGAGAATGCTAATGGCATTGAGTCCGCCATTGTAATTTTTTCTGTTAATATATAAATAAAGAAACCCGTATGGTCCGAGGGATATTTAAATTGTATTACAATATGTTCGGTACATTCGTATATTGAGATCCTTGAGAAGAAAAGGTCAGGCTAGACTTAGCCTAATCCAGGGGCAGCCAGGACAGGTGTAATAAAATAGTTTGAACAAATGAAATGTGACGTGGATAGATGCACGAATAGCTGACTATAGTTTATAGACATATGTAGACACTGAATTATTCATGTAGGTACATAACATACGAAAATAATTATTACATAAATAAAAATAATAAACCTACTATATATAAAATATAACTATTGCCGCCAGGCCAATTACAAGTAATAAATATATTTTTTTTTCAACATTTTGCGGCCAGTATTAACTAAAATGTATAACAATATGCATGTCTTAACTTCTAGTGGTAGTCGCTTTGCGTGTAAATGTACTAACCCGCTACTAGCATAAAATGCACTATTAATTATTATTCTAAATCCATAAAGCCTTCGTCCGATGCAGTAGCTGTGCGCCATATGTATAAAAAGTGTGATATCTTAACGTCAGTAGGTATGTATAGGTACAATGTACCTATGGCATACGGTATCAACATTACTATAAGTATTAATATAAACGCAGCACGATGCATATCACAGCGCGGCGTCAGCCACCGTGAATGTTAAATATTTGTAATGACATTTTGCTAATTACCTCTCAGCAAATAGCGAACGCTGCACTAGTGTGTGTGATACAACGGTGGCTAACTTACTCCGCACACTGTCACTTTTATGATATAACGGGCATTGGATTGCGAACATGTTGACGGACATTGTCGTATACATATGTGTACGTGGCAGGCGGCGGTATGTGCCGGTATGGTCTCGCGGCGATTCCCACGGCACAGATGCCCTTATGCGCAAGCCGCTTGCACCCGCGCACACAACCACCACTTACCACCAGATCTACGTGCATGCACAGATGATATATTTCATCTAACCTGTGACATAATTTCAGAACTAATTTAAAATCATCAGTCAGTGGATTCTGTTTTGCTAGTTTAGATCCGTTTCTGTAATAAACGCGGCATAATGATAGTTAATTATGCTCAACTAATATATTATGTGTCGGTCGAGTGCATTAAATAATGATTCACATAAAAAAGTGAACTCTACATACGACTGCTGGACCCCGTTAGTAAGAAATTATTGCAATAATAGTTAATTTATGAAAATAATGATCTCTTATAATTTATTTTAAGTACCGCGATAATTCGCCAATTAATGAATGTAAACTATTATTTAGTATATAGCATTAGTTCTATGAATGTAGTGTCGTTGTGAGGTGTTGTCGACACTGCTCGAGTATGTCAGGTATATGTATGTGTTTTAATTGAAAGGTAAAGTGAAAGTATTTCAGGTACTGTTTGCTTCATTCCTAAAATCAGTCATATTACTATGTACATTTGACTGCACGGGTGGCTCAATGATTTAAGTGGTCACCTCGCCACTACCCTGCGCAGAGTGTTGTGGGTTCAAATCCCACACGGGACAAAAATTTGTGTCCAAATAGTTGTCCCGAGTCTGGGTGTTTTTTGTGTTCGTTGTTTGAATGATTGTGAAGCCCCCCGCAACACATTAGAATATTCCTAATGAGTGAGTTGTCTTTAAAAAAAAACCTACATAGTATGTTCATTTTAATGAAAACTGATAAATAATCTAGATAATAACTGTGGGAGAGCCATGCTTCGACACTTATGGGCCGGTTCGACCGGAGTGATACCATGGGCTCACAGAAAACCGGCAGTTAAGCAATGCTTGCATTATGTCTCGCCGAGAAAGTGAGTTTAGGATACGGAGGCCCTAATCCTTTCTTCTCCCCCTCCCAGAACTCTACCTCTTCCCCTACTCCCACCTTAAAGGCCGGCAAAGCACTTGTGACTCTTGAGATACTACATGGGCACCTGCCCATGGGCGGCGATAGTCACTTACCATCAGGTGACCCGTCTGCTCGTTTGCTAGTTAGGATAGGGGCTCATAAAAAAAAAGTGTGTATATTTTTTTTAAATTACGTCACGTTAGGGATCGTGCGCTCGCACATTTTAATGTGATGCGTTTAGAATATTGCGGTTCTCCATACGCGGCGCCTACATAAATCATCAATTGATGTAATGAACGCCAATTATTTATTGAGTTAACCTTTTAAGTGACACTCATTGAGGTTTCGTATTTATGTCATTCCGTACAATCTTTTACAAATACAAGGTAGGACACAAAAGATCTCTGCTCGGGTTGGACTGTTATAGATCGACAGTGGCAGATATTTTTATATATTATTCGTTTTACTTTCGGCAAAACAGTCTATTGTTGCTGTGACATTGTGTAGATATATTAGTTTAAAAAAAAAAGATCATTTTAAGCAATTTTGCAAGAATTTAACGAAATAAATAAATTGGACTTTCCCTTTGTTTTTTTTTTATATATATTATAGGGGGCAAACGAGCAGACGGGTCACCTGATGGTAAGTGACTACCTTCGCCCATGAACACCTTGTACCCAAAGCCTCTTTAATATTGAGAAGATATAGATAGATTCTTTTTCGTCTGTAAGAAAAGCCACTGTTGCACTCTTAGCGCAGGATAACCGCAGAGTCAAGAAAAAGGTCATGAAATATCCTACTAATATTATAAACGTGAAAGTTTGTGAGGATGTATGGATGTATGGATGTTTGTTACTCTTTCACGCCAAAACTACTAAACCGATTGTGATGAAACTTGGTACGTAAATAGCTGGACACCTGGATTAACACATAGGCATACTTTTTATCCTAATATTCATATGGGATCGGGACTTATGCGAGTGGAACCGCGGGGCGCAGCTAGTCCCACTAGTATAATAAATGTGAAAGTTTGGATGAATGGATGGATGGATGGATGTTTGTTACTCTTTCACGCAAAAACCACTGAACCGATTATGATGAAACTTATTATGTAGATAGCTGTAGACCTGGATTAACGCATAGGCTACTTTATATCCCGATATTACCACGGAATCGGTATGTACGCGGTTGAAACCGTGGGGCGCTGCTAGTAGGTTATAAAGGCAAAAGTTTGTATGGATGGAGGGATGGATGTTTGTTACTTTTTCACGCAAAAATGGCTGAACGGGCCTGGATGAAATTTTGGCACAAAAATAGACCATAGCATGGAATAGCATATAGGCTAATTTTTATCCCGGAAAAATGTGCGGTTGCTGTGGGATAGATTTGACGTCACAGGATGAAGTCGCGGGCAACAGCTAGTACTTAAATTAGTATACCTGTGTATACACAGAAAATAAACTATTAACAGTCGACAAAGAGTCACTGCTTAATTGAAATTACATATTATTATGGTTGCAAGTCTGTCCAAACACCGTTACCTACATATATCGCCTGTTACTAATAAAAGAGGTTCAATGAAGCATAACTATCTACCAATCTTTCGACGTTATTCCTGCGAAGTTGATCAAACATACATAACGTTGACTTCAAAGGCAGCTAAGTTGTTTTATGTGTTATTTAAATTATATTAAAAGCACCGACTACCCAACTTCGAGTGTATAATATGGCTTCAAACACTTTAATTTGGGGATGTTGTACCAATGAGAGATTGGAAGATCATGAACAGTTTATAAACTGCGTACGGTGCAATAAGTATTATCACGTTCTTTGTTAGTCAGTCAATACCGGCAATTGCTAGCGATTCCGATGTCTACTGTAAATGGAAGTGCCCGGGGTGCATGAGTCTGATTCCAAAAATCTGCAGAAAAGACTCAACCCCCGTTCGTAATGTATCGAACATAAGGGGCAACAAAAGACCAGCTTTAAACTCTCCTCCCGAGGCCATTGCAGTAACTGCTGAAGACGTACGGTCTATCGTGGAAGACGTCATAATAAAGGAATTTGCCGCAATGCTACAAAGTATGAATAAAACAATTATCAATATCATAATTAAACAATTAGAGCCTATTAAAAATAATGCACAAGAGATCTGAAAGAATCTGTAACTTTTCATACAAAACAATTTGAACAATTTCAGTCTGGACATATAACATCAATATACAGCTTAGGAGCTAAAGGCTGAGAACAATCAACTGAAAACCACCATCTCGGACTTGACCCATAGGCTTAATTATTTGGAACAGCAAGGTCGGTGAAATAACCTTGAACTACAGTGCCTACCGGAAAATAAATCGGAAAACCTATACCTAAACCTTGGTTAAACAGTTGGGTTCTGTAGTCGGGACTGAAATAAAGGATCACTATCCTTTATTTCTACACTGCACTAGAACTGCCAAACTAAATAACACATATAGCCGTCCTCGGTCCATCGTAGTGTAGCTCGCATCTCCAAGGGTTCGCGATGAGCTGCTAGCTACCGTTATTGAATACAACAAAAGGAATCCTGAAAATAAACTCAATAGCGCTGATTTCTGACTATCGTGTAATAAAACTCCGGTTTATGTTATAGAACACTTATCACCTGGCAATAAAGTTCTGCATGCGGCTACAAGGTTAAAGTCCAAGGAGAGAGGATATAAGTAGGTGTGGGTTAGAAGCGGAAGGATCTTCGTCAAGAAAAACGAAGAGGCTGATCTCATCCTAATAAAATGTAATGATTCTTTAAAAAGGATAGTGTGTGTATAGGTACCTACTCTAAAACCATTAAGATTTATTTTGAAAGATATTTGGTATTTATACCTTTAAATTCACACGCCTATCAATTTATTACCAGAATTGCGGTGGTTTGAAAACTAAAACCCACACATTGTATAGAAATATTTGGTGCAATAACTACGATGAGATCGTTATCTCTTAAACTTGGCTTAACAGTTCTGTAATGAGCTAAGAACTATTAGATGACAGATACATAGTTTATAGGAGGGACAGAGGTTGATAGAGAAGGAGGAGAAGTTTTGATTGCATTTAAGAACAATTTGAAATCAAAACGCATGAAGGACTTGGAAAGCACCTGTGAGGATCTTTGGGTAGCTATACCAATAAACAAACCAATAAACAACCATAGGCCGCACAGAACGCGACCTGGGAATATTCCCAGGTCGCGTTCTGTGCGGCCTATGGTTTCTGTGCAGTAGATTTACCTCCAACAGTACGGCCTCCGTGACTGGAATGTTTTATAGATCATTGTAATGCAGCGTTTGAAAAATTGACGAATACTTCTATCTGTATTGTGGGTGATTTCAATTTAAGTAGCATCGATTGGAAAGTGATAAAGACCTCAATGAGTAATTTTGGACTGTCTAGCATATGTCAAACTTTTGTGGATTTTATACATTCCAACAGGCTCAACCAGTGCAATTATATAACTAACGCTGCTGGTCGTATACATGACCTCATACATTGAACAAATATATCAATTAGCGTAAGTCAGTGCGTTAACCCCTTAAGTAACTTAAGCGAAGTTCATCCTCTACTAGATATTGTTATTCCCTTATATATAGAACTAATGCTTCCTTATAATAATCTTAACGTAAAACCTAACTTTTATAAGGGAGATTATGATTCCATTTGTAAACTGTTAAAGGACACTAACTGGGATGAATTATTCAAAGGAAAAGATGACGTGAATTAGCTTCACACACTGGCGGAATGCCCAGCCTGGGCTGACCAGCGCCGTGACCTCGTTGTGGCAGTCGGAGCTGCGGGTAGTCTCTCGCTCCCAACAGTGGTTCTGGCCATGGTTCGGAGCGAGAGTGCATGGAACGCCGCCGCTTAGTTCTGCGAGGAGGTGATGTCCGCAAAGGAGGCGGCGGAACGGGAGAGAGATCGGAGTACGACTCTCTCTGCCCGCAGCAGACGCACCGGGCGCCGGAGGGCGTTCAATGACCTCCGGCCACCTTAGGAAGCGGCCAGCGGGCGACGAACTTTTGGGGAAGTCGTCGTCCGAACAGATACAGGCCCGAGAGGTAGAGCGTAGTGTTCCACGCGCGCTTCTCAGAGGAGTGCGACCCACGGGTGACGGTCGCACCGGGTGACGGGACCCGTCTAGGGTGAGACGGGTCAATGCCTATCGGGGGTTGCGGAAGAATGCAATGGCGATTCTCGCTCCCCCGATCATAGGCAATTAGCGGAACACCGGGGTGGTTTTTAGTCGGTAAGAGTCCAACAGACCCCTTCGCCTCCCCAAAGGCGGAGGACATCCATGAGGATCTTCCACCCCGTCACCAAAAAAAAAAAAGAAGACTGGCCACTGAATGCTACAATAATTACATCAAGTCTCTAGAAGATAAACTAAGTAATAGTCCCAAGCTTTTCTGGTCCTATATTAAGACTAAAAGAGGGGGATCAAGTACATATCCAACTACAATGACTGACGTGTCAATAACCTCTTCAGATGGTACAGAAATTTGCGAGCTATTTGCTAATTATTTTTCTTCTGTCTACAGTCCTGATCTTAACCTTAACTATAATTTGTAATTCCGAATACTTGCAGTCCTTGGAGACTTATAGCATTTGCTTAAATAGCCCAATCACATATGATGTGACTTTACTGAAAAAGCTAAAAAGCGTGGATATTAAGAAGGGTGCCTGATGGTATATCGCCAATATTTTTTGCAACATGTTCCTCTGCTTTGGTGCATCCACTTTCA
Organism: Callimorpha dominula; assembly: GCA_949752705.1. NCBI lineage: Eukaryota > Metazoa > Arthropoda > Insecta > Lepidoptera > Erebidae > Callimorpha > Callimorpha dominula. The sequence continues at coordinate 25,887,344 of OX456997.1, forward strand.
GTTATTTTTAATCAATCTCTAGCTGTTCCCGATGAAATTTAAAGTAGCAAAGGTGGTTCCTGTACATAAAACTGACTGCAATGCAAATATATTCAATTACAGGCCTGTCTCGATTATGTAAATTTTTGCTAAAGTATTCTAGTCATTGATTTGTCCTTGTATTCAAAACTACCTAAAATCATATTTGAGCAACCATCAGCATAGATTTGTAGCACATCGGTCTACTGAGTCAAATCTAGTTCCCCTTACAGAGTTATTAATAAAAGCTATAGATTCCGGCCTCCAGGCTGGAGTTATTTATACAAACTTTAGCAAAGCATTCGACAGGGTTTCTCACCGGACTTTATTTGGCAAATTGCGTGCCTACGGGATCTCTGGATTGCCCATTTGGCATTTGCCTACGGGATTTTTTTCAGTGGTTAAGCTCGTACCACTTCTTTGTGGTGGTCAATGGTTACGAGTCCAGATTGCAAAAAATTACTTCTGGTATTCCGTAGGGGTCTTATTTGAAACCAGTTCTATTCGACTTCTTTATTAACGATGTCCCGAATTGTTTTCACTACTCTGATATCTTCATGTTTGCAGACGACTTAAAGTTTGTACGAATAATCAAGTCGCAGCAGGACTCTGTACGGCTGCAGGATGGCATAAATAGGTTGGTGCTTTGGTGTGAAAATAATAGAATGCATCTTAACAGTAAAAAGTGCTATCATTTGAAGTTTGAAGAAAGAACCATGTTTAGCCATAAACCATTTTTTTTTGATTAGACAAAAAAATACGCTTATATAAAAGCCGACTTAAGAATTTTCGAATGCAGACTTCTTATGAAGTACTATTTGCATGCAAAATCTTTAGCTCGAAAATTGACAATCCCCATCTATTGGCTCTTTTCTAGTTGCGTGTACCCTCTAGACTCCCTCGTCACTTGTTCGGTTTAATGCTGACACCGAACAAGTGATGTGAGCCCGTGAGCGGCGGTACATAATTTCGAAACGTTAATTGCACAGTCAGTGTACTGCAAGAAGTCACCGCGAACAGTAACATAGCTATCGGTACTTACCGTCGCGACCGGGTGCACTCACATAGGAAACATTAACATTTTATAATATTTCACATAAGTTAAGGTGAACATTTTCATTTAACATTAACCTTTGTAATAGTGAATTAGTTTATTACTGAATAATACATTCTCTTATTGAATTTACACAACATTTCTATACACGAACCCCTGAACCTTAGGCAGTCTCGCTCGCATCCCGAATATCACTCTATAACTCCACTTGTTCAACCACTTATTAGGACTGTTCTCGCTGCCAACTCCCCATATTCAAGAGAGTGCAAAACCATTAACAGCTACAGTGACCAACTAGATCTTCACTTTGATTCCACTGCTAAAGTTGAATTTACTCTCAAGGGTTCACCTGATCTCGATTTATAATAAAATATATTAGTAATAATATTTTTTTTCAAACATATAACAATCAAAAATGCATTTTTAGCCTCAGGTCTAGTCACAACATATTCTTTTCTTACTTACCTAGATTTAGGATACCGTATTTTATATAGAACTAGCAGCGCCCCGCGGTTTCACCCCCGTAAGTGCCGATCTCGTGGGAATATCGGCATAAAAAGTAGCCTATATGTTAATCCAGGTTTCCAGCTATCTACGTATCAAGGTTCATCGCAATCAGTTCAGTAGTTTTGGCGTGAAAGAGTAACAAACATCCACCCATCCATCTATTCATCCAAACTTTCACATTTATAATATTAGTGGGATTGTAGTGTAAACTTACTATTTGTCATTGTTCATTATATGTGGTGTTTACGTATAAGAAATTGTTACCTACCTTATTATTTGTATACTCGCATTTACTATGTGTTAGTTTTTAATGTAAACAATTGTTGGTTAACCTAAATAAATAAATAAAAATAATCTCAAAGTGAAATGATGTAAAGGGACTCAACTAAGTATTAGAAGTTAAGCTACTAAATTTAAAACACATAGTAGCATTACTCGCCAGTTAAATCGTACGTAAGTCCTTATAAACTTAGCGTTGTGAGGTGTGCGCGTGTGCGCGTGTGTGCGTCGGGCGGCGGGCGGCGGGCGTCGGGCTGCACTGGCATTGGGCGGGCGGCGCGGCGGCGGCGCCACCTGCCGTAATATCCTATTTATGAATAATGTTTTATTCTAACAGCGTGCGACCCCCCACCCCGCCCCCCTCTCCCGCCTCACCTTCATAGAGCCAGGGCTGTGGCGATTTGATGCACCCCATTGTTATTGTAATTATTTTAATTTGAATATTCAAACATATGTTTTTATGAGGTTCTTTTAGAGTTACTAGAGTTCTGTCTGCTAAAGAATAGCAATCCTAACAGCCGGGATATTTCTCCCAAAGACCACATGGCGAGGTCAGTTAGGTCAATTTTATTAGTTTTACAATCTTGAAATTATTTTGGAGGATTTTTTCAAGAGTTCAAGAGTCGTCGCTGAGCTCTGACTGATCTAACAGTAACCAGTTACAGAATAAGGTCCCCATTTATATCTGATACACAACTATGGTACTGTTAAACTTTATTTAACTTGGGGCCATATTCGATCTGCTAAAACTTCCGTTGTAAACATTGTCGTAAATAAATGTTCACATGGGCAAATTCTATCGCATCGTTACTTCATCCATTCTCGTAATATTGATATTAGCCCAACTGCACAAACCCATCCACTGGCGATGCGCGAACTCTGATAGTTAAGGAATAGTTGTCGAATGTTATGATGTAACTTAAACCTTTAATTGTTACTAAAGAATGCGTTGTTTGGTGCTATGTGCTAACAGTCGCTATCAATCGGCATTGTTGCAGCCCTGCGCTCGTTATTGCTTGCTTTGTTTTTGTGCGGGGGAATGGGGCCGCGGGGGTTCGGGGCCCTGGGCGGCGTGTCGCGGGGCCCCGCGCCAGCTTTAATTAATGGAATAACTCCGCCGTTCGACCCCCACACACCGCCGCACCGACACAAATCTTTAAAGTATCGCTTCTAGTAACGTGTTTGCGCGATTTATGGACACACGAACTAGTCCTCATGATGCTACCATTGAAACCCTGAACATCGGCTACTATTTATCGCAAGACACTTGAGCTTTCGGAATCTCTTCTCTTTACACTTTGTCAAACATCCTCTAGTCATGATCATGATGAACAGTACTGACTTATACTATACGGGTTTTGGTTATAATTGTAGTTTAAATTAAAGACAATTTTTTCTTTCCGATTTTTTCTGAAACTTCATTCCTAAGACGGAAAAGTGGGCATTATATGCCTTCGAAAACACAGCAATGATATAAAGAAGCAGTCCTTATGATTCTTTGAAAAATACGAGAATACCGCCGATTAATCATAGATAAATCGGCGGTATAAATACCTTGCCATTTCTGTCACCAGAGGGCGCTTACGCTTACTGCTGCCACCTTTTTATAGGAGCCTTATAAGTAGTCAAAGTGGAAGGATGCCAACTTTGTTTCAACAGTAGCTGCTCCTCTTCATCCCAATTGGTGATTTGATCCTCCCACCCCCAACTTTCCATGCCTGAAGGTTTATTTTGTCTACATGTCACACAGTCATGCCTGTTGTCCAATCCACCAGAACCTCTCTCAGGTTGGAGATCGGCAGAGGGGGCGCTATTGCGCGAGCTTGAATGTCCGGGAACCAGAAGCACTGGGTCCACTTTGGTGCTATTATATAATATGTCCCCCCCACTGCCTTGTTTAGATGTTCTAGGACCTTTGGCAACATGCTTGGGGGAGGAAACACCCATGCTGTCTGGAAATCCCACCTTTGACTGAAGGCCTCGCAAAAAAGCGCTGAGCCATCTTTTGAGTTTAAGGTTACATACCTTGGGACGACAGCGGTTTCTTTTGTAGCGAAGAGGTCGACTTCGGGAATGCTCCACTGCTTGAAAATCGCCTCTGTGGCTGCAGGTAGCAGATAGCCACTCTGGCACTGGCCTTCCCTTTGACAAGCAATCTGCGATGCCATTGAGGTTCCCTGGCAAGTGGCAGGCCGTCATTGTTATGTTGAACCTGTAAGTTAATTCCAGTAGCCTGGTTGTCAGACTTAGAAGATTTTGGGAGCGGGTCCCACCCTGATTTCGAATGTAGGCCACCAAGGTTCTGTTGTCTGTCTGCACTAAAATGTGGGCATTTTGCAACAGGGCACCCTGAGACCTCATAACGGCAAACACTGCAAACATTTCTTTCATATTGTAATGCCATGCTCTTTGGTTTAGAGCCCATTTGCCCGACAAGCATTGATTGTTTAATATGGCACCCCAGCCCGCATCCGATCCGATCCAATCCTTGTCTTGAAGAAAGTCTAGTAAATCTATCTGGGATATTAGATAAAAAAAAAATTATTGCCACATAAGAATTGAGCCAAGCCTGCGAGTTGAATTGTTGCAACCTATTCAATTCTATCAACCTCTCTCCACATGCGTATTTATGGAACCCGAATCGAGGGACATTGGCTCTGGTTGAGCGGGTAATGACAAAAACTGGGAACCTGAGGGTAGAGAAGTAACTAGATTTTTGGCTAGCCTTTACTTACAAAATAAGTTTAGTTATAACACTATTTTGTTACATAAGTCAGCAATTTCTACATATTGTGCAGCAACGGTGGAAAACCTGTCAAACAATTTTTTTATACATCAGGTATTGAAAGCAATTTCCCAGTCTAAGCCGAGCCCTGCCAGACCGCCCATATGGGATATAAGCACATTATTTCATTGGCTGAAGTCATCTATCTGTTCAGGTTCCCTTTTCGATCAAAGTAGACGTACTGCACATATTCTATTACTAGCATCTGGTCGAAGGCTACACGACCTTACCCTCTTGGAGGTGAATGGGCAAGGGTTTACAGAATCCACAGACTCTATAACATTTTGGCCAAAATTTGGATCAAGAACTGATACATTATCGCACAGGCAGTCAGGTTGGCTCCTATCGCGACATCAAGACCCTAGAATCTGTCCAATATCACATGTCAAAGATTTGATCAATCTATCAGAAGCTAGGCGGCAGGGTAGTCAAATTAAATCCCTATTCATCTCTATCACAGGGGTAGTTAGGCCGGCATCTAAAACAATGATTGCTGGTTGGGTGCGATCTTCATTTAAATTGGCAAAAATTGATGCCTCCCCAGGTAGCATTAGGTCAGCAGTGGCTTCTAGGGGGTGGTTGGACAATAGGCCAGTGCAGGAAATTCTAGAAAGAGGAAATTGAAAGTGTATGGAAACATTCACTAAGTACTACTGTAAAGAAGTAAATAGATCTTTGAACGAAGGGAGGACAAGTAATTCCCTATGTGATAATTTCTAAGCAGTATAATGTAACAACTGAAGAGTTACAAATTGTGATTAATCTCCTGGGTAATTAATACTGGTTAGGGCAAAGGTTTTATTTTACTCCTTTTAGCTCTTGTGCATTTATTCACATTGCATTCTTGTGCCTTAAGTGTTTTTCTGTTCACCAGCAGATATCAAACAGGTCTTCATATCATTGCTGTGTTTTGGAAGGCATATAATATGACTGTTTTGCATTAAGACAAAACAGGTATTATCTGTTGGAGAAAACACAGCAATAAGTCCAGAGGCTTGCTAATGAAGACTGCAATGACGCCTTGCAGCAAAAATGGCGGCAACACTAGTGTAAGCGCCCTCTGGTGACAGAAATGGCAAGGTATTTTCGATTTATCTGTGATTAATCGGCGGTATTTTCGTATTTTTCAAAGAATCATAAGGACTGCTTCTTCATAGCATTGCTGTGTTTTCTCCAACATATAATACCTGTTTTGTCTTAATGCAAAACAGTCATATTTTAAATTTATATCGGCAACAGCAGTTAGTCATCGATATTTCATCTATGTATGATGTAGGGGGCCAGTGTAGGTGAGGGTGTTCAAACACCTCTAGCCTTTTTTATGCCTGTGTTAATATGAGTAGTCAGCATTCATGATTATGGCTAGAGGTCGTTTAGTGTGCATAGAGGGGCTTTCTAGAGCTGAAGGAACCTAGTGTAACATGCGAATAATGTCCTAAGAAATGTAAAATGTTTATTCAGCGAAGAATATTATTAAACACAGTTAAAATATCTTTATTTTAAGTTTTTTTAATTAATATCCTTCGTAATCTAGCTAGTCTCTTGACTAGCATTAAAAATGCTTAGATTTTGTTATTTAAAAAAAACAAGTATCTAATGTCCATATTATTAGAACTCGGTGTATAGAAGGCCTAGAATGGGTGGTCGATGTTTGTGACGCAGGTTATACTCAGCACCACACCTGTAAATTCAACGAGGAGAATTTCCTTAACGCGCTAGTTATGTGCCTCGGGCGGAGGTGCCGGAGGACGGCCCTCCTCCTCTATATCACGTAAAAATAGTCGCAACTCCTTTCACGACCCGTATTCGCTCCGCACCTTACATTATTATGATTTAGTGGAGCACAGTTGCAGCGCTGCAGACGCCCCCCCTCCACCCCGAAGAGGGGGCACTACCCCCCCCCAGGGTGGCGGCGACTCAGCGATGCTAGTAATAAAGCCGGCCATATTTCACACTTAGCGCGTAATGAGCGCGCGCCCAAATAATTGGATCACGTACATAACTCATTATTACCTCGCGCCTCACTTCGGCGTGCGAATGTATCATTACTTGACCCGCGTTCAGCGTCCCCCCTCCGTCCCTCAGACCGCTCAAGTCGACGCACCCCCAGTCTCCCCAGCAACTTCGAAGAACGCAAACACAATAGAAGTTTGTTAAAGGTGCAATACGTAGTTCTGTTGTACGCCACGTAGCGAGTAACAGTCGCACGGGTCTGTGCCGAACCCGCACTGCCTTATTTGCTTGCTTCTTATTTGTCTTCCATACCATTGTATGACATTTTATTGGAAAAATTGTGAGCTCAAACAAGGACATTGAGGCAACTCTCCCGCGGAAGTTGAATTTTATTCTAGTAAAAGTTTTTCTGGACATAAACCACTTGCGTCTATCAAGCAACTGTTCGACATGATATGTAAAGATTACTCAAACACGCACAACTTCACATAATATATGATTTCACAGTTTTTGTGGTGTTCATCGGTATACTTAACATGTAGATTAGTTTCTACAAATAGATAATCCGGCGTCCGTCTGCGGCGCGGAGTGCGGGTCCGTTAGACGTCCGGCATAAATCAGTCGCGCGCACGCAACTCGCTCGCCTCTTTGCCGCGCTGCTGCCGCATGCCGCACCGCGCCGCTCGTCCCCACGCAGTGTTATTCAACTTTAACATTTACCACGGAGCCGTTTGCATATTCATGGCGAGCGAGTATAATTTCACCCTTTCTTTATAATGAATATGGAAATGAAAGAAAGTTCTCGTGGCTTAAAAAGTGGTTACTACTGTAATTGGCAGATAGTTTTTGTGTTGAACCATCCGCCCGCGCACCCTCCGCGTCTCACTCGGAGCGAAGCCAGTCATGCGCACACGCACACTCTGCTCTAGGTCATTGTTTACATTTAGCACGTTGATGCAATAACACAAAATACTTTTTAAAAAATTATATTGCATTCATACATTAGTAGACACCGTTGAAGGTCGGTCCGATAAGGATCGAAATCAAGATACATATCATATCAGTTTAGTTTTCTATTAGTGGAACATTGTGAATGATATAGATAATATTTAAACATGACTTTTAAAGACGTATCTAAGTGCCGTATCACGGTTGTGATCGGTAATGTCTGGGGCGATAGCAATAGTTAGATGTAAAACTAAAAACATATCATAAGTTCGTAATCGACACTATCGACATTGGTACTTATACATATATCGGCATGTTGTCACAACAGGTAGGCACCACGTACGTTCTGATGTCATCATTTATTCGCTTACTGTAACGGGTCTCGGCGAATCACTTAGCGACAATAAGTTACGCTGAAAATAACAGGTAACTTTATCTATACTTATAATAAATCTGTAGCGGGATGAATTCTGTACATTGAATATATTTAAAAAAAATCGACTGAGGGGTATAAAGATATCGATACTGATGCCGAATATGCGATTCAAACCATTTTTGTCCGTCTGTCTGTCTGTCTGTCTTTCTATCTGTCTGTTTGTATGTTCACGATAAACTCAGCAGTTACTGAAGGGATATGCTTGAAACTTACTATGATAATAGTTTGAGTGCCTGCGCAGGTTATAGGGTACTTTTTATCCCGGGTTAAACTTTGGTTCCCACAGGAAAATCAGTTAAAGCTGTAATAACATTGTAACGTTAGTAGAATGTATATACTTATTTCGAGATTATCTACAGCGAGCGTTTAGCTTATCTGGTGTAGAGTACGACTTCTACTAGGTTGGGTAGCGGATCGAATCCCTCTTTGACTCTCTTTCCTTTTTTTTGCACTTTTTAAATATATAAACTAATTAACTCTCTTAAATTAGGTATCGTTTTTAACCGACGAAAAAAGGAGGTTCTCAATTCGATCGTTTTTGTACATATTCTTTTTTTTTATGTGTGTTCAGCCCTCCGTTATTTATGAACTGATTTTGTTTATTCTTTTTTTCTTAGATATACCTCAAGAGTGGTCCCATGTCAAGGAAGTCAGGATCTGATGATGGAATTCTGATAAAATTAAGAGAAACCCTCGAAAATTGTAGAAACGAATAGTGTTTCTGTTTACTTTTCATTACTTTATTAGGTAATTGCGTTTAGAAATCATCACATCATGTAGCCGAGCTGATGATGAAAAAAAAATCATAAATAATAACCTTTTTAACAAAAAATAAATAAACCTTTTAAATTAGCTTAATACTTAAGACTTAAAAAGTTTATTTATTTTTTGCGTTTTAGTTCTTTTCATCTATTTAATTATTATTTTTTATATTATAAAACCACTCAATTTAATTAACTAATAAATATTAAGAGTACAAAGAATCGATTTTTACCTGTGATTTACAGAAATATTATTAGTTACATTAGATTTCACCTGCAGATAGTCATGTCTGTTTGAAGGATTTCGAGTGAATGTATATATTCAATCGTAGGATATCATAGGGGAATATGCTTTTCTGTGGTGATTGCTGAAGTAGCAGGAGTTTTTTTTGTTTGTTTGGTGATCCCAGAGTAATCGATAACTTGTTCTTGACTATGCCAACGAGCTATTTGGCCTCTCCCAGCCATTAAATTCATAAATATGTTTCAGGGCATTAATAATAATAACAACTTCACACACCTCATACACGGCCGTCTGAACCTAAGCTAGGCAGAGCCTGTACTATGGTAACCAGACTGCTGATAAACATACTTATATATTCCTAAATACATACATATTATAAATAAATTACACCCAGACAGAGAATAATTCGTCCTGGGTGGAAATCGAACCCACGACCTCTGGCTCAGCAGTCATTAACCACTAGACCATCAGGTCAGTCCAGTAAATATACATTTATTTATAAATAGAGTTATAGAAAAATAAAACCCAAACTTTTAAACATTAGCGTTCCATGATAATATAATTATGATGACGGTAATGCACGCGATCACGTATTTAAAAAGTATTACAGTACCTACAGACCTGTGATCACAGTCACGACCACGGCAAAGCAAAGGTATGTCATACCTTTTAAATACGTGATCGCGTTGATTCCCGTCAACATGATTATATTAGAATAGAATAGAATTTTTATTTCAGCATCTATGACTTAGTTGTTAGTTTAACTTAACACTTTCTTAGTATTGCAGTATTTTACTATATTAAATGCATGGCAGACACTATCGCAAAAAAAAATACATCTAAGCTGAAATATTGACATGTAACCGGTGAAGTTTTTTTTACACTTTTAGACCATTTATTTTCCGTTCGGTTACAGTAGTGTGAAATCTTAAATTACACCGTGACTAAACAAAGCTCAGAAGCAAACATTTATCTGTTAGGTATAACGAGGGGGCCCATAGTTTCTAGGAAGCGTCACTGACTGACTGACTACAGCAAGAGTCTCCCAATTTGTCGGACGTATCGAGATGTTAGGTCGTCACAGTTGTTTAATGACGATTTTCTGCGAGGAGAACATCTCGCGCAAGGAGGAGGTGACGGTGTGGATTCGGTAGAAAAACTTCCAGGTGGAACCTTTTCACTCGCGCTCTCATACGTACGCTAAGAGTGGCCGTGGGTGTATGAGACGAGTTTTATGTTCTTCACCCGAAGCAGAGTCTCCCGTGAAGAGGGTGTCTGGACATCGCCCAGCTGCCGTCCGCTAGCCAGCGCTGGGTGGATCATTGGAGGCAAAACGTCGCCGTACCGACGGTCAACTTATAAACGGTGCTGTGAGGCACACCGTGTGGTTTTAGTTGGTTTAAGCCTGATATAGGGCCTCACTAATAGCCCGGTGAGGTGAGCTTCCACACGAAAAACAAATGAGTAATGTTACCACGGCCAAATTATGCCGTTATTTCACGTGTAAGCAACCAAAACAACCTTTTTGTACGGTCCAGGTTGTTTCACCGCCAAGACAGTATAAAAAATCCTGCCTGGAGAAATAGGTACTATGCAATAAGCGACAAATTACTGTTTTCCGAAAAAAACGCGAACGAAGTCGCGGGCACAGCTAGTTGAAAATAAATATATTAATAGGTACTAATTCAACCTACGTGACATGCATGATATTTAGAGTCTTAGTTTCTTGGTTTCTCCAGGATTATATTTGATCAATACATCTCTTAATAAAAAAAATATCAAAATAAAATACTACTAGTTATATTTACACGCTATAATGCGAAATGAATTAAAAAGTGAAAAACAGATCCACTATACACCTTTAGGCTTCTTCGTCAGACCATCGTTAACAAGCCCATTCGGTTGGACTCGTCAAAACAAACTCTAAGAGCCTAAAGTCGAGGGGTTTTCTGGTAGTCACTGAAGAGTTCCACTATTCACCTCTGGCTCCATGACCTGATCAGCTCCAAGAGTCATTCAAACTACATGTACATACTAAGTTTCATTTCGATACCACAGTTAGAAGTAGGTTAAAATGTAATACCAACATTTGTTTACACAGTTTCAACAAGGGAATCTAATTATACAAGCGTGTTAAAAGGGATCTTTTTCCGGTTAAACCTAATAACTTATTTTATACTTTTATCATCAACATAAAGTGAATCTTAAGCGAGATAGACTATAACAGTAGTACGTCATTGAGCTTTGCACGTATCTATCTTTTTTTTACACGTGAAAACGTCAATCAAGCCCCATAATTGTTTTGATGGCTACAACTTTTTTAGACAAAATAATCAACGGACAGAAACCAAAACAGAAAATGTTTTCCTTTATCCCACGCCTGGGAGTAAACATTGGGTGCAAGGACACACAGCTGATTTTTCCTAACGGTAATATCGAGTGGTGATTAATTTCCACGCTGCCCTAGTTTATTTTTTGCCGGTCGCCATGTCTGTGTGTCAGCTTGCTTCGCGGGTTAGCGCGGCCTCGCTTGGCGGGGCGCGGCGGACACAATTTACCTCATACTGGTGCCATTATCTAATTAACGTCCGATCGTGGAGGACTGATGAGTGAGGGTGACCGTCTCGCCGCACTCAATTAATATCAATGTTTTAATTTGTTTATTTATTGGCTCAATTTATCTGTCTGTGGGTTATTGTTCCTACTGCGTTGGGCTATTGCGGCTTCTGTTGTTGTCTTTTAGTTATAAGCCATGTAATATAGCTGTTTGTTATTGATAGATTGTCATGATACATTTTAAAGTATTATTTTGTAGTTTACATAACACTTTTTCAAGCGTTTTAATATAATGGTCGAGTAAAAACCCGAGAAAGAAAATTTTCTTCTGTCTTTCATTATCTATACTAACATTATAAAGAGGAAAGAATTGATTGTTTGCATTGAATAGGCCCCGAAACTACTGAACTGATTTGAAAAATTCCTTTACTGTTGGGAAGCTACAATATCCCCGGGTGACATAGGAGACATTATATTTTCAAAAAAATTAGGGATCATTACTAAACCTCCAATAATGTAACCCAAGGAGTACCCATGCGAAGCCGTTGCGGGTGGCTAGTCGTTTATAATTATATACAATATTTATTATTATATATTCCATAACCCAATTGACGTGTTCTTTAACCATTGAACCTCTTATCTGGGTATGTTAGGTATGTTCGTAAAAATCTGAATCATCGGAGCTTTTACTTACGGTCTAAGTGACAGCTCCGATGATTCAGATTTTTAAATAGGAGTCACGGAAATATAACATACGTTTTAAAAAAAATTAATTTGTTTAAATGTTTGATTAATATGTAACAGACGATTGAATAAAATCTAATATTTTTTCAAACAGTACTTGCACAATAAAATTTTTCTTTTACCTAAATAATCTTGGTTTTATTTTTCATCAATATTAATTTTTTGTTGTAATTTTTAAATTGGTCATTTTGAAAAGGAGGACATTTCTTTAGAGTATTTATTAAGTCGTCCCTACTAATGTTTGCACCTACAGTGGTAGACACTGGCATTCGACGCATGCGCAATGCGCAATGGCTATAAAGTGTCGAACAGCTAGCAATCGTTATCCTCGTCTGACTAGTGATGTTACGCGCTAACTCTCTTTCACTCTACCTTAAATATTTACCATCTTTAATAGCACTACTACAAGATAATAAAAACCAAAATATCCAAACACTCTTAAAAAACCTAGATGCAACAGCAGAAACAAATTATTCTTTATTTAAAGTGACTAAAAAACTTAAAGGTCCTGTTTCTAACCAACCTCCTATCCGTAAGAGTAACTCAGAATGGGCTTCCAGTGATGCAGACAAAGCTGCCACATTCGCTGAACACCTTAAACAGGTCTTCATACCAAATCCAGATATGGGCTCTACTAAAATTCACGAAGTCACCCAATTATTAGAAGAAACCCACCAACTAGATCCCCCCATAACTAAGTTCACAAAGGAAGAAGTAAAAACAGCAATTAAGGCGCTAGACCCGAGTAAAGCTCCTGGATACGATCTCATAACAGGCAAAATTCTAAGAGAGCTGCCAAAGGACGGCATTCAATTTCTCACTTTCCTGTTCAACGCTATCCTACGAAGGGGTATAGTTCCACCTCAATGGAAGGTGGCCCAAGTTATAATGGGTGCCAAGCCGGGTAAAAATCCTGTGGAAGTGCAATCATATAGACCTATTAGCCTGCTGCCCATACCTTCAAAGATGATGGAAATACTTATCCTGCGTAGATTGTCCCCGATTATCTCTTCAAAGAAGCTGTTACCTGATCACCAGTTTGATTTCTGGCAAAAACACAGTACCATAGAACAAGTGCACAGAGTAGTGAAACATATTAACAAAGCCCTTGAGCTAAAACAGTACAGTGCTGCAGCTTTTTTGGATATATCTCAAGCATTTGATCGTGTGTGGCATGACGAACTACTATTCAAAATAAAACGGGATCTGCCTATAAATTTCTACAACCTCATGAAGTCATATCTGAGTGACAGACACTTTTTTGTAAAACAAGGAGAAGAGATAACTGCCTTACATACTATCCAAGCTGGAGTACCGCATGGCAGTGTAATGGGCCCAGCGCTGTACCTGCTATTCACACCCGATCTACCAAAGACCGAGGGCGTGGTCACTGGAACATTTGCTGATGACACAGCAATTCTTTCGGTGGATACTTCACCGGAAGCGGCAACACAAAAACTTCAAACTAGTCTAGATCATATATCCAAATGGCTCAAAGACTGGCGAATCAAAGCCAACGAAACTAAATCCGTCCAGGTGACTTTCACTAACAGGAAAGAAACATGTCCCTCTTCCACTCTAACCGGAATACCCCTCCATCAAGAGAATTACGTATCTTAGAATATATCTTGATCGACGTCTAACTTGGAAGAAGCATATATTCACCAAGCGGTTGCTTATGGGCCAACAAGTACGCACAATGTACTGGCTACGAAATAATAAATCTCAACTCTCACTCTAAAACAAGTTGTTGTTATATAAATGCGTAATAAAACCTATATGGACATACGGCCTGCGGCTGTGGGGCTCAGCGGTAAAATCAAATATTGAAATAATACAAAGGTCCCAGTCAAAAATATTAAGAATGATAACGAACGCACCTTGGTATGTCTCGAATAAGAGACTCCATCACGACCTCTGCATCAAAACTGTAACAGAAGAAATTTCAGAAAGGACAAAAGCGTACAGAAAGAGAATCACAAAACATCCAAACAAGCTAGCAGTAAACCTGATGAACACCCAAACAGTCGCTAGAAGACTAAAGAGAAAGATTCCTCAAAACCTTATTTGAGAGGCAGTAAGAAGAAACGGGGCAGTCACTGGACAGCTTCCGTACAAACCCGTTAATATTATCAAACAAATTGCTGAATATCTGCAGAATGATAGATTGCAATAATAATCATATAAAAAAAAAAAACTTTAATAGCCAGCAACCCTTCTTTGCAGCCTAATTTACTTAAGCAGCCGTATATCACAATAAACAGAAAAAAATAGCTTTAATTTGATATATAAATAATAAATGTATATTATGAACGTATAAATATGTCAAAATCATACCTGTTTACACCTGGCTGTGAAGAGATGCGGCCAAGTGCGCAACGGCAACTGTGATTTTTCAGGGTCTTTATATATATTGCCGTGAAGTGGACGATATTTTATTTCAAAACAAGTGAATGAAATTTTTTCTCAATAATCAATTAACAATAATTTAATTAAAAATACTAGCGGCCATATTTTGATAGGCAGCCTGATAGATTATATTCTCCTAATCATAAATATGCGTAAAAAATTTGGTTTTTAGCAAATACTCGATGAGCGCACTAATTCTGCAGCTGGATCTCGTACTATAAGTACATTTTCTCATTAAACTATGGCTTTGGGAATACCGCGCTAAATTTAAATGTAGCCTCAGACTTGCATACATGTTACTTTGTAATTATAATCATTTATTCATATTGGAATGTTGCTATAGCTGCTCCCAAAACAAAGAAAGCTATTTCGTTTTAGAAGAGATGGATTGATAAGAAAGCAACATCTGATTCACTCGTACAAATTGCAATCATGACGTGTAAATGGCTGTTTCCACAATATTATTTAGCAATTCGTATACAATTTTCAACCCAGGTATCAAAATCTAAAGCAGTTTATACTCGTAAAAGGTTTATTTAAAAGGTTCGACCATGTGTTGTTTTAAAGAAAGTTAAACTTGAGGTAACTAACTTACGAAATATTCTTATCTGAAGAACGTACTGTTGTCTATGGTGTACCTCAAGGAAGTGTACTAGGACCTTCTCTCTTTACACTTTATATCAATGATTTACCGAGATCTATTAATCATCCTATGACACTATTCGCAGACGACAGTACGATCACTATACCTTGTCGCCATCGAGATCTGTATGAAGAAGATGTAAACAATACGTCAAATTGAAACAAACAAACAAACAAAACAAACGATTGAATGGTTGGATAACAATAATTTGAAAATAAATATTAATAAAACAGTGATTATGCATTTGGGCCAACGTGCTTTGACATTTCCTAAATTTGACATTAAATATAATAATAATGCTATTGACGCTGTTAATACTACAAAGTTTCTAGGTTTAACAATTGACCGTAACTTAAATTGGAACTCATATTGAATCTATTTGTAAGAGAATTAGTAGCAATGCATTTGCTTTATACACGCTGTCGTGGACACTAAATATAGATGCTTTGCTAACAGCGTATTACGGGTTAACTGAATCCATTTTAAGATACGGGGTAATATTTTGGGGTAATTCAACCAGCAAGGAAATCGCTTTTAAAGCCCAAAAGCGTTGTTAAGATCGATGTTAAGATTGGACATGAGAGACTCTTGTAAGCCGTATTTTATACGCTATAAAATTCTGACACTACCGTCCCTTTATATATTAGAAACGGCATTATTTGTAAAAAGCAATCCTAATCTATTTCCGCGTATGGCAGATATGATTCCCCGAAATCGACGTGATAAAAATAAACGTTGTCTGCATACGGCTAGGACTGCACTTATGCGCAAAAGTGTTATTTGCAAGGCTCTAAATATTTATAATAAATTTCCCAAATGTTGGAAAGATCTAAGTAGCGAAGCATTTAAGCAAAAAGTAAAATCATTTCTTATTGAAAAAGCCTATTATAATGTTAATGACTTTTTGAATGATAAATTTGGTTCGACATAATTAAGTACCTAATTAGACACATTTGACGTAATATTAAGATTTAATATAAGTATTACTTTGACATTGTATACATTAATTTTAGACTGATAATTAATTATAACTTCAATAATATATACACATTTTTCTAATGTTATTCAAATTCAAATTCAAAATCATTTATTCAATTAAGACACTAAGTGACATTTATGAACGTTAAATTGAAGCTAGAGTTAAAATCATAGATCGGCACAAACAGACGCCACAGCATATACTGGATTGTCAAGGTAACTTAGGTGAAAAACACCAAAATCTACTGCCCGTTTGTGTCGATCTATAACTTCCAGTTTCCAAAATGCGTAGGGCCTTATGAGAAGAATACTGGCAAAGAAACTCAAGTTAACTGGTGATATCAGGTTAAGTGACAGAAATAGATCACTGATGATTTAAAAATTAATTAAATTAAAATTCGCACGTCATTGTATATGGCAAACATATCTTGAACTTTCTCCAACTTTCTATCTTGCATGCGATTGTTTATTGTATGTACACATGTGTTTGAGCGAATAAATAAATTATCTTATCTTATCTTATCTTACTTAGAATCTGTTAGTAGTTATTTATATTTATGTCTGTCTATATGTCTGGCTGTCTGTTAGGTTATCACGCCTAAATCGCTAAAAGAATTTTGGTGACTTTTGGTATAGACATAGAGGAGACCTTGAAGAAGGACATAAGGTGAAATAGAGGTTGAACGTTTGTATGGGTATGATTCTACGCAGACCAAGTCGTTGGGACCAGCTAGTACTTAAAAGAAAAAAATTATGTCCAATGTGTAAAGTTAAAAAGGCAAAAGATTTAGATAATCCCCTCAAAAGATCCCTCAAAAGATTTATTTATTTAAAAAAAAAAAAAAAAGACAACTCCCGCATTAGGAATTACTCCTGTGTCGCGGGGGACTTTACAAACATACAAACAACGGACACAAAGAACACCCAGACTCGGGTGGGAATCGAACCCACGACTTCTGGCTCAGCAGTCAGGGTCACTAACCACTAGACCAACAAGCCAGTCCTTATATAGATTTATATTATACTAGCTGTGTCGGAGGCGTTGTACCACTTCCTGAAAGGGTGGAATCCATCAGGCAGGATTTTTTATAGTGTATTGGCGTTGAAACATCCTGGAGCTTACAAAAAAGGTTGTTTTGATTGCTTACACAAGAAAAAACGACGTAATTTGGCTATGGGAAAAGTACCCATTTGTTTTTCTTGTGGAAGCTCACCTCACCGGGCTATTGGTGAGGCCATATATCAGGCTTAAACCGACTAAAACCACAAGGTGTACCTTACTTACGAGCACCGGTTATGAGTGGATCGTTGGTTTGGCGACGTTTTGGTCCACCCAGCACCAGCCCGCGGGTAGCAACTGGGCGATGTCCAGACACCCACGGGAGACTCTGCTTTGGGTGAAGAACATAAAACACGTCTCATACACTCGCGGCCACTTTTAGCGTACGCATGAGAGCGCGAGTGAAACGGTTCCGCCTGGAAGTTTTCTGCGAATCTGTGAAGTGTATGTGAATTCTGCGAAGTGTCTGCGATCTGTTTCATATAATTATGTTGACGGGAATTAACACAATCCCGTACTTAAAAAGGTATTACATACCTTTTCTTTGCCTGACGTTTCGACCAGGTTGCACTGGCTGTGGTCACAGGCCTGTAGGTACTGTTATACTTTTTAAATACGTGATCGCGATAATTCCCGTCAACATAATTTTATGATCATGGAACGTGAAAGTTTAAAAGTTTGGATCTTCTTATTCTGTAACCGCTTTTATAAATGTATGTATATTTCCTTACAATCCCCTGAAATATATTTGTGAATTTAACGGTGGTGCATGGTAGTTGCGAGGGGCAAAATAGCTCATTGGCATCCGATTACTCTGGGATCACTAAACAACGAAAAAAAAACTCCTATTGTTTCCACAATCACCTCAGAAAAGCACATTAATGCGGTAGACGGTTCGGTCATATTGCCTTGTAGTGTGTGTCAACGTGAACAGGGTTTTAGACTCGCATGATGGTGCGTGGTACTCTCAGATATTTAAACTCGCTTCGCGTTATTTAACACTTTCTTGAGAGCGCAAAGTCATTATCCGAATACTTTATGTATTTACTTAGGTGTAACCTTCTTTCCGAAGTCTCTAACAAACATGACAGTTCGTGACGCTCACGATCAGCAGATAACGGCGCTCTGCGTTCCCAAATGCTATCCTTCGATTGAAAATCTGGCATAAAGGAACGAATTTAATATTTTGTAACTATACAAATAATTTTATGATCGCACAGTAAAAATGTAGCGGTACGTACATAATTAAAGGAAATAAATGCACAATTAATGTTATTATTTTGCCGAGAACCTTAACTCAGCGCTATCTGTAAAGCACACATACGCAACACTTTTTAGGTTATGTGCACTTTCAGAAAGTATTAAAAATAGTACTTCATTTAATTTATTTATTAATATTAATATTCGGGCAGATATTTCTTTTTAACAAAATAAAGGAATGTTTCAAATTATTTTTTCATGAATAAAAAGTAATCACCCAATAGACCTAGAATTTATCGTTAATATATATATATTCTAGATCTAAAGTAACTAACATATCATTGCAATGCAGTCAGCATTGTAATGATAGGTTTTTCTGGAACATTTTAAATTCTTATTTCTATGAATAGAGTGAAAACTACGTGCAATATATCTGCAGAAAAGGTTTCCACGTTTGTTTTGTACCTTTACGTGATAAGTGCAGCTACCCTATACCTACCCTATACCTACCCTATACCTACCCTATACCTACCCTATAACACTCCCATAATATATTTGGAAATATAAATATAGTATATCTAATTAGTATACGTAGATTGTATAATTATCATATTATTATCATATTAAATATTGCACTACAAATATTTACGAATAGGTATTACGTAAGGTTTAAAATAAATAAAAAATTATAACTCCTCATTCAAGTATTCTTTTACGTGGGAGAGCCATGCTTCGGTACGTACGGACCGGCTCGACTCCGCTCGATACCACGGCATCACAGAAAACCGGTAGTGAAGTAATGCTTGCATTGCATTTCGCCGCGTGAGTGAGGTTACCGGAGGGCCTAACCTTTCCCTATCCCCTATTCCCGTCCTTCCCCTCTCCCCCTCACCCCTCTTCCCACTCTTCCCCCCTCCCTCTCTTCTCCTACTCCCACTTTAAGGGCGGCAATGCACTTATGACTCTTGAGTTACAGGTGCCCATGGGCGGCGGTAGTCATTTACCATCAGGTGACCCGTCTGCTCGTTTGCTCCGTATACCATAAAAAAAAATCAATGTTAATAATAAATTACTTCAAAAAAAGTTTTTTGAGTGTGACGCCTGTCACACTGACACTGTCAACAAAAGGGCCCCCGTCGGGTCTGAAACAAAACGTGAGTAAAACTGTATAGTCTTTAATAAACATTAATACCACTCACGAAAGTTTTTATTGTAAGATCACTTATCGTTACAGTTTTGTATAGTTAGTATTACTTAGGGCCAACAGATGTCGTTACGTCTTGTATTATATATAATGATAAATTTTTCTTGAAAAATTTAAAGTATTTTTCTATGTATAACGCTTAAATTTTAACAAATTTGAACATTTGACAGGTAAATCAAAACCTATAGGGTACTTCCCATTGACCTAGAATCATGGAATTTCAATTCATAAATATAAGTATCTGTGCCTTGTACTTTGCCTTCTTTTCCGATTTTTGGGTTTTAGATTATAAACCCATACACATAACACACTATAAATCATTAGCAGAGCCTCAGTAAATATCATTTTCTGCAGCGAATAACTGAAATATCGAAAGTATTCCTAAATTGGTTTGATATTTGCAATAATAACCATTCCACCGACAGTTACTTCATTCATTTACACTTCAAAGTTCAAGTTCAAGGTGATATGGGGTAAAAAAGTACCTAAGTAGCAGCCGCAGCCGGGAGTGCAACGCGGGTACCGTTGTACCGGAGCGGAGGCGAGCAAGTCGCGACGCTACCGCGTCCTGACATTTAATGTGTGTAGCACCTGCGCCCACATTACATTACACGTCAAAATTAACTGCAACGCAGTGTTTCGGCGTATCGCGATACACAAGTCATTCGCTCTAGAACCATTAATGAAGATTTAAACACATCGCTTTTGTGAGCATTTAGTAAAAACAGAAGCATTTTAAATATGCAGGGGAATTCTAATTACCTATATAAATTGTACAAACCCGTTGTTGAATTTTAAGGTCTCTGACAGATTGTTTTTAAACCACAGACTAGAAATGATCGAAAATAACCAAAAAAAATTATTATTTTCTTTCTCGTTCTGCACTCACATCTTTATTTAACAACAAAAGTGATTTTTAAAAAGGTATGTGATGAAAAATATTACGCAGTTCATGGAAAAGGATAATAGAGGCATTGGAAAGGACATACTAGCGAGTCGCGTGTCAGGAGTCGGCAATTTTTTTTTTTTTAATTTATTTAGGTAAATAAACAGCGACACAATACATAGTTTTAAATAATAATACTTATAAGTGTGTGTAACTGTGACACCAGCAACAATTACAACATAGTAGTAAAATAACATTAATAGAGGGCTTTTTTTTCTTTGAGAACATAATTTTTTTTTTTATAATGTTTGCAAAACATACTTACCATTTTTGTGTTTGATATTAAACATTGCGGATATAACTCGCATTTGAATATCTAATTCCTTTAAACGAGCAATTCTTGCATATATGTATATATATATAATCTGAATCTCGGAAACGGCTCTAACGATTTTGATGAAATTTTGTATACAGATATAGTTTTGCATTTAAGTTCAACTGCATAGTATTTCAAGCTAACGAGCAAAGCTCGGTCTCCCAAGTACTTTAACATTAATCTAAATAAAAATCAAGGTTTTGTAGCAAGTTTTTTAAAAGAACTAGGACGCGTTGCCATAAGATCAATAGTACTAAAAAAATTGTTATAACTATCAACTAACCTGTGTATCGGTGACCTTTTGCCAGCATTAGTGCGACATCGAGTAGTTGCAAAAATTATACACATGTTACGGCAATGAGTCCTAGTGGGTACTAGATAACAAAGTTTGTTTGTAAGTGTAATGCAATCATAATTACTATGGCATAGGTCATACAGTAACATTTGTAAGAAACAGTCTCGAAACCACTGATATAAATTATGAAAATCACTAACTAAGTATAATCAGTAACTGCCAAGTTGTTCGTACCTCTGTTCGCACTCAAGTGAAGTTCTCATCTTATTTCTACCCTTTTATAATCCCACTATTGGTTAATATTTATCAATCGACCAAAATAGTATTGCGTTACCGGCATAACCAGTCAAAATAATGTCTTATTAACTTATTTTTATTAAATAGTGAACTGTGATATCATCTTTTATAGTTTGTCCCTATTTTTAATAAAATAAATAAGAGTTTTTAATGTGGCGACAATACATTGCTTCTAAATATATACGCCTGTGTTTTGAATAAATAAATAATGTTTCTTTTTTATCAAACTAATAATCATTATGTGAGGGTTAACCTATTGATTCTTAGTGTGATCAGGTGTCACCAACTGATCACGTGGTTTGAACTTAAATTAAAATGGACCCTGTAGACAAAGTTTATGTCATCACGTCACACAACGCATGCGCCAACCTCGTTATTTATTCCACGCAGATAGGAATCTAGCTTGACTTGCATTATAGAGGTAAAACAAAATGTCTCGGAACTTCATCTATTTTTTTTATCCAATTAAGTTAGCAAACAATTACCGGCGTGTGTAACACCAGGGCCTCACTTGGGCTTTAACAACCCCCTCTCCCTTGAAGCTTTGGCGATCTTAAACACAAATAAAATAACAACACAACAAAAGCAGCAATACAGGTACTAACTTGACTTTAACTGAGTCAGCCTGTGACCACGGCCAGTGCAACCTGGTCGAAACGTCAGGCCATTCAGAGTTAGGTAGGTAATAATAATAATTTTAATACATAATTATAATACAGGTACTCCCGTATTTCCTACACTCAAATATTTAATAATATTATGTTAAATGTTAGCAAAGCCTTGTTCATATGACATGGAGCAAACTAAAATCAGGCAGATCAGTTTGCGTTCTTATTGATCACTAAAACAAGTTAAGGATTTTATTTTATATGAAAATCTTATCAGCAGTCCGGGGCACGCGCGTGCATCAATGGCTAATAGTTTATTTTTAATAAATAGTTAATTTTCTTTATTACAATTTATAAGGGAGCCCTCGGATAGATAGAACGGCCTCCCGCGCACCGTAGCTCTCATTGAAGGTGGAATCAATAAGTCAGTCGCGCTGTATCGCCAATAATGATCGCGAGTTATGCCGCGCCGCGCCGCGCCGCGCCGATCCGCGATACCGGCCGGTCACGAGCGACGCGGGAACTGACCGCAACACGATACCTGAAAATTATGAAAATATACACATATTTATCAAGATGCTGACCGATGAGAACATGTTTAGTGCTAGGAAATATTGTGCAGTTCCAAGGATAACGTATTACCGTATATATGTTTCGACTTATCACCGTGGGAAGGGGCTTTTGTCCGACCTGCCAGGGACTTATAACAAAAAAAAAAGAATGTAACTGTATTTAATAAACGTCTGGCCGTCGAACTGTGACGGGTGAAAACGGTTCTTTATAAGCTTTACACTGGGACCAACTTTCTCTGCACATTTAACTAGCGCCCGCTAAGGGACTAACGATTTATCCTTCCAAACGTATGAATTGTAATGTAACTATTTAGAACATATTAACAGCGGAGTGCTTGAACACGTATGTAATAGATATAGTATATAGTAGGTAGTAGTATTAAGTAGAAAGAAATGTGTTTGTCTTACATGTGCATTGTGCATACTGAGTGAATCACGTCCACCACGTTCTGGTTCTAACCAAAATAACATGGGGCGTAAAGTTTTGCATAACGACACACAAACGTGAGTACTTGTGTTTTATTTACTGACATAACCATATTAGATGTCAATAATACTTGTGCATACAAGTACCTATTACAGTTCGCTGGCAATAGTAGGTACCTGTTTCTATTTACGAGACTCCTGGGGTTGAGTTGAACTGTTTGGTGTTATAAATTTCCTTATGCTCGTCGTGTTTCAGTGATCAACATGGCTGTTTCATTTGAATTATGTTAATTTATGAGTGTTGGTGACACGAAGATAAATTTTAATTTGTGTAAATCGTTTAAACCACGCGATCTGCTGTTGACCATAAAAGGTTTTGTACAATGTTAAGTATGATTAGTTGTTCTTTTAGTATAAAACAATTATTCTTTTTAGGTTTTTCTTTGTTTGCATTTGGTAGTGACATTTTCATGAATCATTGATGGAAAGTGCAAGAAGATGAAGCATAGGAGCAATTGCAACAATTCACGAGAATCTATGCACTAAAACCTATTTCTTAACTAAAATAAACAGAACACTGTCAGACTTTCAGACTAGATATTTCAACAGCTGATGATGTGGGTTGAAGAGATCACCCGAATACGTATTCTCCCCGAATTAGTGACCAAAGTCCGACTTAAAAATATATATCGGGTTAGCTACGTTCGATGATGTTGTGTTCCGTTTCGGCAACTCTGGTTGCACTCTACCCACTAGTGAATGTAGAACGCTGCAAGAACTGGCAATAAAACGCGAGCTTTGCATGTGTCAGCCTTCCACTATTGGTTTCCTAAAGATTTCTTTTGCTATTTGTAAATAGAGTGCTACCCTAGTGCGAGTAGTCACCTCACCAATTGTCTCCGCTTCGAGCGTTGTGGAACGATCCTCGCATGGGATAATTGTTGGTGTCATCCATCCATAAGTGTTTAATGAACTAAAATATAATTTTTAAATATTTTATATTTAACGGAAGTTAACTATAAATAGTATCTTGCAACGCTGAAGATAAAAAGGAATTAGCGTATTAGCTTTTTATTTAAAGTGTGTACATTAGGTACACACTTTAAATAAAAAGCTAATACGCTTTTAAAAATAAGTGGCAATCGTGCGCTCTTATGCTACAAGGTCTTCAATAGAAAGACTTTGTAAAGGTTTTTTGTGCAAAAAGTTTAAACAAATAAATACAATAAATATTGTGCCGCACCGGGGTATATTTGGTATTTAATTAGTTGTGCAAGTAGTATCGGAACATTGGAACACACCGGGAGGCTTACGTCACGGAACACGAGTCTTTTTATCCTGATTGGATGGGTTTTCCCGTGAGACATGAACGAAATAATATTTTCGTTCGGAACATAGTGAAACTTTGTATTGCTATTATATTAAACACTAGTTATTTATAAGGAGCTCGTGTAAGTGTAGAACTATAAAAGATTTTGGATAAGAGTCGTATCGGGCGGATAAACCAGAGATTTGATACAGCTCGTTTTGTTAGTGTGGGATTTAACCCTGGGCTAAAGGCGACGTTTGCCTCCACTCAGTCTTCACAATCTTGTTATAAACGGTTATAAACGGCTCCATGGAATTATTCGGCACAGTCAGCAGCAAAGGTTCAGGTAAAAATTATAAATAAGTAGGTATGTATTATTTCATGCAATAAAATACAATGTAGGTACAGTGCTACAATATACAATAGTGAGTATTGTAAGTCTCAGAACAAATACACTAATGTCTATTTTAGATCTTCAACATTGAAAATAAAAAAGTAATGAAAAAAATTACTCACTTGGACCATCGATAAAAGTGCTTTCTGTGTGCAAGCTAGGCCCAGCGGAACTTACAATGATAAGCTAAAAAGAAACTACTCTGCCTACCTACTCTGTCTATCTCGCTCATAAAACCCGGTCTTTCTCGCTACCTACTTTACGTATACAACTACAATTAATATATCCTGTAATTTTTACTGACTGTACTTTTAATAAATCTGGGAATCGTTGGGAATTAATGTATAAAACTTATAAAAATATCTAGTTATTTACAATATTATTTATATCTATATTTTTGGATTATATTTTGGTAATAAAGAACACTAGAATCTTGAAGGTCATGGAGCCGTAGGCAAAGAAAATAATTATTATTTAAAAAAGCTTGGAGCTGTTGCGAATCAATTTGTAAACTTAAAATTTTTGGGAACAAAAGGATTTTGGAGCTTTGGGAATATATATAATAATAATAAGTTAATTTCACATAAGTTTATTAATTAATAGTTAAGAATGAGTAGTTTAAGTTCTTTTCTGACATTATCATGATGAAAACGAAAAAAACCTAGATAAAGTTCATTTAATAATTCGTAAGTTTCTCACAAAGCAAAGTAACGATTGTCACAACCTATATACTTCTACTTACATATATAGTTCTACTTACATATATAGTCCTACTTACATATATACTTCTACTTAAATATAAAGTTCTACTTACATATATAGTTCTACTTACATATATAGTTCTACTTACATATATAGTTCTACTTACATATATAGTTCTACTTACATATATAGTTCTACTTACATATATAGTTCTACTTACATATAAAGTTCTACTTACATATATAGTTCTACTTACATATAAAGTTCTACTTACATATATAGTTCTACTTACATATATAGTTCTACTTACATATATAGTTCTACTTACATATATAGTTCTACTTACATATATAGTTCTACTTACATATATAGTTCTACTTACATATATAGTTCTACTTACATATATAGTTCTACTTACATATATAGTTCTACTTACATATATAGTTCTACTTACATATATAGTTCTACTTACATATATAGTTCTACTTACATATATAGTTCTACTTACATATATAGTTCAGAAAGAAAGAAGGAAAGAAATTTATTTTGTATTCCTATTTTCTAGTTTCTAGTTCTACTTACGTATATAGTTCTACTTACGTATATAGTTCTACTTACATATATTTGCCGATTACTAATCAATCCGTCACTAAGAGTCACTAAGAAAATTAAAACATACCTCCATACAATACTCACGCCTGTATTCCTGAAGGATTAGGCAGAGTATTAAATACCCACATTTTGATGCGGGGGCGCAGGTCTGGATCTCGAGCTGGCTGTTGCCGGGAATTATGAGCCATTTAACAAAGATGTAAGAAACATTAAGTAAAACTTAGAGCCTCTCTATTTCTATTCTCACATGTCATCATTACAGTTATTACAAAATATATCATTAACTTAAGTGTTTAACCACTGCTACAAGTATTATAAAGTAATACATATATGGGACGGTATTATAGGCTCCACAGTAACTGTATACTGGGAAGAATGTTGTGAGAAAGAAATAAAGGGTACAGGCACATGAGTCCAAATGACCGTATCTATGCAAACTAACATTCTAGAGATCATTATGCATCATCACCATTTTAGTCATGAGCGTCCGGTGTTGAACATAGGCCTCACTCAGTCTTCCACAATAGTCGGTTAGTACCTTTAATTAAATAAAAATTAAGAAAAAAAAATTCTCTAGTGGAATCAACGGCCTAGAAAGCCAAAAAACTGGATAAAAGTCCTATAAGTTTCCACAAGTGGCACCTTTTCACCCATTTGTCACGTAAACCTACTATGGCATCTTGGGATTTTGACAGGAGATGAGTGAGTCTACCCACGCGTCTTTACCGTGATAAGTAATAACATTAAAGTAAGTGAATAGAAATAATAGGTACCACAGATCATAATAAGATAGATTAATACATGCTATATTTACCACTCTGTCGTGTACAGTGTGCACTAATGTCAACTAACAAAACCATAAAACAACTGAGTCTCTAATAGCAAAAAACTTTCGGCAGAGGTTATCCTTTGACAGAACTAAGAACACTGTTTTTCTGAAGTGGCAGATTCCATGGAGGTGATTCTGTAGTTGAAATGTGATATCTTTATTTTCAAGTTGTATTTTTTATTGTTTTTGAATTTCAATATTAATTTCAAAATTTTATGCTGAATGATTTTGGTAATATTTACGAGTATTTATCTTAATACCTTTGGAAAGATACATATCTGGCAAAATGTGAAATAAAAACAAATGAATTTTATTCTAGTAGAAAGGTACCAGGTTAGCAAAGTGCTTATAATGTGACCCTCTCTCACAAACGTAAAATATGCGATACTGTGTTAGTGTGCTTGTTTCTAACACACACCCACACAAGTAAGGGCAAACAAGGAGTTTATGTAGCGAGATAGTAATCAAGCATTATTTAATGAACTGTTTACTTTTAAGCATCATTTAACGTTTTTCCCGTGATCGTCAGCGCCGGCGGCGAAACTCAGACGAGTTAAGATGGTGCGCTGAATTCATTTAGCTAATTGAATAGATGGTACGCGCGATTACAACATAAAAACCTCTACCGCGAGATGACATGTGAAATTAAACAATGCTGTATTATAAATTCATATGAAGTTGTGAAGTAGGCACAGTCAACTGGTAGTGAGGTAGATAATCTGTTGAATTTTCCATGCGCGTCCGCGTCGTGTGCGCATAAAAAAGCGGTCGTCGGTGAATCCGCGCTCGTTACATAATCAGACGATCTGATGTCGTCGCTGACGACTGAGCCGTTAATATGTCGCTCGCTTCACTGAAACATAACATCCACCGGTAAAGCTTCTGAGATAACATTTTTGATGGCTTCAATCGTTTTGATGAAACAGACATGACACGTCATCCAGATTCCAGGTTTAAGAAAGAATTAAGAAATTACAAAACGTCCTCGCGGTTCGCCCTGGGCAACGGCAGAGACAACATGTCTTTTTATAGGGGAGATAATGATGCATCCGGCTAATTTAAATATTCTGCTGAGGTACGGCGAACCTTTACTCGTAGGCCTGTTCGACTTCTTCTCTGTTTAACAAAGGGTGTTCTACAACATTGAAAGAGCGTAAGACACTGGATTATTTTTATGCAGTGGTCCATTCAATCCAAACCGTAGCCTTAATATGCAACGGATGGGAGCGATGTTTCTTCGGGACTGCTAACAAGATAACGTTTAAAATAGATATCCAACGGAACTGGAAGGAATCACTTTAATGGATTCGCTGAGGGGCAGTTAACACGATCTGAAACAGGCCTTCGTGCAGTCAAATCGTAACCCTGACCTCCAACGTACAAGAACTGGGGCTTTTGAGACGCAGAATAAACAAAACTCTCTGAAAACAGTCTCGTGATGGGAACGGGTCAGAGAGAGCCGGGAGCTTGTATAATTTTATTTTTTTTACTATTAATGAAAGTCTGAGCATATTTAAGTTCAA
Organism: Callimorpha dominula; assembly: GCA_949752705.1. NCBI lineage: Eukaryota > Metazoa > Arthropoda > Insecta > Lepidoptera > Erebidae > Callimorpha > Callimorpha dominula. The sequence goes on from OX456997.1 coordinate 25,915,952, forward strand.
ACCACATATCCTATAGGTGCTGTAGCTGTTATGAAGCATAGCTAATTGACTAATCGTGACAACTCATACTGCATAAACGATAAAGAAAAGAAAGTTTTTCTTTAACTTTAAACTATAACATTTCTTGTCCTCAACGTTGTGCGAAGTGTAGACATTACTGCAATTGTTGTTTTCATTGAAGTATCAATATACGTACAGACATCAACAGTCATGTACACTGCCGACCGGTAATACCGGACGGCAGTAATATTGTACTGACTGCAAGCTCGGTAAACAAATTAAATGAGCGTGTATTGTGTTGTTTGAAACTAATTACCTACTGCTAGCTATTGCACGATAGGCCTCAATTGCCTATTTGTTTTAACTAGACATCGCCTGGTGGTCGAAGTTCAACCATCATTCATTTACTTTTAAATGTTTGCTATTATATCGTTGACCATATAACGTTCCTTTGGGAGTCTTCGCATAACTTTCAAATTTGTAATATATTTGAAAGTTCTTTCATTACAAACACATATAACTTTTAAGTATTCTAAATTTCATATTCCTCTTTGTGTGGAATTTGCTTAAAAACCAACTTTCAAAGAATTATCTTTTCTTCTCACATAGGTATTGCGTAATATACATAGGTATAGATATGTAGACTCTATGATCCCCATTCCTAAGGATGGTAGGGTTGAGTGCAGTGATTCCACATGCGACATATTATGGTCCCGGGTGAGGCGCAAAAAAGCGCGTCCATTCATATGCACGGGGAGGAGTGCGGTCAGTTTTTGCACGGCCGGACGTTCCCCGCGTTTTATTTGTAAATTGGGCGCGCGGCGCGGCGCGGAGTGGAGCGGAGCGGAGCGGTGCGGTGCGGTAACGAGGCCGCGTCATTCAAATGCGCGACTAGTTTTTGTAGAGGCGCATAATTGAATACGAATGCGTACTCGGAACGAATCTAATGCGCGGGATGAGAAATAATGAGCGTTATTTATACAGGCGCGTCGCCTGCGCCCGCGCATCTCGTACCTACTCTACCCATAGACAATGACGCGTACCAACTGCACTTACCGCTACTTACATCTACGCGCATTCTAACGAGCAAAGTACAACTAATTAAGTATTGTGTTATGGCGCGCGGGCGCAATTATTGAGTTAGTTAAGTACCTACTGTTGAGGTTTGATCGTCAACCTTACTCGGCGCAGGTGCAGACAATCATGACAGACCGTCTATGTGTAGGTAGATATAACTTCTATGAACGTTAACCATATCCTCATGGGTTGATCATTAGATATTATTAGTATTGCAATCGCACTATTTATTTCAAAGAAGAACGTCCTAAATTTCATAAATAGAATAACGACATGCATAGGTGTAGACTATTTTAATTACCTATATGTAGGTAAGGTATATTGGTTCACCACAACGGAGACAATTCCTGAATTGAAATGAATGTCAGTAGTGACTGATTTGAGCGAGTCGGTGTTTATTTGCTTATTTAGAAATAACAGAACTCCTACGTGACTCTACTTACGTGTTTTGTTCCAACACAATGATACAACACGAAGGCTTCTTAGGAGCCAAACCTACGCAAATACAATCATAGCGTCTTGGAAATATTATAGTTTGCTCAGTATATTACTACTCACCCCACGGGAGGTAACTGCAGAACTTTACTTGGTAGCCGGCGTGAATAAATAATATATATGAGGCAGCAGTTTACCTATAGGTATCAAGCAGCCTTCCTAATTAAATGTAACAAGTAGGTGGATATGTTTTTAAACCACCTTTTTTCATTTAGGTATTTATTGATCGACTTCAACATGATTTAGCTGCTCAGATCCACCAGATAGATATGTTGGCAATATCTACTCTGGTTTGGTAAATAATTTGCTAACAAAAATTTTTGGCATTATTACATCGTGTTTCGATACTCGCAAGTTATCTACTATCAAAACCGGGCACTATATACCCGTGGACCTCAAAATAAAATCGTGAATTTTAGTGAGAATTTTGCAGTTACACATTGCAGTGAAAAAAAAGAAGATGGGTACCTACCTATATAATTCTATTTCTGCTGTATGTGAAATTTCAAACACAGTGTAAATTGTTATTGAATAAACAAACAAACAAACAAACAAACCTACTACTGTTTAGCGTCTGTCTTCTGGTATCTAGAGGTCTACTAGGAAACTAGTCTCACGACTCCAATGCGATCAGATTCGTGTACCTAACCTACCTACAGCACTTGTAGGATCTGCGTTCCGTCACCCCTTTGTGTGTTGGTACCTAAATTACACGAGTCTGAAGTAACCATTAGTTGTATTCTTAATATGTAGCCATGCTACGTAACTATAGCTCAATAACTGGGTATAGTGGTCTCGTAGTGCCATCATTTCATTGTTCTCCTTGCGATTAGTTGGAGCACGAAGTGTCGCCGTAGATCATGCGTGCGCGCAGTGCGTTAATCGTGCCGGCAGCGCTTGTGTCTGTTAATATACTGCCGTATTTTAATTGAGCGTCGTGGCCCGAGGACGCAGCATTCAATGTAAATGTGATTCAAAAGTAATGGCCCTGTTGCCAATTGCCCATGCTCACGAGCTTTTAGAGCGAGCAATTTAAACCGCGGCCCGGAGTTCAGTAGCCAGCAGAAGCGTTTTTGCTGCAAGCGTGCGCCCGGTGACGACAAGCTAAGCAATGTTAGGATAACCGAGTGTGGAGCGGGAGGCTGCGCGTGTACTCGCTCACTCCCGCCAGAGGGTTGGGAGAGGAAGGACTTGCGGGAACATAAATCGCTAGTAAAAAGCGCGGCGTTGTCCTACCTTTTTGTGCAGTTTCTTGTTATGCGCATTCCACAGTTTTTGCGCGTGCATGTTCCCGACAAACGAGCTCGGAGCTTCGTCTGTTTTTGCTCTGAAACAATGGTGGATCCGCGATGGCAGCGGCCGTGATTGCGCTGGCGCAGGCGGCGCGCGCATTTGCATGCGGCGGCCAATAGCGAGCCGGAGCCACGCCCGACGCCCGCCTCCAAGACTTGCTCGTGGCAAGCGCACGCCCCGCTACGATAACGCGCGCTATCTAATGCTAATTGTGGTGGGTACCTAAGTGTTGACATAGAGTGCAGGGGTCACGGGCTCGGTAAAGAGATGCTACAAGACAGGCCCAATCATTGCTTGTCATGCGCGTACAATTGATTAACACATCGTCGTGAAATAGGTATATCTACCTAGCATTTTTGCCCGAGAAAACATGCGCAAAATGTGTATGTAAGTACTTACACCAACTAGGAGCCAAAGTAACCACTATTAATATCTCTGAACCCATCGTGGGTTGTCAGTTAGACCTACGTACATAAAAGCTCTGTGGAGTGATGTCACCGTGTGTATGCAAATGTCTCCCCGTGTCCTTGTTGCGGTTATCGTAACACGCATATCAAATGACGTCGGTCCGCGATTGGCGCGCGCGAGTTCGTTGCGCAAATTCGCGACGAATGCTAATGCGCGTTTGCATTGCACAACGTATTAACTTGATGTATGTTGAAACAGTGATTGATATTCAGTGTGTGTAATCTGTAGAGGTTTATTAATTAAATGCTAATTTTAAATTTCCAAATGTATTAGATTTGCCAAATCGTTGAAAACTGTATTTATCGGCGTGAAGTTTTGACAGGAGATAGTTATCAAATACCTACGTCACGCTTCGAGTCCACGCTCAACAGTTTGATTAATTGATTGTGATTACCCGCTGTATGGCTTACGACGAGCAGGATCTAACATTACAGAAAATATCGTTCCTACTCGTTATAACAATCAAATTGAAATATTGAATGTGAGCCAGGTTTATACTTAGGTAAGATTCGCCGATTTTTATGTGAGTACCTACTTTGAAGCCTATAGGTAAGCAAAGGGTTCTCAAGGGCACTTTTACGTAGTACACGTAACGTAGTTTAGGAGAGCTGAGACTACCTAAATTATTTGGCACCCGTCTAGCCCTGACCAAGGAGTATCTAGGAGTTATACTGGACAGCAAACTCCTATGGAACAGGCACCTGGACGCAAAACTGAACAAGGCCTGCATTATTTTCTGATAATGCAAGCGAATACTCGGCAAAAGCTGGGGACTACCATCAAAAAGCACACTAGGGCTAGGCAAAACGGTCATACGGCCAATCATCATATGGAACTATTGCCTGGTAGCAGAGGACAGAACTAAGCACTTGTACTGCCGTTACTTGTTGCATGCGCGCTACTCCCACAGCTGCCCTTGAAGTGGTTCTAGATCTAGCACCATTAGACCTGTATTTTTTTTTTTGTAAAAAAAAACAAAAAGAAAAAAACCCATCAGGATGTTGTATAATTTTTGGCATGATGTGGTCTTCTGTAATTACGGAAGCATATTAACTCATTGTTTCTGTAGAATTTAATTTAGCATGTAAGGTGTATTCCTTGTTGGAGATCCTAATAAATAAAATATACAACAGGAAGCATCTGTGACAGCCATCCGACTTAAACACCTGGGCCTGTGGTACAACCGAGAGGGTTCCCATTCCAAACTATGGAATCAATTAGTGAAATATCAACCACTGATAGCTGCCCCATGCGACAGGATTCCTAAACAACACATGTTCGAAAGAAAGTACCAAATACAACTAAATGAAAACGACCGAGATCAATCTGGTATAAATGAAATCCGGATCTAAAGGTTCCAAGATGGGGTCAGGGTCTGGAGCCGGAGTTTTCTCCTCACAAGACTTAAATATAAAAATATCACTGGCGCTAGGCCAACACAGTTCCATATTTCAATGCGAGTGTGTTGCGACGCTGCTACCGTGTTCATGTCAAAAGGTATAGAGGAGTACAACATCCGTATACTGTCACACAGTATGGCTACTTTATCTCTTCCAGGGCAAGTGTGCGCAGGCGTTCACTTACCAAAATTCAAAACCATAGCCACTGAGTCCCAAGAGAAGATATTCTAATAGAAGTTATTCTATTAGGCTTCTCATTAGCTATAGGTACAAGACGAAAACTGTGATAGGTTGGTCAAATTAGGCGCTAAACAAAGCCTATAGTTTAAATTTCTTTACGATTTTTACAGCTACGTATGAAGTGACTACAACCATGTGTTACTTGACCTTGTATTTCTATTAGGCAATTATGTTCGTAAAAATAGAGAGCTACACACATATCTGTACTCTACACTGACCGGTTTATTGTAAACCTAATGCTTCTTAAGTACCAAAGGACAATGCCCCCACTTAAATAAAATCGGTGTGAACAAAAACGTATTGCGACTCAATTTTATTCGAACGCTATCTATCGACCACTAAATAACGTCTTTCACAAATAGACTTAGGAGAAGTAAGGCTGGCTCGTCTCCCTCTGATGCCGGTTGTGACTGAAGACGAAACATTGCGTGACTGGCCTGTTGGTCTAGTGGTTAGTGACCCTGACTGCTAAGCCAGAGGTCGTGGGTTCAATTCCCACCCAGGACAAATAATTGTGTGATGAGCACGATAGTTTGTTCTGTGGCTGGGTGTAATTTATCTATAATATGTATGTATTTAGAAATATATAAGTATGTTTATCAGCAGTCTGGTTACCATAGTACAGGCTCTGCCTAGTTTGGGATCAGACGGCCGTGTGTGAGATGTGTGAAATAATAAATAATAACATTCCATCCTAATCCTTTGTTATATTATAAATGCGAATGTGAGGTTGCTCCTTTTTTGTTTGTTTGTTACGCTTTCACCTTAACCACTTAGCCGATCTCCATTCAATGTTGCTTCCACGTGGCAAGGTGTACAAAACCATAGGGTATCTTTGGTAAGTCAAGGTGCTATTCTCCAGGGATAGAAACATATCTTAACTTAGTTAATATCAGTAGCATTATTTACTTATTAGTACTAAAAACGATTGCTAATGAGTTTTTTGAAAGCTCTTCTTTTTTTAGTTCTAAGCTTAGAACTCGCTACTCAATTCTTATCACTTTACGCTTAAATCTATCTATATAAATAAAAATCAATGTACAAAATATATATTATGTTTGTCCTCTATGCACTTCTGCGAACACCCACGAGGGTTTCTGGCCAAAAAAATCTATTTAGAAAATAGCATTGCAACGCATGCCCAACACAGCTAGTTGGCATGTACAGGTATACATTGCAACGCATGCCCAACCCAGCTAGTTGGCATGTACAGGGATACATTGCAACGCATGCCCAACACAGCTAGTTGGCATGTACAGGTATACATTGCAACGCATGCCCAACACAGCTAGTTGGCATGTACAGGGATACATTGCAACGCATGCCCAACACAGCTAGTTGGCATGTACAGGTATACATTGCAACGCATGCCCAACACAGCTAGTTGGCATGTACAGGTATACATTGCAACGCATGCCCAACACAGCTAGTTGGCATGTACAGGTATACATTGCAACGCATGCCCAACACAGCTAGTTGGCATGTACAGGTATACATTGCAACGCATGCCCAACACAGCTAGTTGGCATGTACAGGTATACATTGCAACGTATGCCCAACACAGCTAGTTGGCATGTACAGGTATACATTGCAACGTATGCCCAACACAGCTAGTTGGCATGTACAGGTATACATTGCAACGCATGCCCAACACAGCTAGTTGGCATGTACAGGTATACATTGCAACGCATGCCCAACACAGCTAGTTGGCATGTACAGGGATACATTGCAACGTATGCCCAACACAGCTAGTTGGCATGTACAGGTATACATTGCAACGTATGCCCAACACAGCTAGTTGGCATGTACAGGTATACATTGCAACGCATGCCCAACACAGCTAGTTGGCATGTACAGGTATACATTGCAACGCATGCCCAACACAGCTAGTTGGCATGTACAGGTATACATTGCAACGCATGCCCAACACAGCTAGTTGGCATGTACAGGTATACATTGCAATGTACTAAGAATAAGTAGGTACATTTTTTAAACAGAACTTCTTTGAGAGGTCTAGCCGATTTGACACATGTCTCTCCACTTGTCTGTATGTTTGTACCCCTCTACTAACTCGTATTTCAAAACTCGACAAACTTGGTTTTTTGTAGATGTGGGCGATCTTATGACAACAGTTGTATAAATATAATAACGTAATAAGTAGGTAAGTAGATATATGCCATTGAAGTAAAATTCACTCAACCATTCTTATTTCATGTTCAAATCAAAGTTTTTATTATTTCATCAAGCTACTGTAGTAAATTAAGTTAATAGGCTGATTAAAGCTAAACCGAGCCAGTGCATGTTTATAGACCAGCTCGGCTAACGGCTCTGGCGAGTTATATTGAATTATAACTACCATTTTATATCATTAGTATTACATACATTAAGTAATAAATAACAGTGCGTTCAATTAATTGTACAAATACATTCGCATTCCTTCACTTAATGCTTACACAATTGAACTTTTTTTACTAGGTATATTGAGAACTTATGAAAGCTATAGATACTTAGTAGGGGATGGCATATACCTTGACGACAGATACCTTGTTCAAAAACGGTATATTTTTTTACAGTCGGCAACGTGTACGATATAAGTACGTCCGGTGTTCCAAGCATCCATGAGCTACGGCGGTGGACAGAGTTGATCTTCCGTATGCTCGTCTATCACTAATGGTGGAGAGAATTGCTTAGATGTATTTATTTCATGCATATAAATGAAGTAAAGCCCACTGTCCGACATATCGTAGTTACGTGGATGGTTTCAGTCATCACACTCATCACTCATCAATCACTCTCGGCTGAATAATTTTTGTGTTTAGGGGATGTTTGGTCACTACAATTTGTCTGACTAATGAAACTTTGTAATAGTTACCTTAATAATATATTTAAAAATCAAACATGTGAAATAAGTAAAGTTCTATTATTATTTGTTGAGCTTTAAAGCATCTGACAAAAATTCTGGTCCATGGAATTTAGAATAATATTCTTCAAAACATATATAAAAATCAGCCATACAAATTTAAGTTAAGTAGCTCTTATTTTTAGTTACCTCTCTTAGGGGGCATCCATAAATTACGTGAGGTGTTTCAGGGGGGGAGGGGGTCGAGTCAAATCTCATCTAATCTTACGTTGGAGAGAGGGGGGTCTCGGCAAATATCACGCAATTTTTTTTCTGATTGAAACAAAAAAAAATTATACTATTTTGGTCCATTTAATCCAGATTGTACATGCTTAAGATTTTTTTTTCTTTTTACAATAACAATCCAACGTGTTTACGTAAGAAACTCACATTTTGAAAAATCTCACGTGAGATTGGCGGATGGGGAGGGGGTTGAATGAAATCTCTCGACATCTCACCAGGGGCGGAGGGAGGGACAGAAAATTAAAAAAAACACCTCACGTAATTTATGGACGCCCCCTTACTTGGTACCTGCCCAGGTGTCACAAGGCGAGCCCCACAAGCACGCAGGTATTCAAAGCACATGAGACGCTACTGAGAACCTAAGGTTTCATCTATGTGAAAATGAGTTATGTCTGATCGCTCGGGGTCTTGGACTATTTTCACCATTGTTTAGCGATCTTCAAAAAACGACTAATATTGGTAACGGTACGAAGTGTATCGTTTAAGTTGTTCATTAGTCGATATGCGTTATTATCACCGACGTAATGGTAGCTGCGTGTGCGCTCATAGAGACGTCAGCAGATAGCATCGAGAGCACGCTCCGCGCTCCGTGCGCTCGCTCGGGTCGCTCCGGGTCGCGCCCGCGCCTCACACCGCTGGCTATTACGATAAGCGCCGCTCATCATGTCCATCACATCAACTTTCCACAAACTACAGATCGGAACGGATCTACTTCTATATCAAGCTAAATAGGTTAATAAAGTGTACAATTAAACTCTCAACAATATTGTTAGCTAGCAACTTTCTTATACCCAACGCTTTAATTGGTTTATTTGTTTGAACAGAACCATAATAGAATCACTCTGAGGTGTGTTCAGACATGCCTGAAAAAAATTATAATGAAAGACTTAAGTAATACGATTTGTACAAAGGGTTTTAGTTATGTAAGGCATAATAAAATGTATATATAAAAAATTAATCTCACCATAAAACTATGAAAAAATCTATAATACAGTTTCACTTTCAGTCATTTAAAAGATGACGAACAATAAAGCAAAGAAACAATCATAAAAAAAAACAAAAGTATTCCTGTCCGAAATACCTAATTTTGTTTGCATTAACATTAACAAACAGTCAGAACGTAAGGAACGTCAAACGAGCAAACGGGTCACTTGATGGTAAATGACTACCGCCGCCCATGGGCACCTGCGACTCAAGAGTCACAAGTGTGTTGCCGCCCTTTAAAGTGGGAGTGGGATAAGAGGGAAGGGGGGAAGATTACGAAAAGGGGAGAGCGGGAGAGGGGAAGGACGGGAATATTGGAAAGGGAACGGTTAGGGCCTCCGGTATCCTCACTCACGCGGCGAAATGCAAAGAAAGCATTGCTGCACTGCCGGTTTTCTGTGAGGCCATGGTATCGAGCGGAGTCGTGACAGCCCATACGTGTCGAAACATGGCTCTCCCACGTTAAAAATGGCTCTCCCACGTTAGCACGTGAAAGACAAATGAGTGTGACAAAATAAAAGAAAGCTATACAAATGTACAAAACCCGTTCTACGTGAGACTCCTTCCTAATAGTGACAGTGGGCAGTTCACCAGGGTTTGAATCTGCGACCCTTTCATCTTAAGTCTCACACGTTAGTCACCTCCTGGGCCGGCTCGACCGGAGTGATACCACGGCCTCCCAGAAAACCGGCAGTGTTCGTGGGAGAGCCATGCTTGGGCACGTCTGGGCGGGCTCGACCGCAGTGATACCACGGCCTGACATGCAGTAAAGCAATGTTTTCATTGCTTTTCGCCGAGTGAGTGAGGTTACTGGAGGCCCTAAACCTTCCCTCTCTCTCCTTCTCCCGCCTTCCCCTACCCACCTTAAAAGCCGGCAACGCACTTGTGACTCTTGCGTTGCAGATGCCTATGGGCGGCGGTAATCATTTACCCTCAGGTAACCGTCTCATAAAAAAAAATCCATGGCTATCTTCTAAATTCATTAGTAATAAGAACTTTCTCTAAAGAGCAATGGCAATGCAAAAAAGTGTACTAAATGCTTCGATCAACGATACCGAAGACTAAATGCATTGGTGAACTTCAAAAATTGCGCGTGCAAAGATCATTTTTCAAAAGAACAAAGTCACAGTTGTCACGGTTGTAATAGCTTGACATCAGTTGTTAACAGATGCTATTAGCTATTTTGTTACAGGGGCGAAAAGAGCTGGTCATGGATTGAAACCATTAATAGTTAATAGCAGGCTGTAATAGGCTATAATTTAAATTTTTTAGAGAAATCAAGTCTTATTATTTTTAGAAATATTATTTTCTTTCTTCTTGTGAAACGTTTGTGCATACGTTGACGTTTGGAGTAGTCGCTCATACGCGATTAGGTATTTCATTCATAACGAGTTGGACGGGTGCGCCTGGTTCTTTTTGCGTTGCCGCCCACGTCGCCAACAATTAGGTACATACATACAATGAGACGAGGCCTCCCAATTAATTTTTAGTCTAATTAATATAATTTTCCCATTACTTTTTTGCCCAAACCTTTTTGTGACACATGGTTATAATTCGGTGAACTTAACTTTAAGTGATCTTAAACTACTCGCTTCACATGGTTTGATTTAAATCCTTAAAAAAACTAATTAATGCAGTTTATCGTTCATATAGGAGATTAGTAGTAGACTTATGAGGGCACAATATTAACATAAACCCAGTAAAGTGTTAGAGGATTTCTCGTTACAAATATTCATCCTATTTACTGTTTTTAATTTTTTACATTTTTCTATTTAAATGACAACACCTACACTAGGAATGGTTCCTGTGTCGGGGGGACTTTACGAACATTGAAACAACGGACACAAAGAACACACAAATTATTGTCCCGTGTGGGAATCATCCCGGCGCGGCTTAGTGTCAAGGCGATCACTTTACCCATTGCCCCATGCGTGCACTCATAATGAGCACTTAAAGACTCAACGAGAACGAACATTGAATTTGGTTGCCGTCACTTATGTCTAGTCTATACAAATATAGAAAATATTACATAACTTTCATGTTTTAGCTGGGCAGGCAAGAGTGTCTAATACTCATGCCTACCAGTGCTCGCTTACATTTTTTGTTCTAGGTTTTCTTGCAAACCTAGTAATTTATTAAAAATTATTTTATTTTTTAATTTTGGAATGAGTAATTGAGGGGGTTGAAGGGTAAGTTATCTTCATCAGTATTTCTTAAAGTATTGTTTTCAAAGAATTGAGGCGAGCGTAAAGTGCACACTTTTTCACGCCGACCGGTATCTAATGTGGCAATTATATAACTTTATGTATGACTAAGAAGATTAGAAGTATTATTCTTAACATTTACTCATTACAATCTAGTGTGTATGGGCTAAAAGTAGAATACATGACAGATGCATGATTTTCCATGCAGTCAACTCATTTCCTCTGCAGAAATAAGTCTGTAGTAGTATCTTAAGTATAAGCATATATTTGTGTTTCTTTGTGATTTTATATAACGAAGGAGCAGAAAACTATTCTTTAAGGTAGGGAAAATTGAAAAGAAATACATTTGGCGAATACAGTATAGGTACCCTGTCATCGTACGCCTAAATAACTTTATCTTAACATACAAATAATGTCATTTATCATTTAAACAAGTCATTGTAAATAGCTTGAAAGATTGTTTTGAATTTGTTTTAACAAAACTTAGCTTTTGTCTTATAAGAGATATTAATATACCTCGATGCTCATGCTCTGTAAGTTAACCCCTCATGTGATCGATCAAAACATGATCCAGTCAAATCATTGACGTAAGTTTGCCGTGTGGTGTCATCCATCACAGCACCCATTACTAGTCCGAACATATTGTGATAAAAATAATAAAACACTAAAGAAAAGGGGAAGAAAGGGGTGTCTCGTGCGCCCCCGTGCAATGGCTCTACTAGGTGCTAAACGATATGGCACATGGCTGCCGTGGTGCGGGGACGCGACACGTGACCACGCTTAAACCTGTTTAGTGGTTGTGACAGTTCTGGGGACCCGCCTGGCACTCACTTTATGTCATATTGTATTGTGAAATGCGGTAATTTGAACGTCATTATTTAATTAACTTTTTTTTATTACAGGTACGCGAACTATTTATTAGACAAAGTCTTCAAAAGTTCTTCAAAGGTAAGCAAAATTATTTGGACATGGTTCTAGGGTGATAACAATATTATTTTATTAACAGTGTGTTTACACTCATAAGTTTTGTAGTTTGCGAATTATATGTGAACATACTTATTTAAATGTCTATTTTGTTACTCATTAGATGAGTAAGTACTTATATAACCAGTTATACTGCTGTACAATATCGTAGATACTCCATACCCCAGGGTTCATCAGCCGTCAAGAAAACGCTTACAGTAAGTACTTATATACAATGTACATGTGTAGGTATACCAGTAATTCTGTACAATATCGTAGATACTCCATACCCCAGGGTTCATCAGCCGTCAAGAAAACGCTTACAGTAAGTACTTATGTACAATGTACATGTGTAGGTATACCAGTTATACTGCTGTACAATATCGTAGATACTCCATACCCCAGGGTTCATCAGCCGTCAAGAAAACGCTTACAGTAAACCGATCAATACAGTTTGATAATCAATACAATTGATTATTTTGTTTTCTTAAATATCTATTTTACTATACAACTATCTAAACTAATTATCTAAAAATCAATTTTACTTTTTACTGTTCATGAGTCTAAAAGTATTATATCTACAATTATCAAAATACTACAGAGATAAAAACCCGAACAGGCGATTTGAAGTTTGATTGTATATAAAAGAGTTTCTTTTTACCTTCAAATGCTGTTTTCTCTATAAAAAGATCAACAGTGACTTTTTCTTTCAGTGAACACGAGGTCCAGAGCAGGTTTAGGGAATATTAACCTTATTCAACTTCAAGTTCATACATCTAAAACCAAGTACACTTTTTGCTGTCTTTCATTTTAAACCTTGGTACGAAGCAATGAACCTATTTTAGTCTGACAAATTGAAACACTTGGACTCTCTTATAAAGTGCTTTTAAAATCGAACTTGCAATTGTTAGAAACAGTCTCAAAACCACTGATATAAATTATGAAAATCACTAACAGCAACTGCCAAGTTGTTCGTACCTCTGTTTGCACTCAAATCCAATCGTTCTAAATATATTCCTACCCTTTTATAATCCCACAATTTGTTAATATTTATCCATCGACCAATAGAATTGCGTAACCGGTATAACCAGTGAAAATAATATCTATTAACTTATTTTTATTAAATAGTCAACTGTGTTATCATTATCATCTATTATAGACAACACGGCCCTCCTGCGTACGCATCCGTCCCGGATAGCGTCATGGTGTGGTATAGTTGCTGAGGACAAAGTATTTACCATTAGATTGTATCTATTTCAATATATTTCTTTGCATCGATCACTTTTTTTTTTAAACAGCAACGAGGGCTCTTCCATCTACTATTCCATCGACGGCCAGTAGATAAAGAGCTCCCCGCTTCATTTAGACAATCCCTGGACACTACTAGAACCCTAATGCTTACATAACTGTTCCATCGGCGGTCAGTTATACAGCCAACGTTAAGACTCGAAGTTTACCCTAGGCGATGCCTTTGGCCACCCTCGACCACATGTCCGACCGCCTCAGGGAGGTGTTCGACGCTAGCTTGGCGGCCGGGCGCTTCCCTGACTGCTGGAAGAGCGGGAAGCTGGTCCTTTTGAGGAAGCCGGGACGCTGTGTTGCGCCTTAGGGCCGTGACCGAAGAGGCAGTGAGCTGTGGCGGCGTGCTGGTGGCGGTGTCGTTGGACATCGCCAACGCGTTCAATAGTCTGCTATTCAGCTGCATCAGGGAAGCACTCCACTATTACGGAGTGCCAGGGTAGAGTGGCAGACTATTTAGAGGAGCGTACCGTCATGTACGAGGACCAACATGGAGCTTTGAGTCGTCGGCCCATGTCGTGCGGTGTTTCGCAGGGGTCTGTCCTTGGACCACTCCTGTGGAACATGGGGTACGACTGGGCCCTTCGAGGCGACTTCCCCCCCGGGCTCGGAGTAATCTGTTACACCGATGACACGTTGGTCACAGCCCGGGGAGTGAACTTTCAGGAGGCGGCGCGACTGGCCCCCAGGGGAGTCTCTCTGGTGGTCGGGCGCATCGAGGCGCTGGGTTTGCGGGTGGCCCTGGATAAGACGGAGGCCCTTTTATTTCATGGGCCCCGTCGTGGTCCACCCCCTGGCGCCTCGATAGAAGTCAACTCGGTCCTCGTACCGGTTCAGGCCCACATAAAATATCTGGGCCTGATCCTTGACGGAAGGTGGCGCTTCGACGAGCACTTCCGGCAGCTTGCTCCCAGGCTGGTCGGCGCTGCGTCCGCCCTTGGGCGACTTTTGCCCAATTTGGGCGGGCCCAGCATCGCAACGAGACGGTTGTACACGGGGGTTGTCCGGTCAATGGCACTTTAAGGTGCACCGGTGTGGGCGGAGGCTCTGACCGCCCAGAATAGGGCACGCCTCTGGCGCCCTCAGAGGGTTATGGCGGTTAGAGCCATACGCGGATACCGCACCGTGTCGACGGAGGCAGCGTGCGCGTTGGCCGGGACTCGCCTAATTGAGAGGTTTTTCTTATGTTCTTATTCCTCACTCTTAAGTTTATCATCATACATACTTCTCTCAAATATCAGTCAACGAAATTATGACACAGTCATAATTATGTACTAGGCAGATTTCACAAATACAGCAATATAAATACCGGCCAACATCCTGGTCTATCCAATTTCAGGTGGTTTTCATCCAGTTCTGCTAATTTAGTCCAGGTATCTTAACTTAAACACATGTTGTTCTTAATGTTTGATAGCCACTGGTTCGTTTTATGCCTGACCAAGTTTTTCGACGTGGTTGTCCTTCCTTTTCCTGTAAAGCTCGGCCTGGCCTGACCTTAAGTGTCTAATAAAACATAAAAAACATTAGCACCTAGCAATTGCACTGATAAAAACCAATTCTTTCTTTTTTGTTTGATATCAGCGGAGAACAGGCACTAATAGTATTTCTGCTTAAAGCGTTAATAGACTACTTTTGCGAAACTAGAAACTATAAATCTACTATAAAAAAGATTTTAACAGGATGGAGTGTTCAACACACTTTTTGTGACTACTTCATATATCAACAAAAACCAGTTATTAACATCACTTTAAATTTTCGTCTTAGTAGGTACCTACTACTAGTACTTTTGATAAACACTTCGAATTAAAGTCCGAATTATTTTATTTTATTTTTATAAAATTCTTAACGTAATAACTCGTAAAACCCATTTTTAATCATTTTGTCATGCAAAAATTAATCTAAACAATCAAAGTATTAACAGTTATGTTTGTGGCAAATAGTTTCTACAAATATAGAAATATTCGAACACCTCATTTGATCCATATACCCTCTGTTTTAAATAAAATACATGTACACTTTTTCAATCCGTAGATTTTTTTGAACAAATCAGTAAATTATAAATAATAGTTAAGCTTCCAACTCTAAATTAACAGTAAGAATATCACAATAATGAATCCGATAGTACGAGTATTCGCTTCTATCACCCACACCCACATTACAATAAACACACACTCGGAAATTACTAATAAAAACGTTTTTGCTTACTGTTAGGTGCATACTCATTGCATCACGATTGCTTGATGAACAACATGATGAGGACGTTGGGATTTGCGAATAGCAAAATCTTGCACAAGAAACTTTTTTACTTACTAACACTTTTTTTTCTTTCAATTGGGGCGCGTTCTTTATCTCACTTCTGATGTTAGAAACAGTCTGAAAACCACTGATATAAATTATGAAAATCACTAACTAACAGCAACTGCCAAGTTGTTTGCACTCAAGTCCAATCGTTTGAAATATATTCCTACCCTTTTATAATTCCACAATTTGTTAATATTTATCCATCGACCAATAGTATTGCGTTACCGGTATAACCAGTCAAAATAATATCTATTAACTTATTTTTATTAAATAGTGAACTGTGTTATCATTATCATCTATTATAGTTTATCCCTATTTTTAATAAAATAAATAAGAGTTTTTAATGTGGCGACAACACAATTAAATACAGAATTGATGCAGGGAAGATAAAATAGCAATTATTCATGACTCCCAGATACAAACCAATAAGTGAAAATGTTTGTAAGACAGAAGTCATGTAGTGCTCAACAGGCAACAACTGAAAGACGATTGCATTTAGTGTAGATGTCTTATCTAAAATATATCTAATAATAGGAACCACTACCCTGGAGCGCATTGTTTATATATTTCTGCTGAGGGGTAGGCTAGCCAGAGCTCGATTGTCGGGCATGTTGTTGGCATTTTGCAATTGACACCACTGGCGTTATGAAGGTACACTGGTACATAGTCCACACTTCTTATATGAAAAAGGTTAAGACTTAGTTACATTAGTCGGTAAAAAGATCTTAAGCCATCATCATCGAGAGCTCTGAGTCCAAGTACCTACTACTCGCATTTGGTCCGATTTTACATTATCACATTACAGGTACTGATTACAATTGATGACCAACCACTAGAAGTATAGCGCACATTTTTAAATAGGTAGACGAAAGCCAATGGCCTGTCATTTATGTCTCCGTCATCTAATACGAGTAGGTGCTGTACAGGAACAGATAGGAATTTTGGTGACCACTTACAGAACCTCAACGTCAATAAAAATCTGCTCGTCATACGTCGATGGGAAACCGAAAAACGTGTAGGCTCTAATTATAATCTCAACTAGAAACAATTTCCCTCTGGGAGGCTGTGCGTGATTACACAGAGCGTCGGCTCGGCTACAACGTGTGAACACGAGGTTAGTGTGTGTCATTACGGCGCTCCCACGGTCGCGGGTCCACTCCACGTAAAAATTAAAATTAAATAAAACTCGCGCGCGTCGTAATAAAGTGTAAATGCGGTATAATGCGCTCGCAGATATCCGCATTAGTTCCGCGCACCGCATTCGTCGTGCGACGTGTGCGAGCGCGCGCGCCGCTCCGCTCCGCACCGCTCAGCTCGTAATGCACGGTACTTATACATTAACGGGCGGGCAGTTTACGAGCCGTCACGCCGCGGCTGTTTATCGATTGAGACTCAATTCCTAGATGCCATTAATGAACAATTTATATATAAAGTTCTCTTATTATATTTCCACTGTGATCATATTTAATTCTCAGAAGTAGAGTTCTTGCTCTAATTGCATTTTTATAAGTCCAGAGAAACTCATAAAAATATCGAAAACCAATTGTAAACATTTTGCGTTCTTGTTTGTCATTAAATTCTTATTGACATCTATTTGTCGGAAATACTGCTCGCCGTCAATATTAGATAAACCTGCAGTTCTAAAAGAAAAAAAAAAAGGAATTTGTTGAAAACATAAACAATCCAGCTACATTAAAACGATTGCAACATAGCCTCGTATTCATTTCCAATTAGTTTCGATTTGCCACCAGACCTATCTGAATAGTGCGTATTGGCGTCGCATCGCTGTAGGTGCGCGTGCGTCGCGCTAGGTGCGGTGTGCGGTGTGGTAGCGGCCGCGCATGCGCTCTCGTGTCCAATCGGAAATGAGCCGCCACGCGCCCGCGCACTACCAACCAGCATTATAAACACATTAGCGAGTAGCACATGACAACGACATGACAATTGTTTACGGACCATTTTGCATTTGAATAATTTAGATGGATTACCGCGCACGACGAGAATCACTTGAAGTCTATCCGGCGGCTCGGGCGGTGAAATTATCTGCACGCACGCCTTTATTAACACTCATTTCCTTATAACAAGCCATTAAAGAAGATGGAAGAAATACAAGTTTCCCGTCCTCACCCCTCTGGTCGCCCTCACGGCAAACTTGGTTGGAAGCTGTCTCGGATGATAGTTAAAACAATAGTTTTGGAGGAAATCAATATTAATTATTATGTTCGGTGTAGGGGAGGCGCAAATGATAAAGTTAGAATTTTTGTAACGCCATTATGTGGGGAAGTTTCGTTGATCGCATCTCGCATGTTTTCATAACACGTGGATGACGACGTAAGCCCCGCACTAGATGTCAATGTCCACTACTCTTATTGGTCTTCAATATTTATTTAGTGATAACATTGAAATATTATTAATTCCATTTTGAGTGTCAGGAGTTTTGTCCATTACCATTTTGACTATTGCCATTCGTGTTAGAAAATAAGACCGTATAAGAAAATATAATTCTAATAAGGCTTGAAACGCTAAAGATGTCCTATCTTCAGAAATGCCATGTGATGGGGATATACGTATAATGAATCAGAATAATTATTCTATTCTGATATCATCACCCACTAAAATTCCTGTCAGCCATAAATTTGTGATTCCAGAGTGTTTTAAAACTGCGTGGCGAGTAGATATGTTAGTATAATAATAGATATCAGATTTTTATACTAACATATATTTGGGTTCTATCATTTTGCAGGATCCAACGAAAACAATATCCCATTCTATAGGGTTCCTCTCAACTGTTAGTTAATAGAAATATAAAATTATTGATTCATGTGTTCAAAAAACAAAAGCACAATAAAAAAGGAAAATAAGATTAAATCTTGATTGAATAAATACAAAATATTCAGATTACAGCAAGACGCAAACAAACCATCACTATGAGTATAGCATTCCTTGCGTACTTAGTGTAATTTTATGAGGCCAACGTCGCTGCAATAACTTAGATTATAAAATAAAATTTTAACACGATTACTTAATTTAGTCTGAAAACTTATTACAACTCACTGTAAATTGTCTTCTTCAAAATTTGTTAAAGATGTTTTTTTTTTAAATAATGGCATCAACTTATTCTACAATTACATCTATTGTGAACAAAAACAACAGGTAGCCAGGAGCTCTTAGTATCCGTTTAGCTTTGCTGGGCGGAAGTGGCTATGTGCAATACTACAACCTCCTAACGAGAATCAAATTAATGAATCTGTATCTTTAATTAAAAATGGTCAAATAATAATAATCTCCAAATTAATATAAGTATATAAGTAAAACGCTAATAATGCACTTTTCTCAACGAACTAGGTACTATACCACCACCTGATATAAAATATGGAAACTAAGTTTCTTGGATTAATAACAGATAAGATACAGTCCTTTTTGTTAAAACCAATCCTCAGTTGTTTTCTCGTCTATCTGATGTTACAGTACGAGATAGACGCGATAACAAGAGGCTATGTAGGTATCCTGCAAGTACTGCTCTACTGATGAAAAGCATCTTATGTACGGCTCCAAAAATTTACAATAAGGTTCCGAACTCATACAAATACTTGAATACAAATATGTTTAAAAATAAATTGACGAAATTTATTGTTAAGCAAATGCTACTACACCATAAATGCATTATCTCAATGACAAAGTTTAATTTGTTAACTTTATTGTCATTTTCTTATGATACACGTACCTACCTACATTATTACTATTATTATGATTAATAAATTAATTACATTAAATTTGATGAATAGATATCTTCAAATAAAATTTAAGATGATCTAATTCAAATTTACATTTTTTTACTTATATATTGTTCAGCGTGGTTGTAATTGTAAATTTGTTGTTACAATTATCATATTTTTTTGTAATTTACTGTAATTTTACTGATATCGTTGTAAAAAAATTATATTTGTATGTCTAAAATTAATGGACCAAGCGTGTTGAAACAAATTTTATACCTACTGAAACACCATCTGTATATGAGAAGTACCGGGAAGTATTAAACATGATATTAATATCACAATTTGTTTAGACAAATAAAGTTATCTTGTCTTATGTTATCCTAACCAACCCAGGGAGAGTAGTCTGTCATGCCTCGACGAGGTCATTTTTGTAGATGTTTTCTTTGTCGCAGTCAAGGTTTGTGCGGACAGGGTAAGACTTGTGCCAGTCTGTGTCAACAACTCTGAAAGAATCCATAGAGAAACCCGTATGCTAAACATCTAACCAGATGGAAGCGTAACCTAAATTGTGGGTCACTTTCAACTAAATAATAAAAACAATAAGTTGATACATCTCACACTCGGCCGTCTGATCCAAAACTAGGTGGAGCATATACTATGGTAACCATACTGCTGATAAACATACCTACTTATATATTTCTAAACACATACATATTTTAGATAAAGTACACCCAGACACAAAACAAATGATCATGCTCATCCATCACACAATTTTTTGTCCTGGATGGGAATCGAACCTACGATCTCTGGCTCAGCAGGCACAATCACTAACCACTATATTAATAGCAGGCCCGCAGAGGTAGATTTCGGGTTTTTTTAATTTTTTTGGAAATCGTGCCGGTAAAATTGAGGTACTTATATATATAATATATATATGTAAACCTTTTAACTTGCAGTTGTTTTGGGGTCTAGGGATCGTAACTAGACCTCCTGTGAAGAAATTTTTGGAAAACTCGGCAACTGGTACAAAACCAATAGATAGACTTTTCTTCAAAATCTACTTTTTAAATATTTTCATTGTATAAAAATATACTGTAAATTTATAACATCCTATATATACCCAATAAATTTATATTTTCAAACAAATATGTTAACGATATTATATTTTTTGTCCTAAAAATTATAAAAAAACAGTTATAAAGTAATTTCAGTACATGATACTTACGTAAAATTTTTAATTTTTATGTAAAAACACTAAAAAAACAGTTATGAAGTAATTTCAGTACATGATACTTACGTAAAATTTTTAATTTTTATGTAAAAACACTAAAAAAACAGTTATGAAGTAATTTCAGTACATGATACTTACGTAAAATTTGTAATTCTCATGTTTGGAAGTAATACAGTAATTAATTAAAATTTTAAAATTAATAATACGTATATATATCTCAAAAAAACCCAAAAACTTTTTTTTTTGGTTTATTTTGCAATAAATGACACTTTTATCGGCCATTATGATTCCGCCATATTGAATTTCTAAATTTCAACACCAGTTTCGTAACCAGCAGCTTATATGTTGTTAATAAACAATTGGCACCCTTTTTTAAAAGGAGACGTTTTTTATTGACACTATTTAGAAGCAAATGCAAAAGGTTTCATCAAAAAATATGGATCGCGGAATTATTCCGAAGTTTAGGTCTTATTTTGTCTAATATGATTCCACTAAAAGTAGGTAGCTAGCTAGTGAGATATAACTAAACGACATAGTATATTTAAAACCTGTGTATTGTAATATTCTAAAGGCGTTTAGTTCTCATTAAATGAGAAGTACCGGGAAGTATAAACCATGAGTTAATATTCATATCACAATTTGTTGAACTGTTCCGAAAATCAACCATTTGTAATACACTGTTGGTAATAATATACATTTAGTGATGTACATCCCGTACCTGGGTTTTTAAATTATCCCAATGCGATACAGGTACACTTTTGTATTGGTACACAGGGCTAGAGGTTCTAGCTTATTTAAAATAGTTCCTTAAATATTATAATAATAATAAAGCATACTTGGCTCTTGAGGGTGATGGACTTGTACAACATTGATACAACTCTAGGCACTTTCTTGGAGGCATGTATGCAGCAATGTAAAATGGTTCTTTTAATCCCGTATGTCGACAATCTCAGGGGATGTGTATTAAAAAATGGAATAAAACATCTTTGAATTAGATATGCATAAAAACGCCTTACAAGTTTTATTCAAAACCATAATATTTTACGACGAGAACAGTTTGGGTTTCAGAACGGAAAATCTACGACCCTGGTATGCTATGATGTGCATGTGCATGGCATGATAGAAATGTGATAGAACGCCTAGATTCAGGCAAAAAAGTTACAATAATCTTTTTTGACATGACCAATGCTTTCGATTGTGTATCCCATAATATCCTAATAAAAAACTTGAAAAATATGGAATTCGGGGATCCGCATTGAACTGGCTGTAGCCAACACTTTTGGTAAACAAGAAACAATTCGTGGAAATTTACTATAATGATAAAACATGGAGCTACGAGCATATTTATTAAAGATATTAGCGAACCCGACAGACGTTGTCCTGCCCGAACGTAGAAAATAATATTCCTGGAACCCTATCGCAGCGCCATCTACCGGGTCCAGTTGTAAATCTAAACCATTCTCGAATCCACCTGAAGGCACACAAAAAATTTCATTAAAATCTGTTATTATTCCTGGAACACTATCACAGCGCCATCTACCGGGTCCAATTTTAATCTAAACTATTCTCGAATCCACCTGAAGAGACAGAAAAAATTTCATTAAAATCAGTCCAGCCATTTAGGAAGAGTTCAGGAACATACACACGCACAGAAGAAATATATATATAAAGATATGGATTAATTCACGTTTGTATTTCGGGGATGCCCGGTGTCTGGCGTATAGCGTAAGCAATATGCTCTAAAGCATATTGCTCTAACCTGGTTCTGGGAGGGGGGAAGAGCGGGAAGAGGGCTATTAGAGGGGAGGAGAGGGGGAAGGACGGGAATAGGGGAAAGGGAAGGGTTTGGGCCTCCGGTAACCTCACTCACGCGGCGAAAAGCAATGCAAGCATTACTTTCAGAATCCCTACCTAACCCTAATATCAGCGCTGCAATCTTTATGGCTGCAGCATTATGCTGAGATAGGTGCCTTTTCTGGCGTTGCACAGGGCAATAGTTATTTACAGTTTTATCTCTTTCCATTCTTTATTGTAATAATTGTGTGCGGTCCTGTGAATGTCAGAATAAATGTTTCTCTTTCTCTTTCTCTTTCTCTCTTTCACTTTACTGCCGGTTTTCTGTGAGGCCGTGGTATCGAGCGAAGTCCAGCATGGCCCTCCCACGTTATCTCGCATAATCATAATTCTCGCATTAGCAAGCATTTATATCTTGGAGGCGGCTAAGTTTGTTCGGCTAAACCCTAATTTATTTAAGTCAGCTAAGGATTTGTTTCCCAGAAACACAAGAAACCCAGACAGAATTGTTGTGACAAAAGTATCAAAAACAACTATGTACTTTAAAAAACTGTAATGTTATGTGTGGACGTATCTATAATACAATTCTTGATACTATAAAAGAATTACCTATAAATTTATTTCGAAAAAAACTTAAAATGTAGCCTGTTGAAAAATGCTATTACTCAGTATCAGAGTTAATAAACAGAACTGTTATAAATTGTAAACTTGACCTGAAATTGTATGACCATGAATTAATTATATTTTTGACATTTAACATACTTAACTATAATTGTAATTTAATAATCGATGTACATATTGACTATTTTCATATTTGCATGTCGTTAAACGTTTGTGTTGTGTTACACATGTTGTACCTACATTTTAAGCAAATAAACACATTCGGCAATCATTCTACCGATACGTATATCTAGCCCATGGGTTGATTGCGCAGAGCCTCGACCAACACCTTCAGAGGCTCACGTTAGGCAACTGAATTAAGGGCCTGATGCAGAAGGCGGTCCATCTCGATACGGCACGTATTGTGATTAGGTTTCTGTCTCTGGAACCCTAACCACCGGTAGCTTGGTCCCTGTACCCGATACCGGTGGGTCACTATTTTTTACAAGCTTTTATTTAACTTGCAATGTATGTATGTTTGTCCGGGCGGAATCTACTAAAGGGTACTAAAAGTTAGTCTATCATTGCCTTTTCTGTTCCCCACAAATGATTTGTATAAACTTGCCGGTGTTCTACGGCAAATTTATATTTTATACACCATTCTCAAGCAGCACTCTCTTATCAAATTTAATCCCTTATGCAATCAAAATAAACGGCTCAAACATAAGGTCTGTTTGTCGGATAAACAATGGTCCACTAACTTCTCCAACAAATATTTTGGTTTTTTAGTTTTTACCTTGAATTATGAGGAAACTGAAAATTTACTCAATGTAGTCACACACACACAATCTATTTAAGAAAAATCGACTGAGGGGTATTAAGAAATCGATACTGATGCCGAATATGCGATTCAAACAATTTTTGTCTGTCTGTCTGTCTGTCTTTCTGTCTGTCTGTTTGTATGTTCACGATAAACTCAGAAGTTACTGAAGGGATATGCTTGAAACTTAGTATGACAATAGTTTGAGTGCCTGCGCAGGTTATAGGGTACTTTTTATCCCGGGTTAAACTTTGGTTCCGACAGGAAATTCAATAAAAGCTGCAATAACATTGTAACGTTAGTAGAATGTATATACGTATTTCGAACTACATTACAGCGAGCGTTTAGCTTATCTGATATAGAGTACAGTTTCTACTAGGTTGGGTGCCGGATCGAATCCCTCTTTGACACTCTTTTCTTTTTTTGCACTTTTTTTTAACATATAAACTAATTTACTTTTTTAAATTAGGTATCGTTTTTAACCGACGAAAAAAGGAGGTTCTCAATTCGACCGTTTATATACATATTTCTTTTTTTTTATGTATGTTCAGCCCTCTCCGTTATGTAGGAACCGATTTTAATTATTCTTTTTTGTTACATAGGGTATACCTCAAGGGTGGTCCCATGTCAAGGAAGTCAGGAGTTGATGATGGAATTCTGATAAAATTGAGATGCCAACTTTGAACTAAAATTGAACCCAATTGTCCAGAGTCTGGAGAGACTGGTAATCTGTCATACAGGTCTCCTAGTACAGATACCAGTCTCTCACATAGATAATCTATAATTGTACTAATTATTTGCGCTTGCAGAATCCCTCCTTTTTCCAATTCTCGATTACGCAGATGCCAGCTATCCTGATCTCACCGAGGACCAATTTAATAAACTAGAGCGAATTCAGAACTTTATTTTTGGATTTAAGCTCAACTGGTTACCTATACGCCTTCGGTTTGAAGATCTTTATTTCTCATTAAGACACAGTCACTTACATGAGAACAATATATAAAACAAAGTTATGTTTACAATAATTCGGGGCAGGTAGTCTTAAGTTAGAAAACACTAGTTAAATGACGGTTGTCCAAGAATGCGAACGCCTTCGCCTTCGCCTTCACCGGAATATTCATATTTTTTCACTATTATACAGTACACTTTTCAACCCCAATACGCCTTCCTATCTTAAAGAACGCTTTAAATTCTTACACGATACACATTCAAGGTTTCTAAGATCGTTGGAGAATTGACTTTAAAAATGCCACAGCATTCCACAAATTTTATGGCTAAATCATATACAGTGCAGACCATCCGTTTGTGGAACGCATTACCACTGCCCATTAGACGGGCACAAACACTGCCCAGCTTTAAGAAACTACTAAAGGAACACTACTTGATTTGCTAAGTTTGTGAGGCTCTTGATACCGTGTATTTGTACCACTTTATGATTTATTGCCCGTTACACTACTGCTTGGCACTACTAATATTTCATTTGATTTTTTTTTACCCATGACACTACTTATCTGATTGGTTCATTGGACGCATACAACTAAATTACCCGTGATACACTTAATTATCCGTGGCACTACCAACTAGTGGAGTTTGATTTAAATTCTGTTTTGTGAATTAAAAAAAAAGGAAACAAAAGTGACTTATCTTCTATCTAGTACTAAGCTTATTTAAATAAACCATTTCATATTGATACGTATTTGACTGCTGAAAACATCTATAAGTGCGTATATTTTTATTATATATATGTATTTGTTCGTATGTGTGTATATATCTGTTTTAAGTTTATAATATTCATAAAAAATGTATATATTATTACATAACTAAACTAATCCAACATGTTCAATTAATTGTACACTGCAACTCCTCTTCTCATTCATAATATCTCTTTCCATCCAATGGTTGCCTGGAAAAAATCGCAAGTCGCGATAAGGTCGCCAATTGTACTCAGGCTTTAGTTTAGTAAGAATCTACATATATGTACACAAGTTTGTATTAATTTCTTTCTTTGTTGTACAATAAAGAGTTTATCTATCTATCTATAGTAACTGGACTACTGATAAACACATTTATATTTTACTAAATTTTTTGTATGATATGTATGTACATAACATACAAAAAATTCCACCCGGACACAGAACAAATGGTGGGAATCGAACCCACCACCTCTGGCTCAGCAGTCACGATCACTAACCATTAGACCAATAGGCCCATCAATAATGGTAGATATTAAATAATGTAATAAGCAATTATTTTATCTATAATAGTTTCTGAGCTCATCATTTCTAAATACGAGGGCGGCACTGAAAATTTCGGGAATTAAGGAAGTGACACAACAATACTATTTAAAAATGTTTTTATTGCTTTTCGAAGTATTCTACGCGAAATTTGACACATTTTTCCATACGATGGAACCAATCATTGAAGCAACCATTCCATCCTGAAGTTGGGGTCTCCAAAATGGCCGTTTTGTAGGCGTCCACAGGTTCTTCAGGTGATGAAAATCTCTGACCACGCAATTTATTCTTTATTTTAGGGAAAGTATAGAAATCATTAGGGCTTAGGTCAGGGCTGTACGGCGGATGGTCTAATAATTCTATGTTTTCTTGCTCTAAAAACTCTTTTCTGTGCGCGGTGTGAGAACTCGCATTGTCGTGATGGAGGATGATGCGGCGGTTGCAGTTCTCTTTACGGAGTTCAGAAACGACCTGTGGCAAACAAATGCTAGCGTACCATTCTGCATTAACCGTTCTTTGTCCCTCAAGAGAAATAGTCGCAACAAGGCCGGTTTTGGAGACAAACGTGGCCACCATTTTTTTTTGCAACACTCCGTGAACGAACAATTTTTGTTGGCTTTAACTCATTTTCGAACACCCAAACTCGTGACTGGTTATTTCTTTCGGGTTCGTACGCGTATATCCAGGATTCGTCACCTGATACGATGTTGTATACAGCATTTGAGGATCCTGCGTGGAATCTTTCGAGAGTTCTGACGCACCAAGTAACGCGAGCCGCTTTTTGCTCTTCACAGAGCGAATGCGGTATCCATCGGGAAAACAACTTTTTTACACCTAATTGTTCATGCAAGATTATTTGTATTTGACTCATGCCAATGTCTAAAGTTGCCTGAATTTCGCGGTATGTCACATGTCGATCTTCCTTAATCAGCTTACGCACAGCATCAACGTTTTTTTCAAGACCGAGAATCTTTTTTTAAATAAATAAATGGTATTCGATTTTAAAACCAAGGAGTTTTCAATTAAAAAGATTTTAATATGACAGAAACAGTGGAAATATTCCATTCCCGATACTTTTAGTGCAGCCTATGTACATCAGCATATTTGAGGAAGAGCTTGCTCTGATAAGGCCGCCCTTCATACCCTATTGAAATGATACATCTCTTGTTACATTCTCTCTGTAAAACCCTGGTGTGCAAATAAAGTGTAATCTATCTATTTGTTTTTGGAGATATATTTTATTTAATCCTGATAAACTAAATATACCTATATATTTATTAATATTATAGTTTTCTATTATTTACAATAATAGAATAGAATAATATTCTTTACATACTGTTAATGAATACTGTACCTACAAACCTGATTCCCTCCTTCCTAATTCCCTGTGCAAGAAAAAGTAGTCGGGTAACGAGAAGTGTCGATCAGTCGCTTAGCTAGTTCCTTATAAACGAGCACATGGACCACATGACCCTAGCGTTTCAACCCCGAACGGCTCAAAAGCATAGTTACCGATTAATTTATTGTATTTACGTCGTTTGAAGCTTTCTGCTGATGCAGCAGCAGCGCCAGCATAACCAGCTGTACTTTACTTGGAAGATGTGATGGCGCGAGGGTGTCAACGCAGGTTGCGTCCACCCATCTTCCATGGCAGTAACGATATACCATCTGGTCTCTTCCTATCGTCTCGTATCAGACCATTGGGTTCACGTTCGGCTGATACGCCGGCGGTAACAAGAGCACGACGTATTATGTCGTTAAGATTGGCATGTCGAGATATGAAGTGCCTGAATCCATAAGCCTGATTCCCATTCTCGCACAGCCAAGACTCGATCGTTCGAAGCCACATTTAAAATTTTGCTAAGGGTGTTTTGAATAATTTTGTAATTTTTTTCTAAAAGTGTTAAAAGTTTCCAAAGTTGCGATGATCGAAACGCATAAGTACATTTGGGTACGAAAAGACAAAAGCAGAATATAGTAGAAGCTGAATGGAGATTAATTTTAAGTAAACGATCCGAAAAATTACCAAAATTTTCAGTTTTGTCTTCTATGAAAGTTGAAAACCATCTTCCAAGACCGGGGAGCCAAGAAGGGGGGGGAGAGATTAGCTCCCCTTCGTTAGTGCCAAGGTACGTAGAAAGGGCGTGTATGGCAGCCTAATAACCTTCTTTTGAGCCAAAACCAAGTTGCACTGGCTGGAATTTTGCTGCAAGTTCAGCGCTGTAATATTTGCAGCAAATTTTGGCCACGGAGGGTGTACCTACGGCAATCGGACCAATGGCACCATCGTTCTTACGTAGAGCACATAAGTTGACTCCGAATAAGACGTCAATGATGCCATCATCCACATTGCCGGAGAGCATAAGATTAGATTAGATTAGATGATTGACTAAAGCCGTCAGCTCCTTCAAGAGAGCATCACCAGTCTCCCCGACCCTTGAACTCACCAAATCGAGGTCGAGGCCGCCGGCAGATCCACTCTGAAAGGAACAGACTAGACTGCTGTAAATACATCTTTGGTAGTAATATTTAGACATTCAATGCCGGTGGTAGGTACGTCAGGGAAAGAGGGGTCATCCTGAGGCGTGGAATGTTTACTCTTCAAACCCGTGATTGTTGAGTTTTGTTTCCACGAAAGTAAAGTTGTTGTTTTTATAATTACAAGAAAATGATAATTTTGAGTCGAAATGAGTCGTAGTATTAAGGCAATTTTCTTTAATTTGGGTTGTCACAAATTTTTGGGTACTAATATATTTTTTTATGTATAATAAGGGCAGGTAAGCAAATGTTTCCAGGCCGATATTGAATTCTCCCGGACAACATGACCTACACAATGGGCTAAATAATGGGCTAAATATTTTTTTTTATTTGTTAACTTTTGCCAAAATGGGATTTGGGAGGGATTTAAAGGAATCACTAAATATTGGAGGAACAGTGGGACATGAAAGTACATTTTGGGACCTGTGAATTTTTCCGAAATGCACTTTCAAACCTCGCTCACCTTTGAAAAAACGGTCCTGCGGACAAAGAGGGCATTGAACGAGGTTGCTTGTTGACGCAGCGGGTTGACCTGTAGAGATATATTGCATTTTGTAAAATAATTTTATTCATTATCACGTAATCCAATTTAAACATATGTTTTGACGTGATAACGTCTTATAAATCGATGAACGCCGGCTGCACGCACGAAAAACCATGACTCATTGTCACGTTCCACCTGAGCCGAGCGTGCAAGCGAGAGCACGGAACAAGCGATAGAGAGTCACGATCGGCCTAAGCGTTCGGCTTGTAATGCATCTATCTCTCTTCCACTGTTTCCTTATCACGTTATCACGTTAAATTATCGTCCGCAAACCGACTTTACAGACAACCACTTTTGATGTCTCATGATTGGTGCCTTACAAATTCAGAAAAAAATGCCTGCCTGATACGTAGGTAGGCAAATCAAAGTTTGTAGTGACTTTATTTCAGTGCACTGAAGTCGGTTGCGGTTCTTTAAATCATTAAATTGTGGTGGCAGGTGGCACTTTGTTTGCTTAGTGGGTAATTTTAAATATATTGCCTACTACAAACATGTACAGACACTACATAAAATTTGATTTCTGGATACTGGCCGGTAAAATCGAGTGCCCTTGGATTTATATTCTTATATGTCTTTCTTACAGGTTCAACCCATTGCATCACGTATTTGTAACGGTTTTCATGAAATCCATTACGTATTCGATTTCATGAAATCAAGTTTCCAGTGGTCATGTGATAATGTGGTACATTTTGACATCCAAAGGTGTAATTACATGTAAATACTTATATGTACACAACCTAATGAAAATATTACCCAGAACTGTTACGAAGGCTCATCTCAGTTTATCAGAATATAATGCCCAATCTCATGGTTACAACCAGGTTCAGTGTACATCACTGCTATACTTATAAATTTTCCAATTAAGTAAATTGTAACTGTGCTCCTATTGGAATAACAATTTTCAAGGAACATCGTGTCTACCTTCGGCCCGAGTACAGCGGTGGAGATGCACTAGTAATTTCAACTAAATTTATTAGAAAGGCGATCGCGCCCTTCTCCGCTCGCCAATTTACTAATCGTAACTCATCTATGATAAGCTCGGCATTATTGCGCGGGCGCTGGGAGGCGCGGGGCTGTTTCCCTCCCCCCTCCCATCCCGCAGGTCCGATGCGCGAAGGCGCGCATTATCGATGGCGCATCGTGGTAATAAAAGGCGAGATTGGCGTGCTTTAACTAATATCGGTACAGGCTATGACGGCCGTTCACCGAGCCGCCTCCGGTGCACCACAACACAATCTGTTTCATTCAATATACAACCATTATCACAACGTTTACTAATTAACTCATTTTTCTTTAGACTACTACTACTTTGTAAGTTATATCACAATGACAAAAAGTACAAATTTTGATACTTAATTCATTTCTAGGAAGACGCTGGTCCAACGAATCGAACTCGACTGCAGAGCGTGCTGTATGTAAAATGTATGGCATGTTTGCAGTCTCAGCTCACCGCGCCGCCAATGCACGCACTCACGCATGCTAAAGACATAGAGTGTAACAAACCATAAATCGGTCCTTATTATCGTCAAAACCCTCTAAATCCCTTCAATATACCTAATATTATTTCAAGTAAAAAAATTACTCTTTTTTTAGTTATTTACAATATTCCCGACATTGCATTGAAATACGGATCGTTGTAGGTTTTTAATATTAAACTGATCTTCGTAAGCATTATATTAATATTCTGCGCGATATTTTACGGTGCTCAAGTGATTCGATTCAACTTTTTATCCTAATAATATTATAATCGTGAAAGTTTGTGAGGATGTATGGATGATTGTTACTCTTTCACGCAAAAACGGCTAAACGGATCTTGATGAAATTTAGCACAAACATAGATTATATCTGGAATAGCACCTATGCTACTTTTTATCCCGGCAAAATGTACGGTTATTTCCACGCGAACAAAGTTGCGGGCAACAGCTAGTGGAAAACGTATTAACTAGGGCAACTTTAAGTACTGTACATATGGATATAAAATATTTAGAGTTGCAAAATTATTCTTAAATCGATAAATATTTTGATTGAGATCATTTGAAAAATAGCAAGAATGAAACGAGACGTTCGTAGTAGTACGTTGAACCTTATCGTGTGTGGTATAAGGTTGGGATTAGAATACCTACCACGTTACCATGTTCTTTATTACTAAAGTGTTTGCTGTATCTATGTCTCTTTACTGTGTTTACTACTGTTTCCATTTCGTTACGTGTTTAGTCAATTTTAGTAACTCTGGAAGTGATCACGCTACTCAGCATCGTCCCACTTGAGTTGCTATTGTAAGTTTAATGTATTGGGATCTTGTTGCCTAATTTTACCCTGTAAAAGACATTGCATTGTAATAATACATTTATGCCTAAAAAATAAATCAAACTTATAATCCAAGCTTTAGTTACTTCCATTATATATTTTTTTCGTTATGCTTGTATTGCCGAGTATTCTCACGGCGCCACCACCAATTGATCACCAAGCAATTATACAATTGATGGGTGTGCACCAGCTCCGAGGCGCATCCCTCGCGCTGCTGCAACGACCATGGGAAGTTCCGCCAAAGCTACGTACACTTACGCGCTAATTGCTGTGGGTTTTTGTCGATCCGTCGTTCCCACTTCACGCGTCACAACATCGCTCAACAGGCTGATTCTACTCTCCCACAATGGCTATTATCTTAATCGTTGATCAAAACGTCAATTTAGCAGTTTCTTGCACTTACAGTATAAGTGAATGTGATTGGTTTACATCCGACTTTCCAAATACTACCTGTACACGTTACTAAACGTGAATGGTTGTTGACCGATAGATGGCGTTGTGCGTGTGACGTCATTTTCTGTAAGTCGATGTTAAGAGGTTCCGCGTACAACGTAAAGGGGTCAAAAATCTTTAAATAAAATTATCTACTCGGGAAGTGTGTTTTAAATTTGGTGCACCCAGAGTGAGGCAAACAAGCCCTCGTAGGAAAACGAGAAATCAGCTTGTACATGGTCATTCGAGCGGATCTGTCGAGTTGACGGGATCAGCTTTTTTTTTTTTTTGTCTTCGGAACTTGTGGGGCTGTGGATCGCAGCCGCAAACCACAAGTCGTTGAGGTTGGCCA
Source organism: Callimorpha dominula (assembly GCA_949752705.1). Lineage (NCBI taxonomy): Eukaryota > Metazoa > Arthropoda > Insecta > Lepidoptera > Erebidae > Callimorpha > Callimorpha dominula. The sequence continues at coordinate 25,948,386 of OX456997.1, forward strand.
GACCTCGCTGGTGTCAACGCAACACGAAGGAGTTGCTGCGCGTGCGTGCTAAGTGAGTTGGCAACTGCAGACCGCTCTTATTGAAGCCGGTCAGGTACGGAGGCAAGACGGCGCAGGAGTGACGCTGTCGAATTCCGGTGAGATCGAGGTTGGACGGCGCAGGCGTGACGCTGTCTATACTGTTCGTGAACATCGAAAAATACGAATATGGGGAGTGGCGATATAGTGAGTTGAGGTACAAGTGCGTGAAAAAACTGTGAGTACTCTTTCGATCACTTATATAACCAGAAGTATTTTAACTGTGACTTAATTTAATAGTGTTTCCTAATACAGTCCACAAATTGTTATCGTTATATATAACGAGTCAGTTCATATTGAATAAACTTGTAGAATTTTAAAGTATTGTTCCTTAAATTTACCTTGTAATTTTTGTATTTGTGTGATGTTATTTAGACTTAGAATAATTTCATAAAAAGCGAAGGACGGGGAATCCATGCTGGATTTTACCCAGAATTTAAAGTCACAAACACTTAGAAAATTTTATATCGTTTACGTGTTATTCTTATAAAGCAAAATGGATAAGTTGGTAAATTACCAAAATGATTTGTTTAAGAGAATATCAAAACAGAGAGTAAATTTTAAAAAATCACCTAAAGAGAGGTTATGTATTGAATATGTGGAAGGTAGATTGGAATCTCTCGACCAGTTGCGAGTTGAATTCCTAGCGGGGCATAGAGAACTATTGCGAAATTATGAGCCCGATGCTTTGAAGGATTATATTAAAGAGGATATTTATGAAAAATTTGAAGAAATGTATGTAGATTACAAAGGTGAATTAAAATTAAAATTATCGGAATTCGGTAATTTGCATAGAACTGTCGATGCCCACACCAGTAACATAAGTGCTCAAGTTAGGCTACCTAAAATAACCATTCAACCTTTTTCGGGTAAATATTCCGAATGGAGTACATTTCGAGATTTGTTTAGATCATTAGTACATGATAATAATAGCTTAACCAATGTCCAAAAACTGATGTACCTTAAGGGTTATTTAACGGGTGAAGCTGAGCAATTGATAAGCCAAATTTGCATAACCGAGGATAACTACTTTCGATCATGGCAATTACTGGAAGAAAGATACAATAATAGAAAATATATATGTCATCAATCATTGTATAAATTATTGAATTTACGTAAGTTGAATATTGAGTCAGCCAGTGGTTTAAAAGAGCTGGTTGATTCAACCGATGATTGTTTGGCCACTTTATCTAACTTAAAAATAGATGTATCTAGCTGGGACATACTCGTAATATTTTTGTTGAGTACAAAGCTGGATTCAGAAACTCGTCGTCAATGGGAATTCTATGTCAACTCGAATATAGCTGCGGAGGATCTGCCTACGTACAGCCAATTTAAGGAGTTTTTGACTCAAAGATTTCGCGCTATCGAGTTTCTGAACCCAACGGCAGGTTATAGTAATAAAACGCAGAGTTCTAATGTAAAAAATAATTTTAATAAATTTAAATCGATGCACATAACCAGTAGTCAGTGTCTACTTTGTAACGAGGAACACAATATTTATTCGTGTGATGAGTTTCGCAAGAAATCCGTAGAAGCTCGGCGTCAGTTTGCACAAACAAAAAACATTTGTTATTGTTGTTTAAAGAGCAATCATTTAGCAAAAAATTGCAAATCTAATTTCAGATGCACCATTTGTAAGGGTAAACATCATGTTCTTTTACACCCTGCTGGCGAGGAAACATTTAGGGGTATGGTCGCTCGTACTGTGACTCCTGAACCAGATACAAGCATAGACACAGGAAACAGCTCAGGTAGAGACAGTCCTGTGGTTTCTTGTTTTACAAAAAATTCTAATCAAATTTTGCTAGCGACGGCATTAGTTAACGCTATGGCGAAGGATGGGAGCATGCAAACAATTCGTGCATTATTAGATCAGGGGTCTCAAACGTCGTTTATAACAGAAAGAACCGTTCAACAGCTAGGCACAAGAAAATTCCCGTCAAATATCGCAGTCATTGGAGTTGGCGGAGATAAAACATTAACCTCCAAGGCAATCGTTTACATCGAAATCAAGTCTCGCACTGATCCAAATATGATAATTAAGGTAAGGGCATGCGTTATTAAATCTATCACTTCCCACTTACCTTGCACGCGGCTAAGAGACGTAGGATGGACAGAACTGCAAGAAATAACATTAGCTGATCCCTGTTATCACACACCAAATCGTATCGATATGTTGCTAGGTGCCGAAGTCTATGCTCAAGTATTAAGGTTTGGATTAAAAAGGAGTCCAAATAACTCGTTGATTGCTCAGAACACATGTTCAGGGTGGGTGTTATCAGGAGGGATCGAGACAACGGATGATGTTACCTACAAATATAAAGTAATGCATACATTAGAATATAATAATTTATTAAAGAAGTTTTGGGAACTCGAGGAGGATATACCTTTATCCAAAGAAAAACTGCTAACTGAAGAAGAAGAACTCTGTGAAAGGTCTTTTGACACTACTACGAAACGGGATGAAACAGGTAGATACATAGTGAGATTACCTCTGAAGAATCCAACTCCAGAAGTAGAGAATTCTTTACGTATTGCAGAAAGGAGGTTATATTCATTGGAGAAAAGACTGAAGCACGGAGACCTAAAAAATAAATATAAAGAGGTTATCGATGAGTATATTTTGCTTAATCACATGGAGCTGGTTCCGGAAAGAGAAATAGACAATCCAAAGGCTATTTACTTACCACATCACGCTGTGGTTCGTGATGATAAACAAACGACGAAGGTAAGAGCAGTGTTCGACGCTTCCTGCAAAGGGACTAACAACCAATCCTTAAATGATAATTTGCTTGTCGGTCCAACCCTGCAATCAGAGTTGAGACATTTAGTCATGCGCTGGAGAGTACTACGCGTCTGTTTGACTGCTGATATTGTCAAAATGTATAGGCAAATCAAAGTTACCGAAGAAGACATTGACCTGCAAAGAATATTATGGAGAGGTAATACTAATGAAGATATTAAACACTATCGGATGCTACGCGTTACGTTTGGAGTAGCATCTGCTCCTTATTTAGCGGTTAAGACTTTACAGCAACTTAGCAAGGATGAAGGGGATAGGTTTCCTTTAGCCAGGAAGGCCGTAGTAAGTCAGTTCTACATGGATGATCTATTGGCTTGCTGCGAAGACGTAAATCAAGGACTATCTTTATATCAGCAATTAAATGAGCTGCTAGCTAAAGGAGGTTTTAAACTACAGAAGTGGACAAGTAATAGCAATGAGTTAGTACAGAAAATGAAAGATAGTGAGAAGGAAAAAAGGGAGATCATTACAAGGGCAGAAGAAATCGACGAAGGATTGAAGATAAAGACAGATGATGTTATAAAAATAGTGGGACTCATCTGGAACCGCAGTGATGACTCTTTTAACTATAAGGTAGATGTGCCCGATGATCAAGGTCCTGCTACTAAAAGAAGTATAATATCAGAAATTTGTCGTTTCTACGATCCCCTTGGATGGGTAGCTCCAAGTATTATTAGTTCAAAAATCCTGATTCAAAAATTATGGCTAGCCGGAATAGATTGGGATGAAATGGTACCAGTTAACATTTTGAATGAATGGAAACATTATAAAAGGGAATTACAAACGTTAAGTAATATTTATGTACCTCGTTGGTTGGGGATCCGATCTGGTGATATTGTAGAATTGCATGGGTTTTGTGATGCATCAAAAGATGCTTACGGGGCTGTAGTATATACTCGCGTCGTTAATTCAGATGGGTATGTTCACGTATCATTGGTAACAGCAAAAACAAAGGTGGCTCCTGTTAAACAGATCTCCATCCCTCGACTGGAACTATGTGGCGCAGTTTTACTTACGCGATTAATGGTAGAAGTAGCATCAGTGATGGAAATAGATAAACCTTGTGTACATGCGTGGACTGATTCAAGCGTAGTCTTAGCTTGGTTAAATAGCCATCCGAGCCGCTGGAAAGTCTTTATCGCAAATCGGGTATCGGAAGTAATTCAAGGTTTGGAGTCTCATCATTGGTCATACGTGTCTTCGAAATGTAATCCAGCAGACGTGGCATCACGTGGACAATCTCCAGGCGAATTAGTGAAGAACACGATGTGGTTTAGAGGACCAGACTTTTTACATAAGAACGAAATTGAATATAAAAAACCGAAGGTGTTAGATACTGACGTGGAAGAAGTTAAAGTTAAAACAAAAACTTACTTTGCTGCTGCTGATTGTCCTATACTGGAAAGATTTTCGTCACTCACTAGAATGGTTAGAGTCATCGCTTATTGCAAACGCTTTATTTATAATCTGAAAGTAAAAAAGGGAGAACGTAGGTTAAATTTCCTTTCAGCTGAAGAATTGAACAATACCCTAAAGGATTGTATATTACAGAGCCAAAAGGAGAACTTTTCCGACGACATAAAGGTTATAAAAAGGGGGCAAAACTTACCAAAACGGAGTACATTGCGATCCCTCAATCCATTTCTTGACCAAGAAGGAATCTTACGCGTCGGTGGCAGATTGGAGCTGTCCCCGTTGACAGAAGAAAGGAAGCATCCTATTTTAATAGCCAAGGAGTCGCATATGGCTAACCTTTTGGTCCGTGACGCTCACGCACAGACTCTTCACGGTGGTCCTCAACTGATGCTCGGATATTTAAAGAGGAAGTATTGGATATTGAGTGCAGGACGTCTCGTAAAGACACATTTTCGGCGATGCGTCACGTGTGTTAAAAATATAGGAAAAACCCAAATACCATTGATGGGCCAGTTACCAGCAGTGCGTACAACCCCCTCCCGGCCTTTCAAATCAAGCGGTGTTGATTATGCAGGTCCAATTCAAATAAGAACTGCTAAGGGTCGTGGACATACGGCACACAAGGGTTACATTTGCCTATTTGTGTGCATGGTGACACGAGCCATACATTTGGAAGTGGTAACTGAACTCACCACGGAAGGATTTCTCCAGGCCTATAAAAGATTTGTGTCTAGACGAGGACCTTGTTCTGAAATTTGGAGTGACAATGCAACAAATTTTACAGGTGCAGCTAGTGAGCTGCATAGGCTTTTTAAAAATGAACGGGGTTCTATGATTCAGGAAGTTGCTGAATCGTTAGCAACGAACGGATGTACATGGCACTTCATACCAGCCCAGTCCCCCAACTTCGGTGGTCTTTGGGAAGCTGGAGTGAAGTCGGTAAAATATCACCTAAAACGAATGATTGGTACTTCTACGCTTACATTCGAGGAGATGACGACTGTGCTCGCGCAGATAGAGGCCTGCTTGAATTCTAGGCCTCTATCGGTGATAATTGAGGACAATTCGGAGGATTTTACGGTATTGACACCAGGCCATTTCTTAGTTGGCGAAGCTTTAATAACCCCCCCTGATTACAACTTTGAACTGTCAACCATAAGTTCACTTAGACGGTGGCAGTACACTCAAAGGATTACTCAAGATATCTGGCGCCTATGGTCACGCCAATATTTAAATAAGTTTTATAAAAGGTATCGCGGTGCAGAACAAATTCCGCAGCTTAAGGTCGGCGATGTAGTCACAGTGCGAGAGGACAATTTACCTGTTAGTAGATGGTTGTACGGTAGGGTGATTGCTACTCATCCTGGTCAGGACAATATAGTGCGAGTTGTAACTTTAAAGGTAAAAAATGGAACAATTAAACGCCCTGTTAATAAATTATGTGTTCTGCCCGTCACTGCTTGACACTCGGATTCGACTTTAGTTATGCAAGGTAATCTGCTAATTGATTTTAATAATATGTTTTATTCAGTTAAGGCTGAGAGTGCGATCTGTAGTAACCATGTCTTGTATAAATTTCATTGAGAATATTGAGTATAAAAATAATTTATTACTAGATTCGTTTCCGCTATGACGGGATGTGTAAGTTAAATGAGATGTCTTTACTGGTTAAGCTGTTGTGTGGATTAATATTTTTAACTAAGTAAGCAACTTGTGTAATTACTGGTATTATACCAGGGTTATAATATGTGTTTTGTTTATTGTTTTGTAATTTGTTAAGGACTAAGCTATGCTTGTCCATGGGTGGCGGTATGTACACGTTACTAAACGTGAATGGTTGTTGACCGATAGATGGCGTTGTGCGTGTGACGTCATTTTCTGTAAGTCGATGTTAAGAGGTTCCGCGTACAACGTAAAGGGGTCAAAAATCTTTAAATAAAATGATCTACTCGGGAAGTGTGTTTTTAATTTGGTGCACCCAGAGTGAGGCAAACAAGCCCTCGTAGGAAAACGAGAAATCAGCTTGTACACTACCTATACTATATATGTGGGGCCCACGACCCTGTCTTTATTAGGTTAGGATGTAAGAACAAAACAAAATCGGTGACTGTAGTATTTGCAACCTTTACCATTTTAAGCACTGACTTGTAATATTACGACATTACGTTTTAACATTCAATAAATGAAATAGTTGCTAACTTTCCACAATATAAGCCAATGTTTACGGAAAAGACAGGAAACCGCTGTTCTATATAGTATTTGTGTATCGAGCATTAGTAGCCAGTTTTTAAGCGGATCCCGCCGTTTTTGATGGAAGACAAGCAGGTACTAAAAGCTCCCTTACAAATACTTGTTAGCAGCAGTTCGTGTGCTGTGGTCAGTACATGTAACTCTAAGGGACCAACGAGATGTTATTCACACTCATTCTTTAATATGTGGTATTGAATTGATACTATACCAAGTGTAAGTGTAATATAAATGATTGTGATGGTAGAGTTCCAGCCCTAATTACCACTTGTGCCGAAGGTTGGCGAACATCTCCAGGATGCACAGTTATAACCACTTTTATTCTAATCCCTACCATAAATTATAACGTACAAAAACATTGGCGCCACAGTGCGTTGTACGAAATTGTGGGTTTGATGTATCTGTGATATTGTTGTTAGACGCTGAAGTGATTAATAAACGGCGACTTAGACCCACAAATCACAATGAGAGCGAGCGGCGCCTGTGAGACGCACGTGTGTGCGCGCGCGTACGTCCCGCTTGTCTGTGTGCGTGCGCTCGTACGCAAATTATTTAATTGCCGCCGCCGCTCTATGGTTATACGCTATAAATCTAGCGAACTCATCCGCGAATTATTCAAAGGAGCCGCCACCATGAAGCAGCGTCGTGCCAGCCGCGCGGCTGACCCGCGCTAACTAGCGCACTGCTCTTGCGCCGCTCCTAGCGCTGTATGATATCGCACCCCATTGTTACGCAATTCGAGAACAAAGCTCTAGTTATTTGCGGCGCTGTCACGCTTGATTCATAGCGTTCGTTTGTCCTTCCTGCTGTGTCAGGTGATAGCGCTATCGACGCGCGCGCACACAATCGCGCTCTATCGTGCCATCTGCGTGAAATATTCCACCGTCGCCACAATGCTCTCTCCACGGACAGACTTCGCCTTTACTGCCAAAGACTCCTCTATTGTAAGGGCCGTAGAGACCGATTATTGTATTTAAGCTGAAAGTGAAGCGCGGTTGTGCAATAACGACCTGCGGCCGCGTAATTCACGCCACCGCGTTCATCATGCAAAGTGGCCGCCCGTATTTATACAAATAAAAGTTAACTCTGTTACCACGCTTTACGGTTGAAATGAAGTTTTCTGTACAGAGATTTATGTCGCGGGGGAGTTTAGCGGAATTTGAATTTAGCTTGGTGTGGTCGGTGTAGAGCGGCGCGCATGCGCGGGCGGTGCTGCGCGGCGACAGATACGCATCGTCTTGTTAGTGCTATCTGATGGCCGCGGCTGTAATTGGCACCGGCTTGCGCGTGCGCACACTTATTACAAAATGAATTTTAAAAGCGTTTTATCAATATTTATTCACTAAAAGCATCATAATGGGCGCTTGTAACGCGCCGGAGCGATAGCTGAGAGGCTGATACACGCCACAATATTAGCAAAACCTGTGCCTTATTTGACTGGTCTATACATTTCACCAAATCAAAACCAGCCGGTACTAAAGAGCGATTAATATTTTTTAACTATGTCAATGAAATATGTGTATAGATTTGGTTGTCGCAGTAGGAGCAAGGTGTCGCATGTCGTGTCACCATATTTGCATACAATGCGCGTGGTTTTTCTGCGATATTATTGCTAAAAGACGTCGAATCGGTGGACTCCACAACGAGTAGGTACACTATGTTAATGTGTAAAGCTAACGGGTTTATTGTTTGCTCGTAAGATATGGAATAGGCCTGTTCTAGTGACGTTTTGGCCCATGCTTTTAGTGTGAGTAACCTTTTATGACTACTGTCAGTGTAATCTATATTCATACATATATAAATTGATTTAAAACAAAGAAAAGAAAGAAGAAAAATATATATAGGTATTCCTAGACACTTAAGACATACAATACTTATAATAATAAACTTACACCGAAAAACGACAAACGCGCTAAGACATGTGTACCTCACGTGCTCAAGGGATAGCATCTAGTTCAGCATTTGCTAGACATGTGCCTAGTGCCGATGTCAACCAGACCTTTTACATTTGCTAGACATGTGCCTAGTGCCGATGTCAACCAGACCTTTTACATTTGCTAGACATGTGCCTAGTGCCGATGTCAACCAGACCTTTTACATTTGCTAGACATGTGCCTAGTGCCGATGTCAACCAGACCTTTTACATTTGCTAGACATGTGCCTAGTGCCGATGTCAACCAGACCTTTTACATTTGCTAGACATGTGCCTAGTGCCGATGTCAACCAGACCTTTTACATTTGCTAGACATGTGCCTAGTGCCGATGTCAACCAGACCTTTTACATTTGCTAGACATGTGCCTAGTGCCGATGTCAACCAGACCTTTTACATTTGCTAGACATGTGCCTAGTGCCGATGTCAACCAGACCTTTTACATTTGCTAGACATGTGCCTAGTGCCGATGTCAACCAGACCTTTTACATTTGCTAGACATGTGCCTAGTGCCGATGTCAACCAGACCTTTTACATTTGCTAGACATGTGCCTAGTGCCGATGTCAACCAGACCTTTTACATTTGCTAGACATGTGCCTAGTGCCGATGTCAACCAGACCTTTTACATTTGCTAGACATGTGCCTAGTGCCGATGTCAACCAGACCTTTTACATTTGCTAGACATGTGCCTAGTGCCGATGTCAACCAGACCTTTTACATTTGCTAGACATGTGCCTAGTGCCGATGTCAACCAGACCTTTTACATTTGCTAGACATGTGCCTAGTGCCGATGTCAACCAGACCTTTTACATTTGCTAGACATGTGCCTAGTGCCGATGTCAACCAGACCTTTTACATTTGCTAGACATGTGCCTAGTGCCGATGTCAACCAGACCTTTTACATTTGCTAGACATGTGCCTAGTGCCGATGTCAACCAGACCTTTTACATTTGCTAGACATGTGCCTAGTGCCGATATCAACCAGACCTTTTACATTTGCTAGACATGTGCCTAGTGCCGATGTCAACCAGACCTTTTACATTTGCTAGACATGTGCCTAGTGCCGATGTCAACCAGACCTTTTACATTTGCTAGACATGTGCCTAGTGCCGATGTCAACCAGACCTTTTACATTTGCTAGACATGTGCCTAGTGCCGATGTCAACCAGACCTTTTACATTTGCTAGACATGTGCCTAGTGCCGATGTCAACCAGACCTTTTACATTTGCTAGACATGTGCCTAGTGCCGATGTCAACCAGACCTTTTACATTTGCTAGACATGTGCCTAGTGCCGATGTCAACCAGACCTTTTACATTTGCTAGACATGTGCCTAGTGCCGATGTCAACCAGACCTTTTACATTTGCTAGACATGTGCCTAGTGCCGATGTCAACCAGACCTTTTACATTTGCTAGACATGTGCCTAGTGCCGATGTCAACCAGACCTTTTACATTTGCTAGACATGTGCCTAGTGCCGATGTCAACCAGACCTTTTACATTTGCTAGACATGTGCCTAGTGCCGATGTCAACCAGACCTTTTACATTTGCTAGACATGTGCCTAGTGCCGATGTCAACCAGACCTTTTACATTTGCTAGACATGTGCCTAGTGCCGATGTCAACCAGACCTTTTACATTTGCTAGACATGTGCCTAGTGCCGATGTCAACCAGACCTTTTACATTTGCTAGACATGTGCCTAGTGCCGATGTCAACCAGACCTTTTACATTTGCTAGACATGTGCCTAGTGCCGATGTCAACCAGACCTTTTACATTTGCTAGACATGTGCCTAGTGCCGATGTCAACCAGACCTTTTACATTTGCTAGACATGTGCCTAGTGCCGATGTCAACCAGACCTTTTACATTTGCTAGACATGTGCCTAGTGCCGATGTCAACCAGACCTTTTACATTTGCTAGACATGTGCCTAGTGCCGATGTCAACCAGACCTTTTACATTTGCTAGACATGTGCCTAGTGCCGATGTCAACCAGACCTTTTACATTTGCTAGACATGTGCCTAGTGCCGATGTCAACCAGACCTTTTACACCTCACGTACCTATGTCAATCAGCAAACAACAAATATAATAAAATATCACCTACTGATATAGCGATGAGTTCAGGGTCTGCGCTTTCCCAAGATTTAAAAACTGTCCTTGTTAGACACCTATACAGGTGTACCAGACACGAATGCGATCAAGCTATTGATATCAGCAACAACACATACATACTTACATATACTCACGCCTATAACCTCGAAGAGGTAGGCTGAGGTGTATAAAACACCCGTATTTCAATTAATATTCTTTTTTTATGGTATATGGATCACCTGATGGTAAATGACTACCGCCGCCCATGGGCACCTGTAACTGAAGAGTCACAAAGACGTTGTCGCCCTTTAAGGTGGGAGTAGGAGAAGAGGGGGAGAGGGGGGAAGAGTGGTAAGAGGGGAGAGAAATCTTTATTCATTAAAATGTACTTCATACAAATGTAATGTGAGCTAACATATGTTTTTCATCTTCGATCTTTTGTCTTTATTCGTTTCATATTTAATTTTATCTCATTGAGTTTTCAGTGTCCATACCATCTGTCAATGCCTAATTTTAGTTTGCCTTTAATCTTAATAACATAATAGCGCACGATATTACAGTATTGTACGTAGGCCACACTGAAAGTTCTGCGTTGTGAATGTTTGAATTTCGAATGTTATATTTTTTTAGACATAAGAAACTCAATCGCTGATTTAAAAAAAATGGCGAAAAATCGCGTGTTAATTGTTTTTTATTACAAGGTGAAGTTCGTCGTTCGTAGCAAAAATAGAATTAACGCGAAATTATTTTATATGATGATGATGATTTTTTATGATTTTAAAAGTTTACTGACTCCGCAAGACTACACTGCTCGTCTTCAAAATGCTTTTGGGAGGGAAGCACCTCATTTGAGCACCGTACGCAGAATTTTATCGTGGCCGTGTTTCTCTCCATGATAAAATTCGTGAAGGTCGACCCCCAACTGCGATCCAAAAATTAAAGAATTTATGAGAGGTATGAAATTTACGGGGCCGGAAGATAGTTTTCAACCAGCACGTCAAGAACATGCCCTTAGACCAATGATCCTCATGTTTTCAAAAATGGTTTGACCGAATGAAAAAGTATTTAAAATTTTTAAACTTTCGCGTTCCATGATATAATATTATCTACGTATTTACGGGAATGAAGAACCTTCTACCTCACGATGTCGACGACGGAGGGCGTGCACCGCTGAGCCAGTTAGCCTGTGACCACGGCCAGTGAAACCTGGTTGAAACGTCAGGCAATTCAGAGGTATGTAATACCTTTTCGTGATCGCGTTAATTCCCGTAAATACGTAGATAATATAGTATTTAATACTTCGAAAAACAGTAAATATATTACTTTACATGTAAATTGTTTTATTAATGAATTACGCAAAACTTTCAGTGTACACTATGATTTCTTCTCACAAGGCTCAACAACTTGGAAACGGGCGGCTATAGATCTTAATCTTATTACTTTAAACGAGCAATTCTTGTATGTATGTATTTATTTATGTATGTATTTATATCTCGGAAACGGATTTAACGATTTTGATGAAATTTTGTATACAGATACAGTTTTGCATTTTAAGTTCAACTACATAGTTGTATTTTCTATAAAAATGCAATTTTGCAACAAAATAATGACCATTTTACAAAAAGCTACCGCGCGAAGCTCAGTCTCTCAGGTCTGCCCTATTATAAAACGAAGTCCACCGCCGCGTGTCTGTCTGTTCGCGATAGACTCAAAAACTACTGAACGGATTTTCATGCGGTTTTCACCAATAGATGCAAAAGGTATAGGTATATAATCTGTTAAAGTTTTGTGTAAATTGGTTGAAATATGATGATGATCGTTGAAGATGTCCCTGCTACCCGTGCGAAGCCGGGCGGGGTGCTAGTAATTTAATAAAAAATATAATATTCGAGGCTCCTTTAAGTTCTTTACGCCTTTTAAAATATATTTCCTTTTATTTTTTTAAGAACAGATAAGAGTTTTAGATATATTGAACAGTAGCCTTTTAATATGATTTAAAGGATTTATGGTAAATCAACTAGCAAATCCCTTGTTAAATTATCATAACATCATAATAACTGTCGATAATAAAACTAAAATAAAATTCCGAGATTAATAAACACAAAACATTTTTTTTTTTAACAAAAGCAAATTATTTGGCGTTTCATGGACAAAATTGGTCATGCCTCTTTGTAATTTTAACCATGTTCACCCAGCGGCTATGTATTGATTCAGGATAAAATCTATCCACGTTTCAATTCTAATCCCTTCAATAACAGATATCTTACCAAACTTTCACATCTGTAAAGGGAAAATCAAATAAACATCAAATACAACTTTTTTTCTACTCTTTAAAATTGCAATTCAAATAAGTCAATATAGTTTCTAAGAATGAGAACGAGCATGAAAATTTTTTTTTGTAAAAGTATATGTATTTTTAAAAGTAGATGGTGCCGATATTTTCTGTAACTCACCATACCAGATGCTACATTTACAGGTTCTTTGAATTGCAATTTATTTAAGGAAGATGTGCTTCAAAGATAAAGCTGATGTTGTTTTGACCATTGCTTCCACGCAACATTTCATACGGCGATATAATTGGAATCTTTACGCTTAGGCTGTTCTGGCGTTAAGCACCTATTAATAAGATATATCGGCGGCAGTGAATGACATTTTTCGCGGACACGTTCACAATAGCAAACGTCCCGCGACAGGTGCGTCTCGTGTTCACAGACACACTGCGTGTTTAGCGTCTTATGCGTCTACATATTTACTTATCAACTCATTATGATTATTTTTAATTTTGTTTTTGACATAAATTCATATTTTTTTTTGATATTTTACTTTTAATATATATTATTACTTATGCTGACAACCCTCAATAAGCCAACTTGCAATGGTCACCGTAAATGTATGTAAAAATAGTATACCTAAAAAATAGTATACGAACATTATACCAGAAATACAATTAGGTACGGGACACATTGTATTTCGGACCTGTCAACGAAGGTAGATTTAAAATTTGCTTCTTTATACAGATGGGTACTAGTGATAAATAGTATTTTATCTTACATACAACAACTAGACAAAGTTCACATAAATGTGAGCCCAGTAAATCGACACAACAGACTCTTATAGTGGCAGTTATCTTGTCAAGATAGAAAATCATTCAATGATAGCAACAACTAAGGCTAAGACAAAACCTTCAGACCCAAAGAAACTCCATCATTACATTATCTATATTCCTTCCTATCTTTCATACTCAAGACCTCCAGAAAAAATAACCCTAATTTTGTAGAAACGCAAGTAACGAAATTCAAATTATATTATCATTTATATTGTCACTTATTTTGTTATTATGATTTATTATTTTATGAATGCTCTAGTTTTTAAGATAATTGTATTGTTGGGTTTATTACCACCCGACAGAGATGTCGTTGTATATAGTGTACAGCGTAGCTCGCTCAACACAATGTATATTACATTGTTTAAGAAATAAATAAATAAATAGAATAAAAATTATTTATATATATTCTTAAATAATATATTATTTTAATTACCGAATGTGTGCTTAATTGTGTTGGTAATTTTTAGCACTAAAAGCTTGTATAAATACACAATGCATCAGTTGGCTATCATGCGCATTTTCTTCTTAGGCCAATGTACAACGACGTCACAAAGTCGCAGTACGTCTCCGGCCGACACACAAGCTAATCTGAATTAATTCAGACGAATAAAAAAAGCGCGCGGTGTCGGCCATTGATGCGCAGGAGCACACAATTGTGAAAGATGCCGACAATTGGCGCCGACGCCGTGGCTGAATGTTGGCCAAGATGTGGGTAATTAGAACACCATGACACGATACATATAACTATTAATTTCTTTGAGGGGAAGGCAGGAAATGAAGATGGATGTTATAAGCTAGATAGGCTGGAACTAGAATCAGGGTGCATCCACATCAGAATTAATTAATCTATTTAATTAATTTATTTTATTTAAGGGACTATTTTTGTTGTTCACTTTCGGCTCCTTCTAAACGGCTTTTAGTTAATCGTACATATAGATGACCTTTGTCTATCTCATCGCTAACACATACCTACTAAGAAATACGACCAGCCTTTCTTGTAATATTTTCCTTGTCGTATGACGTACAAGTATACACGCTACTAAACGGGACATTAAAAACATTGGTCCTAGCTTACGATACGTTACCACTGAAGCCCTCGGAGACGAGGCAGAACAGTCAGTCCTCACACATCTCAAATGATTCAGTCGGAGATGATCAAAGTAGAGAAATATAACCTCATACTATATAGTTGTATTAAAAGTACAGAACTTCTGTATCATACGAACAGGGCCTTAGCCACTTGTATCGTACTTGAAGGACGAATTTTGTTTGAACATGTAATGGTTATCACCATAGTCTCGTACCAAATAAATTAATATTAACTGATAATAATTAATTATGTCCAGTGGATCTCTGTTGTGTCAGCTATGGTAATTATGGCCAATGTGTTGTGGTGTTTGTACGTCTGGGATTGATTATAACAAAACATCAACATCGCTAAAAATAATATGGAGCAATTAGCCTACATTAACAGTACCTAATCTTTGACTAGAGACAACCGAACCTCTTCAATCTCCGTGTTTATGAAAATGATTGAAAATATTTTTACTAAACGATATTGTTTATATTCAACTGGCACACAAGCACACAGCTCTACTGGGATAAGTATTGCCAGTAAAAAGTAGCAACCCACACGGACACCCTCGTGCGTTCCTAACCCTATTTCTTCCCTATAGAGTTCTGGCGATCTACCTAATCAGCAGAAATATAACAATATGCTGGTGTGTATTTCGAATAATTGATGATCAATTATATGAAACAAAGATTTTGAATTTAATTCGAATTGGTGCTGACTTGCTGACTAATTGCGGTCTTCTGCATATTAAATGTCAATGCACATCGCACAGTTCATCCCACACCACTTCTAGCATCTTTTTTCCATGCCCTACCTCTTACAATCACAGAATGAATTTATTAATACTAGAGATCTTGTGGTGGTCGAATTTTAACCTTGTCTTTTTACATTGTAGTACCAGTATAACTTGGCTTATAACTTATATTATAAGACATATTGTTTGAAAATTTTAGCTTTCTGCACTTCCACTATATATAAACTATAAATATTAAAAAAATCACGTTACTGCGTTAGCGAAATTTTCTTAAAAAGGGGTACAAAGAACTCTCTTCATGTATTAATATAATGATATTGAGTGAGGCATGATTGAGGCACGAATTTCGTCGATGCGGCGCCAAGTGCCAATCGTTCTTGACCAAATATGGTTGCCACCAAATATTTCACTACGTACTTTAAAGAATTTGGCTATCATCGAAAAACATTTGTTCTTTGTTTAAAAACTTTTGTAATGTAACTGTAACTAACAAATGAGTAACTTTGTATAGTAGCAGCAAATGACGTCAGTTGGTTGGAAGTCCACTGCACGCGAACATTTTTAAAAAGCGTTGCAAGGTTCTAAGTGTTCTAACTCTGTTCGGAGATTATTGGTGTTAATGGGCATTGACGGTGCAAGGCAAGTGACAAGTGCAAGGTCGGAGCCCGGCTGTTGTCGAGATGGTCTAACGATTAATCTTGAAAGTGAAATGCAGCTCTTAAAGACCATGCACACTGTGTAGTACTAAACAGTGGGTTACATAGAATTGAAATAAAGACATTGCTAACTTTATTATTTATTATCTTTTAATGCTGTTGAAAAATGAAAACATAAAATATTTACTGTTGACGAATGGCTTTAAAATCAAATATACCAAGAAACTGAAGACCTCTTGATGATCCTAAAATAAAATTTAACACTTCTTGCTTCCAATAGACACAAAGACCATCACAATTCAATTCAGTAGTTTTTAGGTACAAAAGCGTTACAAACAGACAAACAACCTGATTCTCGCATTTTTAATATTAGTTATGACAAATGAGCAAACACATACAGACCCTCACTCAAACAAGCACACACAAACTCACACACACACACACACACACAAACACACACACACACACACGCGCACGTTCGCGCGTTCTGCTTTTATTGTTAATATTATTTCTCTGAGAATATTTATCAGATTTTAGCTGTTGTAGGTAATTTGTCAAAGTCCGTGGGAGAGGAAGAGGTAAGAAGGTCCGAATGGGGACTTGGTGGCCTGTAATACAGGTGATACCCACCTACCTCAGGCACCAGCGATCCACAGCCGGAATATTTTGTATACACATTAGTTTAAGTCTTTTTTTGTTATTGTGTAAAAAAAAATTGTCATTGTATTTCGGTTATGGTAAGAAAATAAACGATTAATATTATTGGAAAGGTTCTGACTAAAGTTGCTATAAAAACTTTGTTGATGGGAGTATAAGAACTTCATGAAATATGCTTTGCAACTCTCCGTTGTTTTAAAATTGTTGACAAATGAAATAAATAATTTTGTTTTTCAACTCTAAGCATTATTGCATGCTCTCGAGATTGCTCCGGTTCTACTCTCTCTCTCCAAACTCTACTCTACTCTACTCCAAATTCTACTTCTATTATCATATTGCACTATCAAGTAAATAACATATCTATTATATATAACAGCTAACTTATGCCAGTATATCCGTCCACCATACGTTACCAATAATACAGTCGAAGGCCATAAATAATGTTTTAGTAGTGTGATTGTTTTTACTAGATAGGTACTACTTAATTAAAATACAGAATGAATAAGATTGATACATACAATGATCTGATTCCGTAGTTTAATTATCATAACTATTATTGTTCGAAGATTTGCAGTATATTATTATCAGAGAGAGAGAGTAACATTTGCGTGGTGCAGTGACAGATGTGCGTGAAATCGCCGGTAATGGCCGCTCCGCACCTCATCTAGCGCTGGCGCACCGCGGAGCTGTCACATCTGCCATCCTGGTGTCGTTAACGGCCCCGTGTTTTGCCTTTATCACTCAATTAGTTTTATGTCTACGATATCAGGAACTACGGCATAAATCTTTAAACCTTATATTTTTTTATTTAGGTGAATTTCAACAACTTTCATGTCATTAGCTACTAGTGGTGCAATCAGTCCATCTGGTGAGGCGACCCCCCACGTGGTACTTTCCTGTATATGATCGCGACTCCAGAACCGTTTTTTCCACTTCTACTGACTGTAGATTAGTTCACAACAATTATTTTTAAAATCAAAATCATTATTTTCAATGAAACCCATTATAGGTATTATTGAATTGTCAGGAGTCAGACTAAGTCAGTCGTGAAGCTAGTTGCCTGTTCCAATGAGTAGATCCTGTGGAGAAGAACAGGCAAGAATCTCGAACTATCAAACTTTACAACTATCAGAGGCACGTCAGCCCTAGGCTACGCGATAATGGGTTTATTGATATATTAGGTGTTAAAATGTAAAGTAGCCGTTTTAGTGTCTAATATTTAAAAAAAGAAACTAAGTATTTACCTCTATCCTCAAGCATCTGCTTCTATAGTGAGGGATAATCCTACGCATTTTCTAAAAACTCTGGATATCTAGACTCGACAAAATCTTTCTTTTTGTTATAATTAGAGGTAAAATACCAAAAGAAAGATTTTGTTGACACTGCTTGGCTAGATTTGACATCAAGTGAAAACATCTGCCATGTAGGCCCAACACACCGTATGCTGTATGAATGAATACACAGGGGCAGGAGACTTTTAGCTAAAACACACATTAATGTCATTATTGCGAAATAGCAAACGCGCCACTGCGCACCGTTCATTTGCAACCCTTAAGGAACATATTCCGTTAAATTTCTTGAAAAAAATTACACAATTTTTCATAAAACCGTTCCGTTAAAATAAAAATAAAAGTGCGACTACTTTTATGTTACTTAATTAACAATGCATTTAATGCGCGTAAAAACGGGAATTGGATAAAGTGAAATCTGATCTAAATATAGTTGCAGATAATTTATATTACAAAGACGTGCATTACTCATTACCATTCCGCATAATTCGTGTTTGCCTCTATAATCCGTCCACTTAGTGCCAGCAAGTGTGACGTGCGTGTGTTTGTGTGCGTACGTACGCTGCGCTTGCGCACTCGCGAATCAAGGTTTATGAGCCTTCAATACAACGCCAGATTTGAATATCGCGCTGTCTGTGGGGTAGGGGACAGGGGGGGGGGGGGGTAATTGCCATCCGCACGCAGGTGCTTTGGCATCGATCGTTAATTTTCATCAACTGGAATAAATTTTATCATAAAGTCAAATTTTATGAAATTGAGTTGAGTATTAAATTAAAGTGGCCATTGTTTACATTACCAATCGCATCTTTTCATATGTTAATGTCGGATAACATCATCCTGAGGATTTCAAATTCTTTGGAAACAGATTTTAACACAATGTTTTAACATGAAACTCACAAGTCTGATCGTACAATTACAGAGTTTATAACGAACTGGTTTTCTGCATTGGGAAACCGAAGGAGAGCACGAGGAGATGCTTCTTAGATAATCAAATTTACTAGTAAACGGTTACTATTGTATTATACTCTCCAGCCACGTGTAGGTCGAGCGACAACAAAAACCGAAACATTCACGGCAAAACTGTCGACCGTTAATCCAAACGCTCTCGTTTTGCCCTCGCCTCTGTCTGATATGTGTATCCACGTACTCGAGTCGCAAACACGCGCTCTCACACAATTACATTTTAATTGCGGAGACATGCGATGACCAGAGTTTTTGTCTAATTACTCAAACCTCGCCGGTGCCTGGTGTCATACCATTTAGAATCGTGTGAACGCTTTTTGACAGCGACTTGTAGGAGCGGTATAACGTGTTCCAATTTGGTTGACGCTGAATAATGCCGAAACTTTATATAAAAAGCTTTTAAAACTTGACAAGACCTGCACAGTATTTGACGCAGAGTAGCCCATTAAATAGAGCGCTCTTTTTTCAATTTCAGTTTTACATCTTGTCAAAATAACACAAATGACCTAATAGGTATAAATAAGTGTATAAATGAAATTAACTAGTTTAAAATGTCTTTAAACATGCAAATAATATTTGATATCAAACGGAA
Organism: Callimorpha dominula; assembly: GCA_949752705.1. Classification (NCBI taxonomy): domain Eukaryota; kingdom Metazoa; phylum Arthropoda; class Insecta; order Lepidoptera; family Erebidae; genus Callimorpha; species Callimorpha dominula. Next base: position 25,968,051 of record OX456997.1, read on the forward strand.
GTTCAAACCTACATTCGTTTTCTACTGGGGCCAAAACTTGCAACGCCAAATAATAAGTGAATATTTTAAATAATGTGACACTCATATATTTGTCATTTTTATGTACAGGACAAAATATTAAATTTGCTTAGCGTATGTTATCATCACGTAAACTAAGAGATGGTATGTTAATATGTTATCAGTAGATACATGAATATTCATTCTCACGGCCCCGCTGCGGTAGTGCACAGTGCACGGCGCGATGTAGGCCGATACAGATGATGAGCCGCATCGGGCATCGCGTGGGAAGGTCGCTATCGCACTCCTATCGCAACACATCGCGCTACCAAACCTCGCGACAGTTGCAGACGTCGCTCGTGCAAGCGATCCCATACCGATTATACTTGCACATAACACGCACGTCCACACTCTGCACGGTGACACACTGACTGAACTGAACTGTCTGTATGTTTGTTCGTATGTAAAGTTTGATGCATATCGTACTCGTAACACTTTCATAATTTCATTCTCAAACAGTTGAAGTTGTACAATGTGCTACTATATATACTGTAATTCATTACATAACTCTTGTAAATAACTAAAAAAACTAATACACAAATATAATAATAATTAATTATTATTATATTTGTGTAAGAATAATTATTATTTATTTATTTCTCCAGCATAACAATTACACACAAGAAATACAACATTGTCGTTGTCAGGTATTAGGAGGCTGGCTTCCAAGCTAGGTTAAGGACGTGTGCTTTGGACAACTAGACTTCCATGTTCTGAGCCAGAGAACAGACACTTTTGCATGTTGACTACTTGTTATGGAGAAATATGACATATGACTAGCATTTCATTCAGCTTATACATAAGCTCATTAAATACTTCAGCTTGTTATTTATTATGTTCATTGTTAAATTAATATCATTCTTAAATTATTTTAATGCCAATAGAGATATAAATTGTTTTCTAGTATAATTTTAACTATTCTTATACCTTAATTTAATTAAGTTCCGATCATATTGTGTATTATATGGGGTATTTGATAACATTATCTAGCCCATGACTCACTTTTGGGAGTGCACTAAATTATAAAGAGCTCGTGATTTATCTGCGCGCGCGCCGATACCGCCCGGGCGAGATCACTGCCACCAAACACGGTAAACAGAAAATCAACTACGTGTTCCAACACCGAAGATGTGTCGTCGGGGACCCAGGGTGTTGCTTATCTTTGAACTTACTTCCTGCTAATTTAAAGCGGTGCACGGCGTCGGCGCTCATGGCGGCCGGAGTACGAGAACTGTCATTGCTACTCTCCGTAGACGTGGCATAGACATTTTTCAATTGTACCTAAGAGGTAGGGAGAAAGTACTTCTTACATATTAGAAGATTTATTTATCTCTGCTATACTATACCTTAAGAGATAAGTTCTGAATAAAACCAATAAAATAAGATCACTCTGTATAACGTTTTGTACATTCCTCCACTAACCAAAAGCAGATAAAAAGCTAATCTTTATTTTGATTTGTTCTTTCCAGAAGTTGTCCCTTTTACGAACATTCCCCCTTCCTACATTGTATTACTACTATTATGATTGTATCGTGTCCCGGTTGTGTATGGAGATCTTGAGGCCTCGATATGATATAATTAAAACGCTCGGCGGTGCACGAGCGCGCGAAATATTACCATACACCGGCTATATCGGCGCAGGCGCATCGACCGTCGCGTCGTCGCCTTGTACCGCAGCGAGCATTAATGCGCTCCCAATATTTCCCAAATTACTTGTAATATTAATCGTCTTCGGTTTATAAAAAAAAATAGGAAACAAAAACATACGCAGAAGTAAGAGCTGGCTACTAGGTAGAGAAAATGGAAACTGACTACACTACAGCTAAGCATTTGAACAGCTGATCTCTTAAACTAACGTCAGATTTATGATGCAGGAAGGTATTGGCAGCGATTAGTGAGCTCTGGTATGTTTTGAAATGATAAGATTATGTATAGTTAAGTACAATATAGAAGGTGTATGTGACGGTAAGAGAAACTATAACTAGTTTGCTTCGTGATCGCTGCTCTCTATATCTTGAAAGCTAATATTATAATTATTATAAAGTTTTTACCGAACGTTCCAAAGAAAATTGTTTGAGTATGGGACGAAGTAACTAGATAGATAGATAGATAGATAAACTCTTTATTGTACAAAACATACAAAACTGTTTAAAGACATCCTTACAAACTAAAAGTAGTGACCTTGTACAATTAGCAGCCTTATCGCGCTCTGCGATCTCTTCCAGGCAACCATTGGATGAAACAAGAGTTTATGTATTGCAAGAGGAGTTGCAGTGTATAATTCAGAATAGTATCTAAGTCATAATAATAACATATATTTTCAAATACATACAGATAACAATATAGGTACATATATATAAATATATAGGTATATATATACATACACAAATAAATAAGTATAGGTGCACACATATAAATGAACGGGCATCATGAGTCAACCACTCAACAACTCAAGTAATGCTCCTCTGTTAATTTTTTAAAATTGGATAGAGCTTTTGCGAGCCTGATGGTCAGTGGCAATGCATTCCACAGACGGATGGCCTGGACTGAAAGGATTTATCCATGAAATTCGTAGAATAACTTGACATTTTCAATGTCAAGTTCTCTGAAGACCTAAGATCCCTTGAATGTGTGTTGTGTAAGAATTCAAATCGTTCTTTGAGATAAGGAGGAGTGTTTGGATTGAAAAGTGTACTATATAATAGTGAATGGATATGGATATTCCGGCGTAGGCGAATGGGTAACCACTTAAGCTTATTTCGATATTCAGAAACATGGTCAAATTTGCGCAATCCAAAGATGAACCGTATACAAAAGTTTTGAAGTCGCTCAAGTTTGTTAAATTGGTCCTCGGTGAGATCAGTATAGCTGGCATCTGCGTAGTCAAGAATTGGAAGAAGAAGGGATTCTGCAAGCGCAATTTTGGTGGTAACCGGTAGATAATTACGTAATCTTCTTAAGGACCCTGCAGAGGCGAACATTTTTCTACTAACCTCTTGTATCTGCGGACCGCAGGATAAATGTTTATCAATGTATATTCCCAAATTTTTTACTGTATTTGCGATGGGAATAGAAGTACCATCGCAGAATATATGGGGCAGCTGTGTCCAATCAATTCTGAATGAAATCCTGGAGCTACCGACAACAGTAGCTTGTGTTTTAAATGGATTTACGTTCAATCCATGGTGCCTGCTCCATACACAAATATGCTCTATGTCCTTATTTATATTAAAAATAGCTTCTGAAAGCCGCTCCACAGGTGCTTGGGCTATAGCTCTGTAATTAAGTATCTTATCTGTGGTATGGGTGCCGCGCGTTACGATCCTCAGAGCAACATCTTAAATTTAGAAATTTCTCATAATGTGTCCATTACTTCTCTCGAATTGATTGCCGAAGCCCTAGCATAAATTAAATCAATAATCAAATAATAGATGTCAATCAGTTTGTAGTTCTAACGGATTTAAAATGTGCTTTTCAACATAGGGCTCGGTGTTCCTCTTATATGTATACGAGGCATGCCGATAGCGTACGACATTATGGAATCACTTTTTGAATTTACATCGAATTCAAAAGAGGTTGGGGGGCCATCGGTTCGTTGCCTTTTTTCACTGGTTGTATAAATCTGATTCGAAAACACTTTTCATAACTGTTAATAAGCTTCGCAAGGTTCATTTTGATGAGCAATCAGTAGAGAAAAGTATATTGTATAGAACATTGCGAAACAAGCATTGGAGGCCTCCGTGGTTTGACGAATGTACATTGAGGAGACAGGTATTAACGCCTTTAGATTGCGGTGCGGATACATTCCACTTAATAAATTCGCGCGAATAATAATAATAAATAAATATAATAATAATAACTCCACACATCTCACACACGGCCGTCTGATCCCAAACTAGGCAGAGCCTGTACTATGGTAAACCAGACTGCTGATAAACATACTTATATAATTCTAAAAACATACATATTATAGATAAATTACACCCAGACACAGAACAAATTATCGTGCTCTTCACACAATTATTTGTCCTGAGTGGGAAACGAACCCACGACCTCTGGCTTAGCAGTCAGGGTCACTAACCACTAGACCAACAGGCCAGTCAAATGATTCATTAGAAGATGTGTTACATATTATGATGGACAGACATTAGAAATGATTTCTAAGTTTTTTATAACAGAGAATTTGAAGGAACTTGGAGTCTGTAACCGAATATTATCTTTTCCCCTTTCAGAGGTAGCAAAAGCGATATAAAAGGTCCTAGTAGCCTCTCCAGTCACAGGAAATACAGGACATTCGGTTACGCGACCCCGGCCTCTGCGAGCTACTGCAGTCCCCATCATACTGCATACCCATCCGAGACTTGCTTTCCCTTACCCAAGTACAAATTTACCTTCTTCCTTCATTCCCGTCTTAAAACATAGGACATAAAAGAAACCATTCAAAACCCTCTGCAATGTTACTCATTGCGCCGACCCCAATGAGAATTGAGAAAAGCGCAGGAACATGATGATGATGTCGTCATAAGGCAAAAGACCTCGTGTATATTTTATGTACTGTGTCAGTATGGTATTTGTTGGTACTATGGAGTGACGTAGTCCGAGAGTACTAAAACTCCTTAAATAAAGAAAAAAATGATAAGATCATAATTAACGCATATAATAAACCCAGCTGTAAAGTTATTTCTAGTTATATCTCATTATTATACCCCACAGACCTTACCGGCCGTGACGATCGTAGATTGATCAATCATATTTTTTAGTTTTTCCACCACTATTAGTTACTGACTAATGAAAACATAGCGTTCTTACACAATGGCTGATTATATCGTCGCCACGTCGTCGGTGTAATTTACACGGCTGCGGTTGAACCGTTTTGTGTATCGGCAGATTTAATATTAAGTTGCACGCTTGATTGCCAATCCTTAGTGGCCGAGGCGCCAGGCGGCTAGTGCTCGCAGAGGCGGGTCGTCAGTGTCGTCACCGCACCGTACCACTTCGGTACGGTACGTACCGGCTGGAGTTGCGTCAGATTCGGTCAGATCATGTTGATATTCGACACTTAGCCTAGTGATGGATCTGTTCTCAGTATTGCCCACGTATTCTAATAAATTAGGTACTTAGTTTAACATATTATAGATATGTAGGGTTGCAAGTTTTTAACTACAAAGAATATTTTAAAATCTACTGATTATTCATGAGATATTTTATATGAGGTCGTTATTGCCTACAAAATCTTTCTTACTCACTAATATACTTCTATACTAGGTATTAGTGATGTAACGAATATTCGCATTCGCATTCGCGTTCGCGAATATTTGCATAATTTTTGACATTCGCATCCGCATTCGCATTCGCAAAAAAGATGCGAATGTTTGTGCGAATGTCTCTGACAAACGAAAATAAATTATTTATTTTTGGTAATTCATCTGCTAACGTTAATATTTTTTTAGTTATATTATAATAAAAAATAATAATGGAACGGTCTTGAGAAGATTTACTAAATTGAAAAAACACTTTCTCTTTTGTTTTTGTTACTTTCATTAAAATATTAACGAAACTAAAAAATAATTATAATACATAATAATATCTTTATAGAAAAGGACTTGAAAGGCTTAATAAAATAATAATATCTAATAAGCCTAATGTATATATGTATATACACTCAACGCATATTTAACCGACCGTTTATTACATGTTGATTCCTTCAAAACTCCTTTATAATTCAATTGTTTTTGATACAATGCTAAAAGTTAACCCTATACATACATAATCGAACAGGAGTCAGATTTAGAGTTTCCTTCCTAAAAACAACAATGACTAAAATATTGATCTTAAAGAAAATCTGCATTTTAATTATCACATTAATAACCGATATTTGGTCTCCTGGCATTAATTACTACTTGTAATCGATTTGGAAACCCGTTAAATATGTGTTGAATTTCCGTTTGCTAGTGTCAGTATCTTTGTCCTTAGCTCTGCCTAGTGGAATTTTGTTGAAATAAAGAAAACTACGACACCCCAAACCTTCATCAATAAAAAAGAAACTGGACAAGTGCGAGTCTGACTCGCGCACCGAAGTTTCCGTAAGCAAACAAACTTGTAAACGTCCATCTCGGGAATCAATTCTCAAAGACTTTTGCCTTTTATCTTTTTATCGTGTTGACCTAGGACCTTGATTTTTATACACCTAATAGGGATTTTAGATCTCAGTATCTGGTATAAAGTCCACCCGTTCCTGAGAAAATAGGTGGTGACACACGGACAGACAGACGCACTAGAGAGTGATCTTATAAGGGTTACTTTTTTTACCTTTTGAGGTACGGAACCCTAATTAATCAAAACATTACAAAACAAATTTACTGTTACGCAAAACGGACAGTGAGGATCTTAAACTTCAAAAAAACAGACTAATGTGCTACAAAACGTCAAAAATTAAATATAATACGGGTATATTTATTGCAGAACTACCAAGTTAAACAAATACACATATGAACCTTAACATACGTTATGGTAAACCATCGGTTTGCAGTTTTAGAGGAGTGGACAGTTAAATATGCCTCTGAGTGTATTATTATATTAATTGGTTTGTACTTACTTTATTGTAAAAAACATAATTTTAAATAAAGAAATAAAAATTAATCCAGTGAATTAAGCAAAAAAATAAAGAGTCAACCTCCGAATGAGAGGTAATAAGCTTTAAACTCGTATAAACTGTTATTTTGACATTCTGAATGTTGTCTCACAAGTCTCATAAAACTCGTGTCCACTTCGTCAAATATTAAAGATCCCGGTGTTTTAAAAAAAAGATAAAAAAATTATCCAAATCGATAGAGCCGTTTTCGAGATACACAAAATAAATTTAAATACAGGAATCGCTAAAATATATTATAGTGATTAAGTAACTTTATATGAGGTATTATTGACCGGGACTCCCGGTTGGACTTGCATTATTGTTTTCCGCGCTCCATCGCTATTATATCTAAAATGGTTAGAGGCATGAATACAAATTTAAAACATCATTTGTAGAAAATTTTATGCTCTACAGTTTTATAATAGATTTCAACATCTTTAAAGTCACAGAAAACAAAATATTTGCAAAAACTCATTTTATGACCGTTGACCTTGAACATCTGAAGACACGCACATGAAATTTTATAAGACTTGAGACACAACCTCAAAAACCAACTGAAGTGTGTAAAGCAGTCTAGCGTTACTAAAAACTCTTTCAGTGATACACTTGTTGGTGGTTGGTGGAGTAACCAAATATTCTCAGGTCGTTTTTTCTCTAACCATCCACAACAGAAGTTTATAATTCAAAAAAAAATCTACATCACATCTTTTAAAAAAAAACAAAATTTGTTCCTCGGATCCATAGAAGGCAATGCAAAATATTTAGATTGCTCTTTAGTTGAAAAGTCAATATTCGCATTCGCATTCGCATTCGCGACTATTAGAAATAAATATTCGCATTCGCATTCACATTCGCGAATGTGAAAAATGGACATTCGTTACATCACTACTAGGTATACTATTCAAGTACCTCAAAAGTATCGTGGTATCTATAGGTATCTATTATTCACATTTTTTTTAATTAATTTTATAACTTTCAAACTTATCAACCAAATATCATATCGGTCTCAAAGTTGGTCAACTTTGACTTGACTCCACACAACTGAGAAAGTTCAGTGCTAACTCGATGATATGTTGGCGAGGTGAGTTCCACTTAAAGTTAGTGATAGTGAGTGGACAGTCTGATACATACACAACAGCCATCTTTGAGATCGATCTTAGTTACCACTCAATACAAGAACTAGAAACATTAATAATAATAGCTCCACACATCTCACACTCGGCCGTCTGATCCCAAACTAGGCAGAGCTTATATATTTCTAAATACATACATATTATAAATTAATTACACCCAGACACAGAACAAATGATCGTGCTCATCACACAATTATTTGTCCTGGGTGTTAATCGAACCCACGACCTCTGGCTTAGCAGTCACTAACCACTAGACCAACAGGCCAGTCCGATTTCATATTTCATTATTGTATTTCATCCAAATCACAATAAGAAACGTTTACATTGTTAAATGATGGCAGAATAAATTCCGAACAATGACAGCAGAGCTTCAGCCGGATATTTACTAAAAACTGCCAACCTTACTTTATAATGACGCTATTATAAATTGTAAATCGATTTCAAATGAAATCAATTGTAAAAACAATCGTGAGATCACTTTATATTCATGTCTCGCGTTTGCATTTAATCTGCGCCCGCGACGATCAGGTACTACTATGTTCAGGTGTCGGGCCATACGAAATGTTCTATGTAAACTTATTGATCTACATCATTACATCAAACACAATAACTAATATTACATTAATTACACTTACTGTGTTGCTTAGGGACATACAAATAAGGTTGAAATTCATTTGATGTGTTTGCAAAGTGCGTAAGTATTGTTTACGCTGGGTTTACTTGCGTATGCGTCGCGCGCGCAGCCCAGGTGCGCAGTTCGTGAGGCGCATGCGCACGGAGCTCCCTAGCCACCGCACCACAACCACTGCCACTGATTCATTAAACACCCGGTGGACATTCAAATATCCTTTATGATAAGTACGATGATCTGTCAGGAAGTGGATCAAACTCTTTATTACTCACCTCCGTGTGTGTATATGATACACTGATTATACGACACTGAGGTCTTCTCTATTCTCGCCCTCATTGACTACATTGACTACAAAAAAGAAAATGAATCATGACTTCTGACATGTTCAGTCGAATCAATAACAGATAAATACGACTGCCATCTTCGCGATATTCCAGTTGCTCAAATTGCCTGCTGCTGCAACTCAAACGGTGGTTGTGAAACTTCATCTTTATATTCTTTCTATACTTGGTGGGTAAACACCCCTTGGAATGCCTTAGAAATAAGTAATTTACTATCAGTTCGAAAATTGTATAAATATAACTAAAAAAAAACATAAAACCCTTCCTTTAGATTCCAATAGATCAGGTAGAAAAAAACAATCATATAAGTTAAATTGATGCACTTGAGGCGTTATTAAAGCTGGTGGCCCGATCCCAAGATTTCAAGCAAGTACATAGATCCTTATACATATATAGTATAAGCCTTACATCACATACACTCTCACATCACTTTCAAACATCATTCACATGATTAGCAGACCCCAAAACGTAATAGCTAATTAGAATCCTTTATTATTTTATTTTTGTAAAAATACGAATTATATGTAATATACACCTCCAATCTGTATGCTTAAAGCAGATATCAACAACTATGTTTACAAACCAATTTGTATGACGAAATAAAACATTTTTGATTTTGATTTAGATTTGAACTGAACGCCCATGCTTTAAATTCGATGACAGGTAATGCAGCTCTCACTTTTCAACGTTCATATACGTGTCACAAATAAATTACTAACATCAATAGCAAGCAAACGTATCGTGAGGGTACCTGCGTATCTGAGAATTTTCTACCATATTCTCGCAGATTCGTGAGATCTGATCTGCCTGCATTGGTAGACTGTATGATCGTTAGTAGGACATTGATAAACAGGATATAATTTCATAGGAATATTTTTTTACGTACTTACATTGTAACATTACAGCGTAGTTATACTATTCTAGATCTAATCTTTAAATCATATAATTATTCATTATATATAATTATAATATTATGTTTAATCCCTGTACTCCAACTTATCTAAAGGAACGTTTTACGTTCCTCAATGACACTCACACAAGATCCCTGAGATCGTCGGAATCACTGGAACTGGCAGTACCTAATTATTCTACCAGGTTTAATGACAAATCTTTTACTTTGCCCAATCACTGGCCATATTCAAGAAAATGGTCAAAGAATATTACTTGGCTTCTTAATTTCTCCTTTTTGTCATTTGCTGCATTTATCGGATATAATCTTATTAATCTAGACATATATATGTATTATTTATTTTATATGTATATGTGTGTATATGAATATATTAAATGTTACAGAGTGATTACACTTGTTTCCCTGTATTACCTATCTAATTATATTGTTTATGTTTATAGGTATCATTCACTAGTTTTAAGCCTAACACGTTTTGATTCCCACACCAAAACTACACATTAAATTAAATTATTTGAAAGTTCAAAGTTCAAATATTTTTATTGACGGAAGTATTCTGACAGTCAGACTATTTGCATACAGTCATGATTTATACAAGAAAAACAATTTTCGAATTTTGATTTAACAGCGGTTTCCGCACTAAGCTCGTGGCTTGTATCGCGTCAACCAAATTATTATACATTGTTCATTGACAATTTGTAACGGACATCGATTCCAGATAATAAAGTAGTTACATATTTAAGTAGTTAATTAGAAATTAAGACAAACTTACAAATTAAAACAGTTTTTCAGCAGTATAATAATATAAACACTTCAAATTAAAAAGACTAATATGAAAGGATATAGCCCTAGTGTATGTGGTGACTGATTTCATGCATGTGGTTGAGAATATGTGTGTATGTGTGCGTGTGTGTATGTGTACGTGTGTATATGTGTGCGTGTGTGTATGTGTGTGTTTGTGTTATGCTTTGCCTTTATTAACCATGATTTGGAAGAATGAGTTCAGTTTCGTCATATGATAGGTTCAACAGCCATTTTGTTATACTAACTTTTAAACTTTCGCGTTCCATGATATAATATTATCTACGTATTAACGGGAATTAACGCGATCACGAAAAGGTATTACATACCTCTGAATTGCCTGACTGCCGGAGTCAGCCTGTGACCACGGCCAGTGCAACCTGGTCGAAACGTCAGGCAATTCAGAGGTATGTAATACCTTTTCGTGATCGCGTTAATTCCCGTTAATACGTAGATAATATTATAGCCATTTTGTTATCAGTTGCTTTACTTCTCCTGTACTCAACTTATTAACGCCTGTATGTATCTGACAGATCTTGTTGTACACTCTAGGCCGGAGATAAATAGCCTGTCTTTTTATGAAAGTGGTATTTATGGTAGGGAGTGGGATTCGGAATAATCGACGCTGGCTTAGGCTCATAATTGCAGTAGAATTTTTAATTTCCTCCTGCATAGAAGTTATAATTTTTAAGATAAATGTCTGTCGTACTCTCAATACTTTACATTCCTTATACAGATCGTTTGTTGAGAACCTAAAAGGTTTTCGCAGCATCACTTTTAAAACAGCTCGCTGGGCTCTTTCGAGTTGTATCATTTTGGTCTTAGCAGCACCACCCCATGCCAAGATGTAATAGAAAAGCAACGATTGTGTTAGTGTCTTGTAAACCATTATGAGATTATTTTTGTCTAGGCTGTTACGTAGGGATTTAAAAATGTAAATGGTTTTTCTAATTCTACCTGACAAGAGGGCTATATGTTTACCGTATGTTAGACGTTCATCCAGTATGACTCCCAGATAGCGAATAGAGGCATCGCAGTTGCAATTGAGTGGACCATTAGAGACACAAGAATGAATTTTCAACGTGTGTCCCACCAGGAGTTTTGATGCAAGTGTCTTGTGGAACGCGAGGAATTTGGTCTTTTTTAAATTAAGTGTAAGCAGATTTTTGTCTCGCCATTTTGCAATGAGAGTCATGCTTTGCTCAGCGGATGCTATTACACTTGACCACGATATGTTGCGAAAGATTATCACGGTATCATCTGCGTAACACAAGACTTCTGCATTTTCCATTGATATATTTAGTATATCATTCATATCAATGCAGAATAGCGTGGGGCCCAAGATACTCCCCTGGGGAACGCCAACCTCGATTGGGTACCGGTCACTAATTGTGGATCCCACCCTAATGCACTGATGACGATTTGTCAAATAACTGCGAAACCAGTCAAGTGTGATACCTCGCACACCCATAGCTTTTAGTTTGCGGAGCAAAATAGGAACGGACACGGTGTCGAACGCTTTCGATAGATCAAGGAAGACTCCTAAGCAGCCTTCTCTGTTATTCAGAGATTTGGACACCGCGTCCGCTAGTTATACAACAGCATCTTCTGTAGACTTTTTGCGTCTAAAGCCAAATTGTTTTTCGGAGAGTAGCTTATTGTTTTCGAGAAAGTCAACTAGCCTTTTATTTACGATTTTTTCCAGGAGTTTAGAAAATATGCTTAAAAGGGAAATCGGCCTGTAGTTACTAGGAGCTGACTTGTCGCCATCCTTATGTATAGGAATGACAACCGCAGTTTTCCAGCATTGAGGAAATACTTCTGTGCACAGGCTGAGGTTGAAAATATGTGTTAGGGGACCAATGATAATTTTTTTAATTTCTTTTATTAAACTAGGAGAGTAAGCGTCCAAGCCCCCGGGGAGCTACCATTTTTAAGATCGTCGATAAGTTTCATAACTTCTTGAGGGTCAGTTGGTTTCAGGAAAAAATTGCCTTATTATATTACTGGTCATTATTTTTCCATCTCAAGGTTGCCTGGAAGAAATTGCTTTTAGCGATAAGGCCGTCCTTTGTACATATCAATATTGTAAACTAACTTTAAGCAATATGTACTGGTGTACAATAAAGATTATTCTATTCTATTTTATTATTCTTATAATAGGTTTTTATTTTTACTCATATTTACATAATACACTCGAGAGCAAAGAATCCGTATTACACAAAGATACCTGAAAGTTAGCTTCGTGAAAGAAATTGTCTTGGAAATGTTATTTAAACTGTTATTGGTGCCGATATTATTGTACACTCGACTAAACTAAAACCTGACTTAATTTCTTCACATGAAATCAACCTTGTGTTCTTCATAATAAGGTCTATTTGTTACTGGTACCTACGTCTCAGCGCCATTAATTTCACTAAAACCTGTCAACGTATACTCAACTTTATTTCCACGCAGCGAGAGTCTCCATTTATTCAAATGCTGTATAATTGCCGTATAAAAACTTGTTCAAAATGAACTAAGATGACATTGTTTTAATCGACACTTACGAACACGCTTACTAAAAACACAGAGCAAAAGAGATGGCATTCAACGGATGGCGTCTCTCGGTACGTGGTATTAAAGTTTATTTAAGCGTATCAGACTTTAGGCCACAAATAAATTGCTTATTTCGAAAGCGACATATGTTACCTACTTGTTTCAATTTGAAATAAGACCTTGTTTTGAAGTATACAAGGTTTACATCTTATATGAAGAAAATTTAGTGAATTTTAATTTAGCGAGTGAAGTAACAGTATTGGGACCATTGTGTAACTTACTTAAAAAGAAATTCAATCTCATCTTTTAAAAAAAATGGAAAAACACTTTTTTCTACAACTTTACAATTTTCTCAAGTTTTAGTGCTTGGTGTTAATTGTGAAAATTGTAAAGTTCTTTAATAATATCGTGTTTTTTAATTTTTGTTTTAAGATGACATTGGTTATTTTTTAATAGATTCACATGAAAAAAAATTATGAATGTAATACATAGTGACAAATACATTTTATTTCCTTTAAGGGGTATTTTATTGTCTAAACACGATTTATTTTACTAAGCTAGCGGTGGCAGAGCATATTTTATTGATTTTTTCCGACATCTTCAACAACCATCGTCATATTTCAGACATTTTTTACAAAAACTTAATAAATTATATACCTTAACTTTCCTCATGAATCACTCTGTGTCTTAGTGAAAACCGCATGAAAATCCGTTCAGTACTTTTCTAGTTTATCGCAAACAGACAGACAGACGCGGCGGGGTACTTTGTTTTATAATATGTAGTGGTTATTGAGATTTTCAGGTATCTTTAAGTGACCCGTATTCATTGCTCTCGAGTGTAGGTATGTATAGTTTTATAGTAGGTATGTATTACGTATTTACGTGACATTTTTAGTAACTATAATACTGAGCATGTAGTTGTGGCAGTGACCTAGCATTGTTCATGTTTTGAATTATAAAATTATAACGAACTGCAACTGTGGTATGAATGCAACAAAACAATATTAATTGTACTATTAGGGTGACAAATAACACAGCACACGGCTCACCTGATGCAAAGCAGTTGCCATAACCATGGTGAATGTAGGTACACTAGGTACGTACTGTTACATCCCTATTTTACACAATCTAGCAGTAGGTACGCAATACTAAGAGTAGCGTTTTGGTCAATGTAAAAATATGTTATGGCCTTCTTAAAAATCCACGCTATAATTCTTTCGGAAAACTATGACAATTATTATACAACCCCTTGAATTTGGTGGACGTCATAATGCACAATCGTTCAGGTATTAAAGGGTGAACCCCCTTGTTGGTGGCGAGCAATGGGTTTGAGTAAAGTTGCTTATGTCATCTCCGAAAGTTTCTCAAAATGCAAATCAAAGGCAAAGTCTAGATCTTCATGAATAAAAATGACCTACAAGTAATCATGAAAGTACTAATTTTATCATATTTAGAAAACTTTTAACTAAATATATGTCTAAAATAGCAAAGTAATGTAATCAGTTGAAAAAAGGAAAAGATACTAACAGAAACACCAATCATTCAGATAAAATACAGGTCAAAAGCAAGTACATCATAACAACCTTGTCAATATGAACGCACTACGGCATAGACACACTGGGAACGTTACCAACCACCAATCCGCGCCAGTGTGTACACCATAGCTATCGCTGTACACTTCGACATTATTCAAATGGTTGTAATTACCATACTGTGGCCAATCAGCGGCGAGCTGTGAACAATACCTGCGCACATCCTGCACGGTACCTAATGTGATACTCTTGGAATTCGCATTGTATTGTAAGAGTAAATAGATCGAAGACAATACATTCAATTTATTGTCTTGCTGTTACTATTTGAAACTGATTGTAGAAATGTCTTATTCCCCCTTCTGGATCGATGTTCCAGTCCTCCCTTTGCCATTGATAGAGAAGTGTTCCAATAAAAAAAAACTGTCACACGAAGCTGGAACTTACCTATATAGTGTGATCAGTAATCTACATAATGTAATTTAATATTCCATTGGTCAATCACGGCTACCGTTAATGGGGAAAATGGACACTTGACTTGAATAAGAATGATCCATAGTTATTAGTCAAAATGTGTATGTAAAGTGGTGATTAGCATCGCTACAGCGAATTGTGCGTTATGTATGTGTATTGCGCAGGTGCCACGCATGCGTAAGATGGCCTGCGTCAGTGGACAGCGCGCACGCAGGTGGCCGGCTGCGCGACCGTTCCGAGAGACGCTTCCTTCCCCGAACCCGCAACCATTCTATTGTAATAGACACACGTGCCATACATACATATTGCCCAAACAAAGAATCTATAATGCTACACAGATAACAGATTAATATTTACTCAAAGAGGTCATCGCAACGTTCAGTTAGGTAAAAATGAGCATACAACTAATTAAAATCAGAAATAGGAATGAAATCGGTAATAGGTAGAAAGTATAATCTAGTATAGATAGATAGATAGAATATTCTTTATTGTACACCATTAATTGAAACAGATCACAGCTTAAAAATTAGAGTAAAATGGGCGGTCTTATCGCTAATAGCGATCTCTACCAGACAATCTTTAGATGGAGATAATAACAGAAGTATTAAATAAAAACAATAGTTGAGGGCGTACTATATAGCACATACATATATAATCCAGTTTAATTATATAGCTATTTAGTAGAGATTACATAGAATATTCTAAAGTAATTTTGATCTTAGTTGTGAAATGGAATAAAATATAAAAAAATAAAATAAAGGTTTTACAGTGATAAATAGTATTGCTTTACCATATTTTGTAAGGGTTTCAGTTTGCAGTATTCGTACTGGTAATGGATTCCTCAAACGAACAGCCAGAATCATAAAAGATTGGTCAAAAAAAGTTGTTGAATGCACCGGCACCTCTAATATCAGACTTTCCAATAATCTTAAGCATTTCGTATGGGTACCATGAAGGAACTCAAATCGTCCTTGTAAGTTGGAAGGTGTAAGAGGGTTAAACAGTATGCTGTAAAGCAAAGAGAGAATATGGGCATTCCAATAGGTAACCACTTGAGCTTTTTAACAATGTTAATAAATATCGAGTAATGTGACGCAGGGTAAATACTCCGCAATGTCTACGCGTGCATCCTGTGGGTACATTGTGTGTGCGCCGGCGCACGCATCGATGGTATCGCCGCAAAATGCGCCTTATCACATACACATCAGTGCCGGACACCCGGTGTGTCGGAGTGTTCGACGGGGAGGCCAGGAAAGTGACAACATCGGGCAGTTATTAGTATGGGTCAAACGATGCTCTTTAGTGTGGGACCCACTGTTGATATCTATCAAAGTTTTAATGAATGATCTGAGACGGATTTAACAGGTGTTTACTGCTTTATGTGATCATTGTCATTCTCGATGGTATTCGATGCGGTGAGTCCTTTCCTGTTTTGGAGTTTATAGAATATTATTGCTACTATTCACTAAAACAACAAAGATAAGTAGAGAAAACTATAAGTGTAACTCGTAAACTCTGACCCGGTAAAATTTTAAAAAGTACAGAATGCCTAGCGACATAGCCAGCACAGTAAAAAACGAACATAGGTTCAAAGCTGACGATTTAGGGCATCCACATAGAACTCTGCGAACTCTACACAATAAGGTACAATATTACATTTGATGTTTTATTAAAGAGCAACAATATGAAGGCTTAATTACCAAATGGTTGGTCAAGTTGTGGTTATTTTAGCGGTGTGCAGTTAACGAGCGCGGTTTACGGCGGCGCAGAGCGCGCACCTACGGCCCGCGCAGGCGAACCAGTGCAATTAAACACGATTAGTGCAGTGCTGCACCGTATCGCACCGCGCCGCCAAGGGAGCCTCTTGATTACCGTGCAGATGCAGACTGTGATAAAACGAAACATATTACTGCATTATAAGGTGATTAAACGTTAACAGGAAAACAATAGGATATGGTCGGTGCGAAAGTTTCATAAGAACTTCAAAAAATTGAACTACTACAAGATAATATGTATCTCCTAACACCAATATCATCTTGTGCCACGCACTGGAGTCACGCTTCAGCGAAAAACATTATTTTCCAAAGTATGGCAAACCTTGTCACTAAACGAGAGGGAATCCATTTCACTAAAGGTTGCACTCAAGTCAAATTGTGGGGCCTCATAAATCTAACTATTTTAAAGTTAAAAGAGGAAACAAGGATAAAATATTATAATTCTTGTAATGATATGTAATATTCATTGAATTGTCTCATAAGTGGGTTCAAATCCTGAGTCTCCAATCCTTATCACCTTTTTTTAACGGTATAGGGGGCAAACGAGCAGACGGGTCACCTGATGGTAAATGACTGCCGCCGACCATGGGCACCTGCAACTTAAGAGTCACAAATGCGTTGATAGCCTATCAGATGGGAGGAGGGGAAGGGGGAAGAGGGGGAGAGGGAAGGGTTAGGGCCTCCGGTAACCTCACTCACTGGGCGAAACGCAATGAAACCATTGTTTCACTGCCGGTTTTCTGTGAGGCCGTGGTATCACTCCGGTCGAGCCGGCTCATACGTGCCATGGCTCTCCCACGAACAAAATCGAAATGAATTTAATAACCTAGATCGAAATGAAATTAACTCCAACGCCTTAGCCGAATTATAAGTTTGCAATAGGTAGGGTAAAACCCGGATAGTTGCCTCAGTGGGATACATGCCCCGGTTTCGAAACACTATGTTAGGGATGTTGTCGGCGTTTGCACTCTTCTATGATTAGAAGTACCATTCCTTCAGGTCTTACTGTCAAATAAACCGCAGGATTAGGCGCTCGCGTTTTGTACATGTGAGCAAAAATCTTCTGGGGCGGGATTGTAACCGCGAAATGATTTATGAGTTGTTTTTATTAAATATTTCTATTATTAATTGTGGTTTTCGTCAACTTTTTGTTTCTTCGCATGCATTAGAGTTTAAATTACACCGTTTATTACGTTTTATTGCTAAATCGTTTTTATGAATACAAGTGCCTCTCCTTAATAAATACTTAATAAAGGATCTCAATAAATAATAAAGACTGATTACTTAAATTTATAAAGAAATTGTTCTCAAAAACTCATAGTGAGTCGTCTATTCCCGCACGAGGCAAGTATCCCTTGAATAATTTTTACCGTAAGGCTACTATCCGTCACAGTAGGCAACTACCCCTTTTTTTAGAGGTCAAATAAAACATTAGTTACTCAAAACCGATATTAATTATGTTTACAAAAATAGGCAGCTATAAATGTTTGAATACTTATCTTTTGATAAACGCATTGGACTTTACTTACTAAGTACATAATTTTTAATAATTGAGCTTTTTTGAAAAGTAGGGCAACTATTCGGGTTTTAGCCTAGGTATAAAGTAATTTTCACCACTTCATCGTTCACTGAGAATCACCTCGTGTAAGGCGCGCGTTCCCACGCTGATTCTTACCGCAGAACAAAAACCCGAACACTTAACTCAGGTTTTGGCAGGCCGTGTATGGGCTCGATATTTCGGGGATCGTATTGCTGTCATTTCACTGCATTTAATTGCCTCTTAAAACATATTTACAGTAGAAAAATACTAATATTTTCAGTCCTGCATTTATTTGGCACTTTGTATGTATCTGCGGTTTGTGTGATGTCGACATGTATGAATCGATTAGACCTCTCGCTGTATACCATTAAAGTACACTTTAAACAGAAATATGGTTAATTCAGATGTGCAGATCCGACTGTTCAGATCCTGCATTCAAACTTCATCAATTCATCTTTTAAACTATTCCATCATACACATAATATGTAGGAATTCTATTTTTAAATTTCCGTAATGATTAACGTTTTGCAATACATGAGGAAACTTCATTCTGCAACATTATTTCCAAATTAACTTTTAACATAAAACCATTATTATGACTAAATCAGTAAACTTAGATGTATAGTATTGAAAAGCTTTTTACCCATTTATTTTAAAGTAATGACCAAAATATTATATTATTCCTTTAAAATGCCCATTTAAAAAGTTACACAATAAAACTAAAAATCTTTTTAACAAAAAATTAAACCGACGAAAAGAACTAAAAAGCAAAAAATAAATAAACCTTTAGTCTTAAGTATTGAGCTTATTTACATAAACTATCAACTTTTATATAAACTTATTTTGAGTCGACGCCAAACTCGAAAAATAAGTTTGTAATTAATAACTCTGTTTTATAAAAACTGATTAATATTATCTAAATTTGATATGTAAGTGGCTCTACGTAGGTAATTAATCATTTTATTGAATGCCTCCCCTCTCTGCAAACTGTGATTCCGGGCCAAGGTATGTGCGTAATGTCTTGCATCTTGGATCGATCTCGAACGATCTTTTCAATCTCAATATTGGAATCTCACACAATTTGTCTACTTGTCTATGAAACATTCTCAGTTCACGGTTTACCAGCTTGCAGTATCGGGATTGTTGTTCTTCCTCCAGTCTATTAATACATACATATACTTACGCCTGTATCCCTGAAGGGGTAGGTTAAGTCCCACATTTTGCAAACTACATTTTGGTCCCACTAACATAATAGGGGCCAGGCCTATTGCCTACGACATATAGATATTGCTCATAGCTCGAGAAGGTGAGGGTTGCAAAACTCGCAAAGCAGTAACTCGAAGTGGCTGATGCCGGGAAGTCCAAGCCCTCTAACAAACAGTAGAATAGGTAGGTACTCTTTCTGCCGTTCATTAACTTTTACGTCTTGTCATAAAAAATATGGAAACATTTTACATAACTGTCGTTAACCGTGTCGTGTGAATGAGTCAGTGGTGTTGGTGCGGGGGTGAGACGGAGGCGACAGGTCCCGTTACGTCGCGTGACCTTTGCGGCGGACACGGCGCAGCGCCCGCGCCGCTGTCCTTGACCCCCACTGCACTTGCGCATCACGCATCTTGCACATAATTATACACACATTAGCCCTTCAAGGGAACACATTGTATAATAACTGCACTAAGTGCTGTTCTACTAAAGTGTATTGTAACAATAGCTTTTTCTTCATAAACTTATTTTTACATTTTACTATCTTTTTGCAGAGCTAACAATAACTCGATTAGCAGTTAGATGCATTCACTGATCGTTAGGCTATTAGCGAGCTCACACTTGGTAGCTTTGAATGAATGATTAGCTATGTAGTTATATTATAAGGAAGCAGTACCTACTTCGGCGAGATCTTTGTAGGATTTACACGAATTAAATTCATTCTGTATACTATCGGGCTACTGAGGTAAAATAAAATCAATTGAGTTCGACTTTAGTTAATACCTTTAAATATGAAATATACGACTCAATCATATTCCTGAGGCCTCACTAGCCGCAGTATTCCCACACGTCAGTCGTCACACATTAAAACACTTGGTGCTTATTAATTACTAACTTATTATGTAAGTTATAGGCCGCAGCTGTGCCGATACACAATAATTTAAAACAATAATGTATGAATAGCTTCCGGTTGGGTTTAAATCGTTCAAACTTTATTGTTAATTAAAACGGCCAGTGTCTAATTGT
This sequence comes from Callimorpha dominula, assembly GCA_949752705.1. NCBI lineage: Eukaryota > Metazoa > Arthropoda > Insecta > Lepidoptera > Erebidae > Callimorpha > Callimorpha dominula. Next base: position 25,988,637 of record OX456997.1, read on the forward strand.
GCCGTGTTAAATATGGATCCATGAGTCCAAATAAATCTGCGGTTTGAGTCTGTCGTGAGTGTTATTAAACACTAGACAGCTGCTGGTGGAACCTGCGAACTGGGGAGCCGAACAAATTAAATTATATGGACAGTTAGTCGCTCCTACATCCCGGGAATCGCGCTTCTAACCAACCTTCTAAAATACATTAATTACAAATGAGGTAGAAACCAAACAAACAAAAAATTTAAATGAAAAAAAATATGTCCCATACCTCTAACGATTTGTACTTTTTTATGATTTTAATTCAACGGCTACTTCGTTTACTGATGATTCTGCCAAAGACAAGATCAAATTCAATTTAAAAAGTAATTTTATTATTTTTGACACATTCCATTGAAGTTTTGCCGTTTGATTAATTCATCAGACTATTATTTTGTAATGCTACAACGAAGCTATTTGTGAACAATGTAATATTGTATATTTCAGTATAATTTATATTCTGCCGAGGCGGGAGTGTTTCACTTACATAATGTATGACCAAGTTAAGACAATTGCAACAGAGGTGTTCACAATCTCCGCATTGTTTTGCAGCGGTTGTACATGATTGAATGAATAGTGGTTTTTCGAGGAAGAAAACCTCTGTAAAAATCATCCAAATCATGGTGGTGATAAACGCTTGGCTTCATCAATCTTTCTTATTAAGATGTACATGGAAAGCATGCAAATGGAAGGAAAGAGTGGGTTCGGACGGCCGATGCGATAACAGTGGACACGGGCAGCGTGAACGTCCGCGTCTGTGTCACGCACTATGAGGTGCCTACTTTATGCGACGTACGCAGAATCGCGGACCTGAATGTTAAATTTTAAACTAGTCACAGTCCATTTGTTAATTATATTTTAAGTGTAAAAACATGGGCAATTTCTCAATATCGATTGAATATGAATTGAAACAGGTAGTTTAGTTCCCATTTTATTTATAACTTCTTAGAAAAAAGCTGGATAACTCGGTCGTGTGTGTTGTAACCGGTGGTTATAGTTATAGAGCATAAGTTGCTTGTACGTTTTGTATTAGAATTACAGTTCTGTTATAAGTATAACACAGAAATCAGTATTTGAGAATAAGCATAATCCACTATTATATGTATAAAATAAAATAAAATGATAGAAATGATGAAATGATAGATAGATAGAGTTAAAAACACATAATACATATTGTATATTCCACTCCTGGTAAAATAAATATGTAGATGATAGGGCAAGAAGAAGATATATATTTTAATTTGATAATTTAGTTTAACCGTTGTATATTATTAGTATCTAGTTTACTACAACATTCAAATTGTGAAGCACATCTTGACACCTAGCTCATTAGAGAGAGCTTTTGCCGTCGGTAACGGTTGATCGTGAATTTCTGTAAAATAGTACGACGCTCCGACGGGTACAGCCGAGGATCTGCGGCCAACCTATAAAGTACTTTACACATATGTTGCAAAAAGCTTTGTCCTAGTTTAACAAATATACCATTCCATCTTTTTGGACTGATATAATGATATTACTAAATGATAGCTAAAATGACTTAAGGAATTATCAAAATATTGAACATGAATACATGAGAACCATAGAACCTCGCATAGAACCTCGCATAGAACGTCGCATAGAACCTCGCATAGAACCTCGCATAGAACCTCGCATAGAATCTGGCATCGAGGCAATTTCATTGATTTTTTCCGCGTTGAAAAGGATTTCAGGATTGAAAAGGATATTCGTTGATATGGAGGTAATAGGATCATTTGAGTTACTTTATTATCCCTTAATACATCTGTCAAGAGTTTTCTTCTCGAACCTCAATCAAATATATAATGTACAGCGTTTTATAACTACGACGTATAACTTTGTCACTCACCAGTGAATCAAAATATAGGACTCTTGCCGCTCACTTAGAATCATGAAATCTGGCACAATGCCATACAATCAAAGTTTTTGGAATATCTTTTATAATATTTTTTTGTGAAAATTTTGTTGTGTTATTTTAATCTCACGATTCCCAGGACGAATGAAGTATTAAATTTCCATATCATTATTTTGGTAGTTAAACCATGCCCGGAGCTTACTTGAATTGTGTATGAAAATGTGTTAATTAATTGAAGATGACATTTAACTAAGTGAAAATGAATTTTTGCATTTCTCGATGCTCGAACTTTTCAAAGAAAAATAATAATAAGTCAAATGGTATAAAATTCTATTACTTTCCCACGAATAGTACTCAATTTCTGTGGTTATGTGATAAACGATATAAGTGGATAAATGCAGAAAAAAAACATGTAAGTATGAGTTTCAAAAACATTTAGAAATTACTAATAATTTTATTTGTAAAAATAGCTAAGTTTTGTATGTAGTAGTACTATTGAATACAAACAAATATGTAAGTAAACATTACTTCAAATAATTTTGTTTCAGTAAACATCAAAATAACTGGCTCCCATCTAAACGTTCTACAATATGCAGCGCCATATTTCAGATAGGCCTGCCTTACATTTGCAATTTACTCTTCTAATATTTCTATTGCAATCAAGCTGAAAAGAAGGCAACATGGACATTAATAATAATATAGACAAAATATTTACATACAAAACACACTTTTATAGAAAATTTAACTAAAAAATAGAAAATTAATTTTAAGAAATTTGGATTAAGAATAGTGTAAATAAGAAATAAACGTATATTAATGGAAAAAACCGTGGGGTGCATGCATAGATAGTGTCAATACAATGTTTATAACTATTGACACTGCGCACGCACCACACGGTTTTTTTTAATAATATACATTTATTTCTTATTTACAAGGAAGACGGTTGTTGCTGTCAATGTTTAAATTATATTTAAATAATAACTATTTAAATATAATTTAAACATTGACAGCAACACGATAACAGATCTAAAAGTTTGTTTTTTTAACCACACTGGCTCTCGTGTCGATTTGTGTTGCCACCTATAGTTTGTGCACGTTCCCTATACTAAACTGTCACTTTCTGTCCGCCTTCGCAAGAACGACCCTACTCAACACTAGACCATTTTTCAATCGGGCAGCTCTGGGCTGAATAAAGGCTCGTCAAACGCGTATCAACTCTTAGCACTTGGTGTCATAAATTGGGCAAATAAAAGTAAAGTCCGCGACTTTCCTAAAACATACATAATTATTTCAGTCAAGAATATTTACATATTGAATAAATGAAAATATGTTCGAAATGTTTGTGTCTTTCACTCACTGGATGATTTTGGTCTCTTAGTAACAGTACCAACATAGCTAAATAATGCGGGTATTGCTAGCGAATAATACGTAAGTGCATAAAACCTGAACCACTACCCTACTGGGCCTGCCTCCTGTGTGGGTAAAGTGTCCAGGGGTGCAGGATTTACTAGAAAAAATATATCTTATCAAACTGTCTAAATCATATTACAATAAGGAACTATATGGCTTGCAGCAAACACAATGTCCTGTTAAATAACATCTCAAAACATAAAGGGGAGGCAGGGGGGTGCTCGTCGTCACAATGGAGTGAGGAGGGGGGAGGGAGAGGAATGCTTCAAGTCAAACTCGCGCTGCTCGTTGTTTAATATCAGACCAACTAATGCCGACGTTTCCATACTTTACCTGCATCCTATCTAGTTTTATGATGTCGTAATCTCATAGAACACTATAATATAATCGTTTATTAACTATACTCGTATAAGCGCAACGCAGTATAATCAATCATTACGAGTGTCAACAAAAATAAGACATTTATATCCTAAAGTTAAGCAGTATTTAGGTTTCTTCTAAAAGATTCCTTCCTGCCTCGTGAACGTGAACAATAGCTGCTTGATGTTTCAATAAAATGTCCATGTAAGTGTAAGTGGACGTTTCAGAGGAGTAAAAAGAAAAATTTGGCAAATGTAGGCATATCAAAATGCACGTGTGCTTGTATTTCAAGAACTTCGTGTGTATTATTTGTAGAAGTGATGTCACAAAGTGAGACCATGGTTCTTAGTAAGATAAGCATGTATAATATATATTTTTATTATTGAATGACAAAATCGGTCGGTTAAATAAAAGCGTCATGAAAGATTCGTCACTCCTCTCACTCCTCTCACTCCTCTCACTCCTCTCACTCCTCTCACTCCTCTCACCTGTGAGAACCACCCGTTCTATAAATGTGTGGCAATTAAAGCTGTGTTTTTGTTAAGGCCTGACAGTTCAGCTAGAAAGTACTACTTATTTTGTAAGTATTAATTTATATTATCTACGTATGAACGGGAATTAGGTAGATAATAGAGGTAGATAATATTATATCATGGAACGCGAAAGTTTAAAAGTAAGTATTAATTTGTGACTCAGTTTTATGAATGTATTACCATTTATAGTAAAACTATTCGGTACAGTGTAATTTTTGAATAACAACAGTATTGAAGTGAAGGCCTAAACCTTTATAATTGAAACACTTTTGTATTAATTTATTTTAGTACATGTCTGAAATACATACCGTATTTGCTCTTCGTTATCATTAGCAACCTTAAATGTTATTTGCCACTCTCTTCTCTCTTGCAGTAGGGTATCCAAGGGGGGCTCCCTTCGTTATCTTATACTGGCTGCACTCAATTCTTTGTTTCTCATTCGCGGTCTGGATTTGGCTTATCGTGTAGGTACTCATACTACCGATTCTATTTATTTGAGTCACTCATGATCATCATTCATTTTATGGATAACTTGTTATGTTTTGTTATTGTTTCTATAATGACTGATTGTAGCCCTGAGCGTGTATCGATTGGACTAGTTCTGTATGCCTTATAACTCCATGCGTAATTATACAAAGGTGTGCAAAGGTTTGCATAGTTAAAGTAGAAATGCGTGTTCAGCTCAACTGTCATGAAAACAATTTATCTTAATTGGCAATATGGTGGGAACAAAGCGTGTCGTGTATTTAGATAATGTAAGTTTACGGCGCTTATAAACCACATGCACGGTGTATGCACGGTCCGATGGAGTGTAAGCGAGTGTGTCCGGCCGAGATTGCGTATCGTCGCGGCGCAGGCCGTCCCGGACCGCCGCCACTTTGCCGTGAGTGAACTCAGCGTGAGCACACACTACTTATTTACTATAAAGTATACTTCAGCATCATCAGTTTGGATTTTCATAAATAAATAAGCACCTACGCGAAGTGTGCGTCAGCTGGAGTAGAATGCTGAACGTGATTCTGAAATGTTTACCAAATTGTAAAGATTCCTTACCCTTTGGAGGTTGCCGCATTGTCAACTTCGGTTGCTGTGCCGTGTCGTGGAAGACACGGAGGAGCGTCTTATCGAGCCGCACACGAGACCTCTTCCCTTTCTCCTCTTCACCATGCCTCACCACCGCCCCGCGCCGCCTCCCGCCGGCATTTCCCCGCGCGAATTTACAATGTAGCGAGTCCTCTACCCCCCACCCCGCAAAACGCCCGCCTCCCCCTTCACACTCACAGTCTTTCAAGCGAGTGTATAGCCTATGCAATGTCTGGTAGTGTCTAAAGTCCCATGTACCAGGGCGCGCTCCCGGTGTGCGTGAGATTTTCTCGCCTGGAAATTCTAATGCGCCGCGCGACTGCGATAAAAAATGAGCGGCTCGGGAAACGTGAATACATTAGTGAGCGAGACGGAGCGCGCCCCGCCCGCTCCGCGACATTCCGCCGCGACGCCTCGCACCTCCTCCGCTATGTATTTTACACCGCTTTATATTTTGATTCCTTCTGAAAAAGAGATGGAGGACGCGTTATGTACTGTGCGCTTTAAGCTGTTAAATTATGTATCTAGGTGAGGCCGGGGCCGGATCTTCCCCGCGCCTCTCACGCCCGGCTCAACCGGTTCACTATAAATCCTTTTTAAGTTAAAAAGGGTTACTCGTGACAGATAGTTATAAAATAAAGCGCCGGCAGCGGTTCGGGAGCGGTGAAGGAGCGTGGGAATCTAACAGTTAATTAGTTGCGGTAGAAGGGTCCGCGTTAGATAGCGGCCTATAATTGCCACGCGTTTAAAAAACTGGCAAAAGTCGCGCGACGACAAAGGGTTGAGACGTTTTTTGTGTAGGCACGCGCTTCCTTGCGTTTTTCTAACAGTTTTTGCGCGTGTTCTAATGCCGCGCCGCGGCACCGGAGCGCACCTGTGCGGAAGGGTTGCACTGCTCGCGCCACAAGACGTTCACACTATGTTCCGACAGCCACAGCGCGTATAATCTCCGCCACGTTTGGCCCCTCTGGGCTGATTTATGAGCCAGTATTGAATCCACAGAAATGAGAATGATATTATTATAAACTTGTACTGTTATCATACTTATTATGTGTGTTTATTATTGAGAGTAAATTTTTATTATAAATTTCAATTATTGACATTGTAAACAGAAAGTGTGTGACTTGTAGCATCTTACCTATAGACTACAATGAGCCTTCGGTGTGATATATATCATGTGATATTTATCCCAGCTACTTCACATCCCACTAGCAGACTTACATTTAGTTTAGTAGCCGCTAAAAACAACATTCGGGGAAAATACATACCCTTACAAGATCAAAAAGTACTGGCATCCTTAGTGTCGAGTTCTCAAACGACGTATGTACCGAATTCATTTGGAGATGAGGTTAAGCTTGCTACCATAATGTTTGCGGGGCTCAATAGAACGCGGCAGTAATTCAGTGCGAAACAAAGACACAAGTGCGGCTGCTTATAAAGCACGAACTCTTGCCAGCGACTACGTTCGGTGGAAACTTTGATGAAAACTATCTCACGGGAACCGTATATTTTCCGGGCTAAATAGCCTCAGCCTGTGCTATTACAGACTATAATCTATATCTGTGCCAAATTTCATTTAAATCCGTTAAACGGTTTTTGCATGAAAGAGTATCAAACATCCATCCATCCATCCATCCTCACAAACTTTCACCTTTATAATATTAGTAGGATTAGATTATTGTCATTTCAGAACGAGAGCAACAGCATACCGCCTGGAGCCTTTTGATTCGGTACAAAGACGGGCCTAAAGGATTGTCGACGATCCCATATAAGCTCGCAACTGATAATATAGAACCTCTATGCCTTCGGACATTTGCTTACTTATGTATGTTCTACCGATTGTATAATGGGTTGTGTTTTGAGGAATTGATGAGATCATGCCCACGGCTGCCTTCACACTTTATAACTAGAAAGTTCGCCTACTATGGAATTCTTTAAAAAGGTGAATAAACCTTTTTATAGAGTCAAGAACGCGCAAGTTCATAGGCTATGGTAACTGTTTGTGGCAGGCCGTGTGCTTGTTTACCGCTTTAGTCGTAACAAGAAAAACCACTTATCGCCTTAGCACGTGTTGCACTTTTCTAGGATTTGCAATGGCAAGTGTTTTTTTTAAGAAACAACTCCCGCATTAGGAATATTCCTGTGTCGCGGAGGTTTCATAAACATTCAAACAACGGACACAAAGAACACCCAGACACAGCCCAGACACAGGACACTATTTGTGGATCACACAAATTTTTGTCCCGTGTGGGATTTGAACCCACGACACTCGGCGCGGCGTAATGGTGAGGTGACCACTTAAACCATTGCGCCATCCGTGCAGCAGTGATTTTTTTTTACAAAGTGACAAGCGTATGATTTATTGCACACCGGAAATCTGAAGTAACCATAATGACGTGTCCTAATTACTCATGTTCAACGGTCGGATGTTGTTAGTTTTGTAGGTGCAATTGAGAAACTAACTAATGAATCAATGTTATTACCTACAGAGGCGGCGCGAGCCAACGTCGTGGCTGGTGTACCCGGCCTCGCGGCTCCAGCGGCTGCTGCAGTCTGCCTGCCCCACACGCACCCATCATGACGTTCACCGCAGACCATCTGTCATCACAGGTGACTATAGTTAAAACATTAGTGATATACAACTATATTAACTAACGGATAATTAGATTCAATATTTATTTGTTTTTACTCCAAACATTATGATGTAGCTAATACTGATAATGAACATTAAATAATAACAATAAATACAACAACAATACTCAACTTAACCTTTTTTTTTTTTTTGTGCGTGTGGAAACCCCCTCGGGCCGTCACCCCACCGGGGTTTTCGGTGGGGCGGTGTGTAGGAATCGAACCGACTAAAACCACAGGGTGTGCCGTACTGCGCCTTAAGTAGGAGGGATCCGGGACCACCTCTGGGTAAAATACTCAAAACCTCTCAATTAGGCGACGTCCAGGCACACGCAGACGCCACCTTCTCGCGGGGGGTCACTACAGCGGGTGAAGGGGAAATCCCGTCCCGTCCACCCGCGGCCATACTCAGGGCGGCATGAGGCGCTGGTAAGCGCGCCTCCGCCGTCCGGTTCGCCGGCGGCAAATTAGTTTTAAGTGGAGATCGTCCTCCCGGACCCGTTCCGCCGCCACCTTCTGCGAGATGACGTCCTCGCAGAAGGTCGCGACCGCGGTGAAATTCCTGTCGCTACCGGCCATGGAGCATATGACGGCCGGTAGCGAGAGATCCCCTCCAATGACTGCAGTGAGGGCCCGACGCTACGTCGCCCAGGCAGAGCAGACCGCCAGCGTGTACTGGGCCGAGTCCTCACTGCAGTCGCAGTGGTGACAGGCGGGACTCAATTCCCTCCTAGCGACCGAGTGCAGGTACTTCCCGAAGCAGCCGTGCCCGGAAAGCACCTGCGTCAGTCCGAAAGAAAGGGTCCCGTGCTGCAGCCCTGCCCACTCGATGATGACCGGCTGGAGCACCTCCACGGCGGCAAAACCAGCACGTGGAGCCTCCAGTCGGGACGACCAACGAGCCATGGTGGCTCGGCGAGCGGCCTCACGCCACTCGCGTACCTCTTCGGGCGGGGGCCGACTGCCGCTTCCCGCCCGGAACTCAGCCGTTCGCCGATATACTTCGGCGAGCACTTCCGCTTCAAAATCCCACGGGGGTGTCCCGGCCAACGCGCACGCCGCCTCCGTCGACACGATGCGGTATCTGCGTATGGCTCTAACCGCCATAACCCTCTGAGGGCGCCATAGGCGCGCCCTATTCTGGGCGGTCAGAGCCTCCACCCACACCGGTGCACCGTAAAGTGTCATTGACCGGACAACCCCAAACAACCGTCTCGTTGCGATGCTGGGCCCACCCAAATTAGGCAAAAGTCGCCAAAGGGCGGACGGAGCGCCGACCAGCCTGGGAGCAAGCTGCCGGAAGTGCTCGTCGAAGCGCAACCTTCCGTCAAGGATCAGGCCCAGATATTTTATGTGGGCCTGAACCGGTACGAGGACCGAGTTAACCTCTATGGAGGCGCCAGGGGGTGGACCACGACGGGGCTCATGAAATAAAAGGGCCTCCGTCTTATCCAGGGCCACCCGTAAACCCAGCGCCTCGATGAAAGTTCACCCATAAAATAATCCAGTTCGATCAAAAAATACCATTGAGCATTGCAACAGTAAATTTCAGGTTGTATCCTACCCAGGGCAGGCAAAGCGGTTATGCCCATGTTGAATTAACTGCCACACGGTATTCGACCTGTAGACCCGACAGGTCCTGGTCACCGTTTAAATGAGAATAATCCCTCGTCTCCTCTAAAGAATATGCGTGAGATTAACTCACGTTGATCTTGTGTTCGCTCGACGAGAAGACATCATTGTCTTCTCGTCATCACAAGCAGACCATCTGGGTAAATTTTTACAGAGATTTTTTACTACGCGTACGCAAAAAACCACCGTTACTGTTTATTACCAGTCCAAGTTCAGTATTCGTGGCATCGGGCACGAACGATGTTCAGTGTCAAGTCATGTTCACCGCTTCAAAAGAATTCAGAGATGATAAACCAATGTTGCAATTTTCCTGCTATAGCCTCATTAGGTAAGAAACATTCCCGCCTGGTTAGAACATTATCCCAATTCCCCAATTTAACATTTGTCCACAAGAGGCGTATTGCCCATTGCCCACCCCTAGGTTTTATGGAATAGATTAACCGTGTAATCATCATTTTGCGATAGTGACTTCAAGGTTTTCTACTTGTGCTGCAAGTGCAAGTTTTAAGTATTTATATGATCGGTCTTAACAGAGCAAGCAAGCGGAAGTAAAGAGTAGGACGTACATGTCTACTGCTTTTGCACTTCTACTTATTATTTCACTTATGTAAGAGAGCTCGTTGTGTATTAATTTTAAGTAATATGTCTTTGGTGTACAATAAAGATTATTCTATTCTATTCTAAAAGTAGCCATTCGCTTACGTGACTTTAAAGGATATTATTATTCAATCGTAAAGAATATTAGCGGATACATTAAACGGTGCCTTTACTACGATATCTGTGTCAATGTGCGTTATATTGCGGTGTCATGGTTATGATATAATGTCGGTGACGTGGTTATATTGTCATACTTTGTTCAAATGTCATTTTGAAGAAGAAGCCTTAAGCCTTAAGATCATTTGATGCGTTTGAGTTGTGGTGATTATTACGATTTATAGAACTCATTAGTCAAGTTATAAATAATGTATAATTAAATGAATAACTAATCTAATACTCCTTATTCATGATTGTATTATGTTGTGCCCATTATGAACCGTTCTGTGAACATTACAGATATTAATGTTAGAATACAATTACGTATTAGTTGGTGTTGTGAGCGCCTGGAAAGCATTCAAAAGAACAAAGCGTGTTTGTTACAGACAATGACCTTAGAGTTAATATGGCTTTAAAATTGCAAGTTAAATAAAAGCGTTTAATTAAAAGTTTTTTATGAGAGATCATTTACAAAAACTTCACTTGTGTAGAGTTACAGGTGTGTCACAAAACGCACGACAAGTATCGATAAAACTAAACCAAGTTTCAAAACGGGGAGAGGTTAAATAAATAATGTGCAGTTGATAATAACATAACGTGTCTAAGAAGGGACTTAACATATTAATGTTGGGCGCGGTCGCGACTTACAAACAGTTGGACAAGCACCTCCACCACTGCGCCGCCAATTAATATCTGATTCCACTTTTTACGGACTACATACAGAGTGTATCAGGTTCTACAAGGAATATGGTCTACCTATCAACTAGACTTATTTATGACGCTTTCATTAGTTTTAAACTAATATGTTCAATAAGACTACATTTAATATCAATATTATTATCACTTGTCCATAATATCCCGTTTAGGAAAGGATTTTCATAATCGGATCAGTAATTTCAAAGATTACCCGCACAACCAAAGTTACAAAATGTACCTCTTTATAAGGGTAGTAGAGATTATTCGTTTCTATGTAGTAGTTAACATAGCAACAATAAGGCTTCACAGAAGTCGACAGTCCATTTAAATGTAAGATACATTTCTTATATCTCATTTCTCGCACTGAATGATTTTACTTACGATAAAAATGAATAAAGGGTGCCTTTTTCGCAATATCTACAAAAAAGTTAAATTGAAGTGTCTGTTTCTAATGTCAAAATAATAGTTCTTTTTAAGCTCACGCAGCTATTTCCTATGTCTAAAAATCAGTTTTTAAATTTTTGATCTGTCTCTCTGTTTGTTCCGGCTAATCTTCAAAACGGGTGGACTGATTTCGACGGAACTTTCACTGGCAGATAGCTGGTGTTATAAGGAGTAACTTAGGCTAGTTTTATTTTGGAAAAAGAATTAGGGTTCCCCACAAAATATGTAAATATGTACACGCGAGCGAAACCGCGCGGGAACTAGTACCTCGCTAGTAGAAAATATAAATAAAAATCGTTACCATTTTGTCAGAACACGTACAAAACACTAACTCATTTTTGTTTTCTAAAGATAACTGTTTAACGTGTTGAACTGATACTAAGCGTTAGAAACAGGTTCCCTTCTGCAATTGATACAGCTCTGGTCAACGATGTTGATTGACGATCAGAAATTAAGATGTCAGACTCAATTATATTACGTGTAACAATAATTGACTTTGAAAAAATATAATTATATTTGTCATGACGCTATCATCATTATCGTTAACTTTTGCACTGTTTACGCAATGTGTCCTCACGTGCACGGCTTGCAATCTACGAGTTAGATTACAACATGTAGGTACGTTAGTTCTACTCCGCTCTACATTATATAAATATAAAAAAAATATCTGAGACTGATGAAGTGTTAGGTGACCAGAACTATTTTAGTTAAAAAATATATATAATAAAAAATAATAAATGTTGATAAATCTCATTAGGTCACATTTACGGCCATGTTTATGGCAGTGCACAGTGCAATGAGTAAGCATTAAGAAAAATCTAAAAAATAAACTCACTCACTCTTTCAATTGCTACTTAATAGAATTTAATAGAATATGTATAATAAAATGTAAGAGTTATTAACGACTTTGAATTAAACATTTGGTCGGTAAATGAGCACGCTGTTGCAAAACGAGTACTTTAGCCGTGGTTTAGTAATTCAGACCAGCACGTGTGTCGAATGTTGTGTGTCGAAAGTCAGGCCGCAATATATATATATATATATATATATATATATATATATATATATATATATATATATATATATATATATATATATATATAAATATATCAGCCGAAAAATCCACGAATTATTGAACGAAAGTCTGTAGTAAAACTTGATCTAAAACTTGTGAAAATATTAATATCGTGAGTAAGAAGACAGTTCAGACTATCATGAATTAAATTTTGAAGTGCACTTTACTCATCCAAGCAAAAGGTGTTCATCTAAACAAACGGTGTTCCAATAAACAGTCTAAGTATTCTCTAAGTAAATGTAGGAATGCTGTCATCGCTGTAATCTGTAACAAAATAGTTTTCCTTTCAGTCAAATCTTGTGTCAGACTCAACAGATAAATAAGTTTGTATGCGATATCATCGGATGATATTTAAAAAAAAAATCAGAACAAAAACAAGGTAAGTTTGTTGTTGTCTATTAAGACTGTATCACGATGCACATCCACATCTGCGTCCAGAAAATATTCCCTAAGGTTGCAGACCTCAGATTCTTGGGAGAGGCTTCAGAAATATCAGCGGTAGATATGATGACAAATATAATCTTAATTTTGACAGCCATTGTAATTTTTTTTATTATGGTTAAAATGTAATGGAAATACTGTGGGTGTATTGCAACTTTGTAATATCATGTGTGTGTGTGTGTGTGTGTGTGTGTGTGTGTGTGTGTGTGTGTGTTCGTGTGTGCGCGTGTGTGTGTGTGTGTGTGTGTGTGTGTGTGTGTGTGTGTGTGTGTGTGTGTGTGTGTGTGTAGCATACCTCGGGTAGGGTCACTCGGAGCCGCGCCAAGTTCGAACGCTTTACCTTTATTTTATATTTTATAGATAATACGCTTTTAAATTCTAATCCAACCGTTTGCCACCTACATGGTTAACTCCTACGGCACCCAATAAGACGCTCTGGTCTGTGTTGAACGTTTGACTGATTTCTATTTAGTAGGAAAACATTATGGTAGCCAAATGTTTTCTAAATTAAATAGGAGACTGGAAAATTTAATATTGTTGTAAAAACCTAAGCTGTGCTGTGCGGTACCTGTTGGTGACGTAATTGAACAAATATTATATTGGAGGGACGTACAATTGATTTCATTACCCCAACATTTCGTCCATAAAATTAGGGGATTGAACCTCCTCGAGTGTAAATACCGCGTACTTTGGCATTAGCTGAACTTCTTCACAAAAAGATTGTAAAATTCAAGTTACTTATTAATATTTGTATCCTCTGTCGGTAAAACTTCCTGTAGGTACTTCTCCATGGACTACTTCACTGTGGGACAAATAGCACTTGACTAGTAGTCGTAAAATAATACTGTCAAACATGAGACTATTTTGTTAAATGTTGAATGTAATTTTTGTCCATTTTAAAAGCGACGGTATGATTTCTTGTAACAATTTTTTTCTACCCCTGTCAGTTTCTAATTTGTTCATATCACATATGTATGTTGTGTATGTGCGCTGTACGCTGTATATGGACAAATAGATCGATTTCTACTCATTACATCGGTACCTCGGTACCTACTTATAGTATTTATTATTTCTATGATATATATATATATATATATATATATATATATATATATATATATATATATATATATATATTAGTATTTATTATTTTATCCCACAAGTAATTTTCAACTGGCAAAAATAGAGTATAAGAAAATTTAGTACTTAAATGCTACAGATAACCTTAGTTGAATAGAAAAAAATATATTTACCTACTCCGCTTTTTATTTATTAATATGATAATTACTGTGCACCGTATACTGTATATAGAACATACAATTCAATGAACAAGCAAGTCAATTAACCGTCAACCTTCATTTGCGTGACACTCCAAAATATTATCATTCGTACGATAACAATGTTAGTATTCAATCTTCGCAGATGATATTACTTACTGCATATATTTTCATAGATTTCGTGGTTAAAAAAATAGATAAGTTGGCAATTTTTTAACAAAAATATCTTTATACAATGTGATGATGCGCGGGCGCAGTAGGTACATAGTTTATTGTCATAATTAACTCAGGTGATCAAAGCGGTTGTGCCTAGGGGCTGACGAGTTATTCCGGTCGCGTCACTCATCGGACAGTCTTGTTTTGCGTGACACTCGACAGTGTCGTCATGTATATATTCATCACTTCTGCATTTTAACCGGCGAAAGGATATTTATGTTTTTATTTTATTTATGATCACGCTGAACTTTTTATCCGGAAGTCAGTTTTTTATTGCACACGATATAAAAACGTTTGAAATATATTAATTCAAAATGTAAAATTACATCTAATGATTCATTCACATTTTTTATGTATTCACCAAAATTTCCTTTATCTATGAACTGATTTAAATTTCTTTTCTTGTTTGAAAGGGTATGCTTTCCAAGTTGTCCAATTGTCACCAAGTCCGGATCTGATGACGGTATCGGAGGAAAACCCTCAGAAATAAAGGCACATGTAGTGTGTTTGTTGATATTTCTTGAAATTAAGCTACATTGACGTATTGACGTTTACAGTGACCAATAATGTTTATGTTTATGGACTTGGACCGTTCGTCTGTTTGTATCCTTTTATAACTTATTCAATCAAGTGCAGCAAGTTGCTAGACAAACTAAACCTGACCAACTTATCTAAATAAAGTATCGGGCTTGTTAAACTAAAGGTGATATAATCTAACGTACTGCAGTTCGGAAACTTACAGTGAATAATGTTCTAATTACCGTAATATCTACTCAGTACGCACGAGGGACGTCTGCCCGTTTGGCTCGTTTCGCTCAGCAATACTCAGCAGGGAGCCCCTCGCGGCCACGGCACTAGCCTTGGCACTGACTTCAAACAGACCAGTAGATACCTAGTACCTCTATAATGTTACATATTATATCAAAGTGTCACATGTATTGTAGTTTTTTCAATGAAGTTTGTAATAACATTTTTCGCTTTTCAGTGTCCTTTGTTAGTGCTTTTTAAAGTCTGTTTAACTTTTTTTAAGTGTTATTTTTTTTTTTCATTTGAAATTTGACAGTGTTTATCATTTGAAAAGGCCTCAGAGACGCCACCGAAACAATTATATTCAAAACTTCCCACGTCTACGACAGCTAGCCGTTGTACGTTTCGAATTCAACTTACGAGCCTCAGGACTTACACAGACTTATTGCCAGAACCATCTGAAAACTGCTTTGGATACGCATTGTTTGTATGTATGTATGTATGTATATGTATAGTACACCGTGTAAGTTTCGGCGTCACGAAGAACTTACAAAAACGTCTTTCTGTGGTTATCTACTTATCGCAATGTAAGTTAGTTCAACTTAAAAATGCGAGATAAAAAGGATTTACAGTAATTAGTTTGATTTTGCGCTACGCAATGTAAACGTAAAAAACGTAGGTATCATTTTTGTGCGGTACGGTGAATGACTTTAAACGTTCGGCGCCGTCGAAACAGGTGATTGCATGCATTTCATAAATGATTTAATTGATTACGTTGCAGTTTTTGCAGTTATGAGGTGTTTATTGATTTTTTTCGATAGTATGTTCTGTTTACTCATAGTGATATCACTTTTAATGAAAAATGTAAAATTATTTAAAAAAATGATTTTTCCGGTTGATCTGGCCCATACGTGCCAAAGCATGGCTCTCCCATGACTTAAATTACAATCCCGATTTTTGTTTCATTTATACACCTGCACACACATTTCTGCATCGCCCAGAGGTTGACTGGTAGAACATGCTTGTGGCATTTAGTGCGTCTCACGCAATGTGTACTGCACGAAGTGTAAATAAATAAATGAATTAAATAAAACGAAACTGCAAAGACTAAAGGACATTTATTAGAATAATTGTGACCTCAGTTGTGACATTATGTAACTCGGCACCCTCGGCACCATCTCTGCTGTGTATGAAGACATTGAAGACGCGTACAATCAAAATGTCAATTTGTATTATAAGATCGAAAAATACACCACGTTAAAGTTGAACTACGAGTGTACGCAATGAACATAATAGTTTCATGGGTATTCCTTCAGCCGTTTGCACGTGATAAAGTAATAAATGGGCATATAGAAACACATAAATAGTAAAAATGTTCAATTTATGTTGTCTTACTTTTAGCGTGAATAACGTGTTCATGTTTTAGTAATATGTAGTAAAAAATAATAATAAATATCGTAGCTATCCTAAGAGTCTAAGCTCCCAAGAATATTAAATGAAGTACGATGCAATCAATGTCATTAAGTTCATCATAGTAATAAGCATGAATTAAAGCAATCTAATGATACTAATAAAAAAAACCCTAAAGGCTTATCAAAGACAATAGTTATACAATCCACAGCAGTTTATGACGTGCTCGGTGTGAGTCATGCCACTGTGGTTATTCAGCCCTGCTGCACAAAACAAGGTAGCCTAGGTTTGCCGAGGTAGGAACTTACACCTGGGGCTTCGGCAGCAGGGCCCCGTGACGGAATACCGTGGGGTTTTAGTCGGTTCGAGTCCAATATACTAACTTGCTGTTAGCCTCAATGATAAGTGAGCACGCCTTGTCAACCTTATTACCTCACGGCTGATAAATCCCAAAAAACTGATATAAGGCATATAACAAGGGTTGGGTATTTTTAGTGTTTTCAAGGCCGTTAGTACAGGAAAGTAGCCATGTTCAAGAAGAGTTAGAGCGTGGACGTATTATGTACTAGCAGAGCCGCGCGGTTTCACCCGCGTAAGTCCCATTCCGTGAGAATATCGGGATAAAAAGTAAGCATAGGCTTATTTTTACTTTTTGTGTAGATATCTGGAGACCTGTATTAACATATAGACATTAATCCAGGTCTCCAGATATCTACATACCAAGTTTCATCGCAATCGGTTCAGTAGTTTTGGCGTAAAAGAGTAACAAAGATCCATACACCCTCACAAACTTTCACGTTTATAATATTAGTAGGAATTTATATTAATAAACGTTTTTTGAAATAATATTCTTGATCTTAAATATAGACAACAATAATAAGAAACAGATAAAAGATCTGTAAAATAACTGTGAAATTGAAGAGAAATAGACCACGATAGTGTTTTTTGTCATTGTACTGTTAAACAAAAAGACAGTTTTACAATTAATATTTTAATTGTTAATAGCGAATCTTAATAACACTCAAATATTGAGTCAGAAAGACACATTTCTGTAAATTATCCAGCACACTTGGGAAACGGAATTAAAATCTATTTTTATTATTTTTAAATCTATTTTTGTGACAAGTAAAATGTAAAATTTGCAAGATCAAACCTAAGAGTTATAAAATACAAATACATAGTTATGGACCAGTAAAGCGCCACTGCCCTCTGCGAATAATAAGATAACAGATGGAGGGGACGTTATCGGTTCGGAGATCTGGAGGGATAGGCGCGCACATCTCAGTGTGCCGTGCGACAATGACGGGCTCACTGCTGATGGTCTAAGATAGGGGATAATCCTATAATCATAACACTTTACAGACTTGTTATAACACAAGGGTAATGAAACTAAAAGCGCCTACAGAATATCATATGTATGTGTTTGCAATGTGTGACATATAAGTGTCATTAAAGTAGAGTAGATTACTGCTAGACTCGGAGCCAAGTGACGCGGAGAATGCTGCTCTAAAGTATACCGATTTTCAACAGATGTACTAGCAGATTTTTGCGTTTATACTGGTGAAGGTGGGAAAATACACACCGTTAACCGTAACGCAAGTTGTGTGCTTGTTTATCTATTGGTTTTTCAACAAAAGTAGCTGTGCTCGTGTCAATTAATGCAGACTGTCGGTCGACACAGGACGCATTCACGTAACACTACTATCTCGGCCGTTTAAAAGTTATTTTTCGACTCCTCGGGAGCAGTATTTTTTCCGGGATGACAACCCTGACAACAAGTATGCAGAATATTATGATGATCAGTTAAGCAGTTAAGGTGTGAAAGAGTAACAAACAAACAAACTCACATGAGCATGTAAGATGTATGATAATGGTTTTTATCGGACGTGTATTTTATTTTGAACATGAACTGCTATCGTGGCATTTTTAATACTTTTATCATAATGTTCTTCTGAACAAAGAGTTCGTTACATTGGTATTCAAACAGCTTTGGTCCAAACGGCTTTTCATTCTGTAAAGTACAGGTGAAATGTAGTAACTACATTGATTGTTTTGTGCTCCATATTGCCTATGCAGCGGTAGCGTAATTAATGGCTAACGCGTCGTACTTGCTATCGAGTGGTTGTAGGTTCGAACCCTACCCGACACAATCATTAATTTTAGTTGGATTGGTTAACAAGAATACTAGTAATGTGTAACCCACTTTACTAACGTTCATTAAAAAAAGAAGAAATAAAAAACATAATTTCTGAAGTCAGCACAAAAGTAAAGTAATGTAATGTATATGTTAGAGGGCGCGGCGGACTTTCCGGCACCAGTCTGTTCTAGTCACAGGTAGGTGACCCTGGCGTGCTCTACTCGGGCTATTGTTGACTCTCCCCGACCCATCCGTATGAGCAGTATCCCTTTCCTTCCATTGCCTTTCCTTCTTACCTACCTTTCCCTTTTAATATACTCCCAATTTTCCCATCTTTAATTCCCAAAGTATCAGGTTTACGTTCACGGTAGCTTGGCCCCCTATTACGCGAATGGGACCGAATGATAGTTGGCCAAATGTGGGTGTTTAATACGCCTCTGCCTACCCCATGGGGATAAAGGTGCCAGTGAATGTTAATATACTACTCGCGTCTGTCACTGCGCTTAACTAAGTGTACATTAACCGCACGACACCGGTAACGTCAAAATATTATGTTGTATTATTTAAGTGTTGACTTTGTAGATTTCATTGCTTACACCTAATTTATGGTCTAACTGGATTTAATGTCATTTTCTCCAGTCAATCAAGGTGTGACGTAGAGATAAACATGACAGGTGCATAAGGTTAGCATAACTCTACACTTCACTTAAATAATGAATAAATATTTATATAACACTCAACATAAATAACATGTACAAAACACAATAAATATTTATAACAATGTAACAACTGACATAAGTGAGACGATTATACCAATAATTTGTGGTATTGGTAACGTATTTAAGCTGCAAAGTTATCACGATTGGTAGACTTGACTCATTCATTAAGACATACGCTTTATTTGTACATTAGCATTATAGTGGAAGATGCATTTACATTAAACAGATAATGGACAAAGGGCGGTCTTATTGCTAGATGCCTTAGGATGGATCAAAATGATTCAGGGAGACAGTGGCAGTAAGAGACAGGCTGAGGTTTTATGAAATTAATTTCCGTTGTTCACTATGGAAAATTCATCTTTTGATCGATATGATAAAATGGATCTACATAACTTCCATCGGGGTTCATTTCTATGTAGGCGCTTGTGGGTGGTCTAGACATGAATCATTCCACATTACGAGACACAAATGACGAGACCCCATTCACCACAGTTGTGCGTTAAAGTCTACGATCTGACGGTGAAATAAGTCCTGGTGCACGTCATAAACATATGAAAAATATTACTTATAGTGATAATAATATAATTTATGAGTTCTCCAGAGCTTAAGTAAATCCAGTTCTAGTATTTAATTTGACAACAGTATAGATAAATGTGACCATAGTATAATATTATATACTATTTATTATTTATTTGAATATTTCTATGTTATATGTTTGTAGATAGTTAGGTACTACACAACACATAAACATAGTGCCAAGTGCGTCCCGTCGCACAGGATACGATAGACGGATACTAAGTAAACGTACTCGCGCCGCATAATTAGTATGCCTTGACTCATAACATGATTCAGTCTAGCTCACAGGCCCTTCGTTACAATTAAATCCTTGTAACAACAAGTTATAGCACTTGCAATCATCAAATTCATCTGTTAATATCATTCAATCGGGATGATGTATTTATCGACAAACATTATAGCTATTAAGTAGGTACTATTTAATCAACGGCCATTTGTATTCAATGCACATAGATACACTTCTCCCTGTGCAGTACTCGCGGTAGTCGAATCTATAGCATTTGGATACTTAAACGATAACATTGACTTTTTAACTCGAACAATTATTCTTAATTTACCTGAAACTGTGTAAGGTCCTCTTGTCAATGAGGTCAATATGATTTTAACTGACAGCTAAATAACTTCCTTCTTTTCACACGTTCTGTCTGTCTTCCACATTCATCAGACCTTTCGTAACTACAGTGTAGTAGTGTAGTTTATACTACACGCTCGCTAGTTGCGGGTGCTTTTTACTTGGTCCTTCTTCAGTGCAGGTGCACTGCCGATCTGGACAGTATACGTCTTTCAGGGCCTACCCACGACGACACAGGACCCTTATAAATTCATCCACTCAACGTGCCCAAACCATCAAAGCATTCCTTTCTCAATTCTTCTCACTACATCTCCTGCATATATTTATATTATTTTTCATAACATATTAGGTTTTACTATTATTCTCTATATTATATATATTTCCAATTTTTTTCCATTTACTCTACTATATATTCTGTCCAAGTATGTGTCACTTGTACAATACTCGTAGTGTGCAATCATCGACGCGAATCTGGTTGTAAACGAGATTTTCGTGAAGAACGTGTTATGTTTCAACCGGTACTTATCACGAGAGGTATTCAACCGGTACTTATCACGAGAGGTATTCAACCGGTACTTATCACGAGAGGTATTCAACCGGTACTTATCACGAGAGGTATTCAACCGGTACTTATCACGAGAGGTATTCAACCGGTACTTATCACGAGAGGTATTCAACCGGTACTTATCACGAGAGGTATTCAACCGGTACTTATCACGAGAGGTATTCAACCGGTACTTATCACGAGAGGTATTCAACCGGTACTTATCACGAGAGGTATTCTTATGGAACTTGATCGTTGACGTTTATAACAATAGTAATTAATTACACGACACTACACACCACGTGTAATCATAAACACGCTCGTGGCTTGTTAGTGATGGCTGATATCTTCACTTGTGAGTGTAGCAATGGCACACGGGGTAGGAAGTTTTTGATCGTGTATGAATACACACCATTGAGACTTCGAATATATTATGTAGGTACCGGTATCCGTAAATAAAAACCAAAACAACAATGTTACTTAGTGGTTTCCAGCACCATCGTCGCCGATATCATTTCTCTACCCTCGCTCATTTAGTATTAGATAATAATATATTCAAACCTTCAGTCTTCGTCCTGATTTTATAATTAACTTTTCCTTTTGGTATCAACTAGATACAAATAATGCCATGTAATAATGGTACCTAATGTCACCCAATAAATTAATTAACGTATACCTAGCTATAGCCCATGGTACTATGGAGTAAAATAAAAAAAAAACATGGACACAATGTCTTTAATTTGTACAAATACCTGTAACGGGTCCAGCACTTTTTCAAATAACTTTAACGCAAGCAACGCGCGCTAAATGCGCTAGGAATACCAGCGTGCATAAAAACGCGTCACAAGGTTGACAATATGCCTAATATGGAGGAGCCCTGCGGGCGCGTTTTTGTTAGTGAGATAATGGAGCGCACCTTGGCGATGAAGTCATCAGCGGCCACCACGCGGCTGCGGCTACAGCCTGCTACGGGTTACGGCCACTTACGGCTAGCCACTCGCCGCCTCTCTGCAACACACCCTCGCCTCAGCATCTGATGCCGCTACATAAATCTAATACAACATAGACACAGGCGTGTTCAAGGGAAGCTAGAAGAGACTGTTACCGTACCGTAATATAATACTAATTTAAGTATGTACCAAAAAAAAATAAACAAGAAAAAAATCAAAACGGTACTGTATTTCATTAGCTTTAAATTTGAATTGAAAGAAACATTTTGATAACTATAATAAACTTTAAAAAAACTTTGTTAACTAAGGTAAAAGTAAAAAAACTGTTGCGTCTGTTTTGACAAAAGAGGTTTTATAGCGGCCAATTATTTTGTTACAAACAACTTAAGTTGGAGGTACCGTAACGGCTTTGTGCTTCGCCAGTAAAAAATGGAACTTTTTTTATTGCATATTTTTTATTGACAAACGTTTTGCAGTTTCTTTATAAACATTCGTTATATTATACATCTGTAGGCACTTTCTCTATTCCTAGAGAAAGTCGGAGTTATACCGTTTCTAATGTCTCTGTATCTGCGTAATAAACCTTTGCACCATAAATCTGCATGCTTGGTGTCGCATGCGTGCGGGGGTTGTGCGTGGGTGCGGAGGGGAGGGGGCTGGTACATTACGGACACGGTCCAGGTGCGGGGGCGGCAGATGTCCCGTGACGTCAGTGCGCTTTGACCCACATTCGAGTGTTGTGACAACATGCGAGTGCTTTATTCCTTTTATCGGGGTGAACTATCGTGACTCGACATTGAGCACGAGCCAGGGGTCAAATGGTACTCGACACGTTACTACGGACCACTCTGTACAGCGACACAGTAGAATGAAATGATAGACATGCGATACGATAGTACGTGCGATGGCCGCGGCCCCACCACTGCTGTTAGCTGCAACAATGACTTTGTCAACCGACTTGCGAACAAATAAACTTACCAAAGCTGATAAATCCACTAAGTATGTGTGGATGCTTTCTCAGCTGTATTATGTTACATCCATAAGGAGGTATACATGTACGTGAGATGCTCTTTAGTGAGTTGCTTTGTTACATTTAGTTATTATAGTTTTGTTTGTACTAGGTATGGCCCAAAGGAAATATTATGCAGGTCAAGCTAGACTACTGAATTACTGTAAACATTTGTCTGATCCGTATCTTGTTTTTTCTTAGATATTTATGGTTTTAATAATAATTGGTGTAATTGCCTAAAAAGCCTGTTACAGGATATATTTTAATATAGAGGAGACATATTATGTATAATATATGTAACTTCTACATTTAGCAGTGGCAGAACAGATAGTGTGACTATAATTGAAAAACACTTCTTACCTCTTACCCACTTACCAAGTAAGGTGGTGGTGGAACGGAGCTTTAAATAATTATTTAAACGTCTTGAATAATTGAATAGGCCTAAATAGAGAGCCGATAGTTCATTTCCTTATTTACTACCGAACTGCAATCCGACCGTAAAAAGGCACCCACTTCAAGATAAACGGGACTCAAACTAAACAAAAAATTAAGCATCAGACGGCACCTGCAATTGCGGTTGGACGCTTAACCCCGGTATAATGGGCCCCGTTGGGTCCGAAACTAGTCACGCATCCCCGAAATACACACGTGAGTAAATCCGCATATACTTAATTAATATATGTATTTTTTTATTGTTTCGGTAAATATATTTAAAAAGATGGTTGTATACGTTCAAATTTGAATATAGTATCAGTAGATACAATTAGCCTAACGTTAACGTAATGTAACGTGAGCTTTGCAAGCTTCTGTTGAAGTCTACTCAGTAGTCGTAGGTACTAATATCAACGTGACCTTGACCTGCGGATGTGCTCACGCGCTCAAGTGTTGAGCCGTGGATATTCTTTGACAACTTGTTTTGAACTCGATGTGTGGACACGGCAATGACGACGACACACTTCTATTGTAAGAACGTCATACAACAACAGAAGAAATTAAAATACCAAAACATCCTGAACATTCTTAGATATAGGTACTTATATAAAGTATATAGACTGGCTTATTGGGCCTAGTGGTTAGTGACCCTGACTGCTATGCTACAGGTCGTATGTAAAGGCCCCCGCGACACAGGAGTAGTAATTCCTACTGCGGAAGTCGTCTTTATAAAAGAAACGAATATTATCTAAAAGGCAAAATAATTTAGTTAATTTTCGTCCTCTACGTATTTGTCAAATGTTCTTTTTTGTTTGTTTACTAGCTATGGACGAGCTTTTTATTATTAATAAAATTGTTATAAGTATGTAATATAGTAAAACTAAAAAAACACGCGTTAATGGCGAACAGAATTGAAGAGTAAAAACGAGTTTCACCTTCCACCTCCTGGCCTCACCGTCAAACCATCGTTACTATACCTAATAAGGCCCATGTGATCTCAGAATCATATACTCCAAACTGAAGAGGCTCACTAGTAGCAACTCAAGAGTTCCACTATCCATCTCCTGGCTCCATCATCAGATCATCTCCAAAATGCCAAATTATAGTGTTAAACTACATATACCTACATACAAAGTTTCATTTCGAGGCGACAATTAGAAGTAAGTTAAAATTAACTTCAAGACTTGTTTACATAGTTAGTTACAAGACTCACGAGGGAAGTTCATTAAAGCGTAATTAAGAATAGGAAACGGTTTAGGTAATTGTTTGCAATCGTTTGATGAATTACGCTCAAATTTGGACTTGTTCGACCACTAGTTCTTATAAATATGTATGTATAGGTACACATTTATTTTATTTATTACAGGGAATGTTTTATTGTACAGCAATTGACTGACAGGTTGTTTACTTAATACACCTATGTAATAAGCATAATTAAGTGGTGTTGTAATTATAGTGTCATCGGTATCAGTGGACATTCCTCCGTACCCCTTCAGTAGTTTAAGGCACGTGTCACGCACGAGAAGGTTCCACCTGTCCACACCACACCGCAGCCATGGGGAGAGGCTCATTGTGTTACACCGATGACGAATCTCAACCGAACACAATAGACACCTTTCAATAACACCGACCTACGTGTGACCCTATTAAGACACCGATTTATAAGGAAGCTTCGATTTGATAACAGGTGCAGATAACACAGCACGCCGTTCGTAATATACAATACTATGATATGCCGTGTGACTAACTGTGGGGAAATCAAAATAGTAATGCTGATACTCTTCTTCTTTGAGCTGATTGGTTAAAATTCTTAAGCGAATTAAAATAGCTATATAAATATAATAAATACGTTATCACCGAGCCCGCCTAAGTAAAGCCCACGACGGTAATATTTAGGTACTCTATTCAAATTGATGAATTACTCTTAAATAATAATATTAAGAAAATAGAATAAACATACAATAAATTGTATCCCTTATCTAGCTCTTCGTTCACGGCTTAGCTAGCATAAAATTTGGAAATCTTTACAGATTTTCAATTAAACCCAATTTATATATTAGTGTATCTAGTGTTTGTGTTCAATATGTAGGTGTATCAACAACTTAAACATAATGATAATAAGTTTTTTTTATAATAATAAGTTTTCATGTACCTATTCTTATAACTGTTATAAGTTTTACCACAATGAGGTATTGTCCACCGATAATTAGTAGATAAGCGTTGGGTCCCTTCAATGATTGAACAGCGCAACATTTGTATTCTTTAGATGCGGGTAAGAGTAACGCAGATAGTATCCTCAAGGAATGTTTTTACAAACTAAGTTCTCGACTCGGGACTCGAGAACTTAACATAAGCACACAGTTGGTTGGATTGCTAAGGCTCTAACTCAATATCTACATTGAAACAAGCAGATGTCTGTGACGCAAGAATAACATAAATGTTGATGAGAGGTTCCTTAAAGTGCAGAACGCTTCTGGATCCATTTTGTTAATTTACGACATACCCATGGCTTCAACTTGTAGACTAAGGTTAATGTCTCTTGGAGGATTGCTGTCAGACGGTCTTAGTTTAATATAAATACAAAAAAGTCTGCATTCTGGTACCCTACTACGGATCGCCATTCAGCGTCGTAAGAGCAAGGTGGTTTGTGTTTGAGCTGTCTAAAATCCCACGGTGTTTTATTCCCTGGGCCTCAGTTGCCACTTTAATATCTAAAAGGAAAATGCTTGTCAGCCCCGATCACACTTAACTCAAACACCCACGGCTAGTAAATGAACATGAACTAAATATTCTGTTACGTCTAAATAGTAGCGTAATGGCTAAGGCGTCGGACTTTCGATCAAGTGCTTGCGGGTTCAGACTTGGTGGGCCCAGGGCACTACCGACGTGAACCCACTCTTAACACAAGCAATTAGCTTAGATGGAGGGATTCACAAGAATACTAGTAGGTAATGTGTGACTAAAAATGTATATTTAAAATAAAAGTGTCGTCCAACTTGCGACTAACTAAGAACTTTTGACGTAGGACAAAACACGCTTAGACCCAGTTAGAATGCATGCATGCAAAAAATATCGGGATCCAATTCGAGGGCTCGGGAACGAGTAATTTAATAATTACCCTTTTACATTGATTACCCAATATTCATACCCATGTAGGTATACCTATCTACTTTATTACGAAAACGTATCTATTTTTGGGTGTTGAATTGTTGTTGTGCCACTAGTGGCACGGTACAGTGATTCATAGTTTATCTGAACATGTAATACTGTTTACGTGTGTTCACAAATATATTGAATTGTTGTTGTGCCACTAGTGGCACGGTACAGTGATTCATAGTTTATCTGAACATGTAATACTGTTTACGTGTGTTCACAAATATATTGAATTGTTGTTGTGCCACTAGTGGCACGGTACAGTGATTCATAGTTTATCTGAACATGTAATACTGTTTACGTGTGTTCACAAATATATTGAATTGTTGTTGTGCCACTAGTGGCACGGTACAGTGATTCATAGTTTATCTGAACATGTAATACTGTTTACGTGTGTTCACAAATATATTGAATTGTTGTTGTGCCACTAGTGGCACGGTACAGTGATTCATAGTTTATCTGAACATGTAATACTGTTTACGTGTGTTCACAAATATATTGAATTGTTGTTGTGCCACTAGTGGCACGGTACAGTGATTCATAGTTTATCTGAACATGTAATACTGTTTACGTGTGTTCACAAATATATTGAATTGTTGTTGTGCCACTAGTGGCACGGTACAGTGATTCATAGTTTATCTGAACATGTAATACTGTTTACGTGTGTTCACAAATATATTGAATTGTTGTTGTGCCACTAGTGGCACGGTACAGTGATTCATAGTTTATCTGAACATGTAATACTGTTTACGTGTGTTCACAAATATATTGAATTGTTGTTGTGCCACTAGTGGCACGGTACAGTGATTCATAGTTTATCTGAACATGTAATACTGTTTACGTGTGTTCACAAATATATTGAATTGTTGTTGTGCCACTAGTGGCACGGTACAGTGATTCATAGTTTATCTGAACATGTAATACTGTTTACGTGTGTTTACGTGTGTTCACAAATATATTGAATTGAATTGGTTACTTAGGTAGTTAGCAGTTAAGGAAATCTATTTTTTGAAAGTATCACAAACAAAAGGTACCCATTTCATACCTATCTACTAACTGCACAAACAAAAGGTACCCATTTCATACCTATCTACTAACTGCACAAACAAAAGGTACCCATTTCATACCTATCTACTAACTGCACAAACAAAAGGTACCCATTTCATACCTATCTACTAACTGCACAAACAAAAGGTACCCATTTCATACCTATCTACTAACTGCACAAACAAAAGGTACCCATTTCATACCTATCTACTAACTGCACAAATGGCGTAGACGACCTAGCCAACTACCACCGTGCATATTTCAGGTTCGATGCCAGTGTGGGACAATTATTTACGGGATACTCAGATTATATATATGTAGTTCTGAGTTTCGGTGTAGGTAGGTATTGTGTCCGTTGATGTATCTCTATTTCACACAAGTCACAAGTCCCAGAAAAACAGTGCGTCGTCTTTTTTAAATTGATGTTAAATAATGAAAGTAACTTGCTCGTGAAGAATGTAATGAAGAAACTAATTATAGAGTTTGAAATATTAGTATTGAATAAATGCAATGGTGAAAAGACCATCCAGCCGCGTATAGTGTGTTCTATAAAGCTAGGAAGCTGATGTCTTTAGCGTCTTGAGCTCAAGTCAGGGATCAGAGAATGAGCTCGTTACAGGTTCAAGTTCAGACAAGTCGTCTGTAGTCTGCGGTCACTGACCTCGCGCCTCTGACGTAACATCCCAACTACTCATTACTTCTCGGCCTATCATCGGCCGCACTACACTCTGCATACTTCTGAGACAAAGTGGGGCCTGTGCCTTAATTTGTCGCTCCAAAATTAAAATCGTTATACTTAGAGAGCTGCCCAAAGTCTGAGAAGACGACAAAAACATAGTGAGAAATGAATGAAGTCTCAGGCGAGATTTTTTGTAACTGACGCGACTCGGTTCGGCGACATTCCTGCGGCGAGAATCGCTGCACGCCCCGCAAGGCGTATGTAAAGCGGCCGCGGAGGAAAATCCATAACGGCACGCGGAAAACCCTTTTAATATACGGCACGTAAATAAGAGTAGAGACGCAGGGGGCCGCGGGCGGGCGCGGGGCGGCGGCGGGCGCGCGCCGCCATTGGACGTGCGCCGCGCCCCGCCCCCGCCTAAAAAAACCGTCGGAAAAAAGCCGCGTCGGCACGGCAGTGTCTCACGGACGCGCTCAGTGGGCGGACGCTCGCACTCGACACGGCGCGACCCACGACCGGCGGCCGCGGCCGCGCCATGCCCGCGCTGGCTCTGCGCGATCAGCCGCTCGACTGCTCCATGCGCCTGCGCGACCTGCCCGCCTGGCCACCGCCGCGCGACCAGCCCCGTCACCACGGTCAGTAGCGCCCCGACCATCGATCCGCTGTGCGAGACCTGCAGGTGCATCAGTGCAAACCTCGCCGAGTCCCGGGCGATCGCTCTTTGACCTCTCTCTTGACCGTGTGGCTTCCCGGAGTTCAGATTGCCATCGCGTTCGAAGACTTCCACCGAACGGAGACCGTTCATATAATAATTGCACTACGTTTATTTTACGCCTAACGCCATATAGGCACATTTGGAATGCGCGTACGCAAAGTTGCGAGCACGTTGTTCGTCGTCTTATAGTTTGTCAAAGAAATCGTTAGTGTTGATTACACGGATCTGTTGTTTGTCGACACGCACGAATAGTTGATTCGCTGAAGTATAACATATTATGAAACACACGAAAACCGCGTATTCTCCGATGTATTGTGAGCCAGTGTTGATAAATAGCAAACGTAAGTTATGCATGGAAAATGACCACAAGTTCCAAGTGACGGGTAAGCTGACTGATTCATTTTGATATGTTACGACGTACCTTGACATCTTCCTCACTTCACTTGATCAATGACAGCTGTTGTTTACGAACATATATGTCAATGTTACTGTCAAACCAACGACCTCATGATATAAAACGCTTTGCTTATCAATAATATAAATTTATGAGATTCTGTAATATTTATACCGTAAGGCAATTAATCTGCCCAGCATTTGCAGCACTGATGGAATGCCATTAAAATGTTTACAACTCTCAAATGCATGTATTGAAATTTTGATTTGATATTTAATTGCTAATTAATGAAAAGTGTCGGATCACAGTAGTAGTGGCTATCGGTTTGTCGAAGGATTCGTCTGAACCTTGTAAATGGTTTTATTCAAAGAACAAGCTCGGTGTGAGTGAAGCTCGCCATTATGCTATAAATGTCTATTGTCTATATTGAAGTGACGTGCCTGGCTGTTAGCGATAAAGAATAAGTAATTGAAATGAAATCCTGGCCATAAATAATAAATTCGGCTAATGATATGCAATGAGGTTATAATGATGATTAACCAGGCGTATAGACCCCATTGGCCGTTCACGCTCTGTGATTGATATTTTAATGAACGCATGAAACTGTTCATTATAACATTAATTGTGGTAGCTTTGTATTCAGCTATTGGCAAATTGTTCTAACAATTAATACAAATATATTCAGAGAACTTGTAAACAATAACCTCAGACATGAAATGATGAATATTAATTTTGAATTGAAGATTTCACTATGCCCTCAGTTCTTGTACATTTGTGCCTTTCTCACAGGTCCTATCTGTCGCGTTCACAGCCCACTAGTTATCCTAATCCTAACTATAATATTATAAATTTGAAAGTGTCTTAATACACACGCTTCCACGTTGTCAGGGGTACAGAAAAGAGCATGGGGTACCTTTCTAACTGTTTCAAATTTGTTAGTTAATATGACGAATGTGCAGCGTTCGTCCCCTGTACGGTGTGGTGTCGGGCGACGAGGTGATGTGCTCACATAAATGACGGTGCCCAAGTAATTCGCGGATGATCCCTTTTAGATAGGCGCGTGGGGTCAGGTGGTCCACACCCTCCGAAAATAATATGAACTGTCTTTATGCGCACCTCTCGGCCTCTCTCTACCTGCACCGCACAAAGATTTGTTCTCGCGTCGACACCTCCGAAGGGACGGCTCACTGACGATGACTCTACGTAATGCCTTTAATATGAACCCTTCCGCGGTGTTGACACGTCGACGTTTATATCAGCGGAGCATCTCATTGTGTCGGAGTCGTACGATCAGATCGGTAGTGGGGCTCGGCTCGGTGTCGATGTAATCGTGTCTGAAGAATGTCTCGCGATTATCTGGAGAGCGGAGACGCAATCACGTGTCGAGAGCCGCTAGACAATGCACTAATGGTGTTTTTATTCTCCACAAATTATAATAAAATTACGATCGGAACGCCATCAAATCATCGGCGATGTGTAATCGACACGAAGTGCCCGCTCAGGTGTAATTCGGTTGTAATAATGTCATCTAGGTAAGTGAATTAGCGGGTGATGGAGTCACGCATTGTTTACGAGCCTAATAATACGTGTCGGTGTCGCCGGCGTCGCTACCGGCGCGGCGGCGCGGGCGCATGCGAGCCGCTGAACTTTGGCTCGGTGCGCACCTGTCGCGCCCCAAACAGCCCGCACTCGCGGCGCTCGCCTCTAGCACCCGCACTTTGATTGCTTTTTTTCCTTTCGGTTTCGTTGTCGTGGCGCGGGAACTGGCGAGCGGGCCGCCCTACTCTCTAGAGCTATCATTTTCGATTGACTCTGATGTGAAATTGGAACCCAAGTGTTGTTTATATTGTTGCGATACAATATTAGTGGCAATTAATTTGGCAGATGCTCATTTCTACATGTTTTGTTCTTACATCGGGGCAGGTGGACAGAGTCGGCGTCGCTCCGTTGCTTTGTGAAAAGTACTAGGACACCTTCCGTACGCATTATAGTCCATTACTTAAACATAAAAGAAAAATGAAACACATACCCTGTGTATATAAGTTCGATAAATAAAAAATTAAGCTCCAAGAGATGTATTTATATCTACACATACT
Organism: Callimorpha dominula; assembly: GCA_949752705.1. Taxonomy (NCBI): domain Eukaryota; kingdom Metazoa; phylum Arthropoda; class Insecta; order Lepidoptera; family Erebidae; genus Callimorpha; species Callimorpha dominula. The sequence continues at coordinate 26,020,258 of OX456997.1, forward strand.
GACTGAAATATATGTGAAAGTAAATCATTAAAATATTGACGTGTAATAATGGTTAGCTATCCGTGTTACCAGTTACATATACACACTGATCCATATGCAACTTGATACCAATCATTTATTTATATGTTTAAATTTGCACAGGTATTTAAACCATACTCACACTTCGAAAACAAGTAAATGAACTGTTCCGCATCGCTGATTGCCAGCGACGCACCAACAAGACCGCTAGTGTCGGTTTGGAAAATAATAGCATTTACCTTGAGTCTAAAGACCACATCTCATTTGCAAACAGCAAACACAGGACTGTATTGGCACAGTTCCACCGATTTATATTGAGTCCTAATCATTATTAAATTACTCTAATTGCAATTTTTTGTTTTTGAATGAATGCACGTTAAAATGGAAATTAATAATTGTTTTAGGTAAGCCAATGATTATTGATATCCTATTTTAGTGAAACTTTATTTGTATACTTTGTGGTAACATGCAAATATAATTAACTACACGTAGGTATACTGCATAGTCTACGGCAGAAGACATAAATAACTCTTTGGCACCTACTTGATGTAACTTAGTTAACTTTCACATTGATCACAGCTTAGTCTAACAGTAAATGAAACTAGAATTTTAAAACACATGTTAATTCTTAGTAACGTAAAATGTCACGGTGAAACTTTAACTTAATTTTTTATAATATTGAAACAAATAATTAAATAATTGTCTTTACCCACAGGACATTTTCCGATATGGCGACTGTAGATACAGTTAACTTACTCAAAGTAAAATATGTGTTTCAGCTTTTCTAGATACATAACAAACGCAGTGTAGATTTATAGTCAAATAGACAAGTCACTGATGTCATAATAAATTAATGCCTAAAAATATTAGAATCTTTTTGAATACGTGCGCGTGTTTGCGTGTTTGCCATATGAACCGTAGGTAGGTAGATCGTTTGTTACTTTTTATTATGTATTACAGCTTTTTTTTTAAGATTTTGTTAGGGTTTGCATTTGTTATTCTACTAATATTATAAACGTGAAAGTTTGTGAGGATGTATGGGTTTATGGATGTTTGTGACTCTTTCACGCAAAAACTACTAAACCGATTGCGATGAAACTTGGTATGTTGATAGCTGGAGACCTGGATTGACACATAGGCTACTTTTATGCTGATATTCCCAAGACACCTTTAAATAGATTTTGAACATTATAGCCTTTATTTAAACTCTACTTACGACAGTTTAAACGACAGACTTAGGCAGAGAACTATGTTTATCAAACGTCTTTAATTGGCTGCGATGATGATGCTTCTTAAGATACAGTAGCTAACTCAAAAATAATTAATAGATCTAAAAATAAAATAAAATAAAAAAGCTCAAATATAAATAAAAAAAAAAGGGATCACAACTCATTTTTATTGCATAAATGCCAAAATAGTATTTTCTTTAAGCAACATGTTTTGCCAGCACACCACATTCGTTTGTACCTTGTTGGGTTTTTACAGATACGCTTGGCGTAGTGCGCGTCCACCCTCACGTCCAGGCTCACGACGGAAACCGCAATATTGTGTGCTTGTTGCTCTTCCTAAATGCGAAATTTGCACATCCTTAGGTGCATTTTCAGAGAAAGTAGTTTACGGACGAATGAATTATGTTTGCCATATGTGCTTAATAAATATAATTTAAACCTGCCAAATGTTCTTTATATTATTCATATGATTTTATCTAAAAACGTACATACTATTCAGTCAACACGCATGCATAACTGATAAGATTAAAAATATCAAAATGTTATTGTTTGAATGAATGTTTTGATAGAGTTTTTCATTTGAACTACTCATAAAATGCTTTACTAGGCTAAATGTTTGTATTACGTAGAGTAGGAGAAGGTTCACGTGGGTCGACTACTGCGTACGATTCGAACCTGTAACCACTTGATCGCAAGGCCGACCCCTCAGCCATTACGTTACCGCGGCTTGAATTAGGATTTTTTTTTTCATTTGTACACCAATGTACATAGTTTTATAGTTTTTAGTATTTGCCTATATCTGTGACTTTTGTACTGATTATGCCAATGGTTCACAGAGAGACGACACAGACTAACATTCCAGAGACGGAGGAATATTTCTTTGTCTAAGCGTGGGATCACCACTGGGCCTAGCTGGTATTTTCAGGAGCGTTAAAGGCCCTTCAGCTCTCACATTTCTTTATGTAAAAATACCCCTAAATACCTTTTCTTCAAATTGTGACGTGTAAATGCACAAGCGTCGAGTCGGTCGTGGTGTTGGCAATGTGTGGGTGCACTGGGTGCACTGGGTGCACTGGGCGGTGAATGCGGCGGCAACATTAAAGCCTCGCGCGCTATAAATCGTAATTAACTTCGCGGGTTGCACATTTCAAACGTTTTTGATAGACCTCATTGTGCAAATACCAATGACTGTTTGTTTCTGTGTTATATCCTACTTCTGGAAAGACGTTACAATATCTTAATTATCAGTGTTTTCTGACTTAGCTTGGTGGTTTTAATATGAACGATAGATAAGTAATCATTTATATGTAGAAGTTCAATACACAAAATATGAAATTCAAATATGACCTTATGAGTTAATTACATGAATATTTAAAATACAATCAAAATAAAACGGCGATGTGCCAAACGAAATGAGTTTATAATCCTAAATACTACGCGTTTTTTTGTAATACGGACTTGCACAAACTGTCCTAGAATGTAATGACCTAATGACCAGCATGCGTAACATTCGCTGGAATGACCTGTTACCCTGACAGGTAAATAACGCGGCTGTATTGCTCAGCTCATCAATATTTACCTCTAAAAGTATCTTAATTATTATATAACTGTCTAACTAATGCTTTCTGCATAGAAATGATAACGGCTGTCGCGCTCGAGGGCTGTTTTTGTCATCATTCTTGGTGTTTGCTATGCCATTTTTGTGACGTTGACATCCTCTTGTATTGTCAATAATACCTACCCATTTAATCTTTCTTTGAAATGCAGGATTGTAGTTGTGTTTATTTTTATTACACTCACTTAATTGGTATCTATTGATTTGTCTAAAATCATTTAGTTCTGCGATGAAATTCATATTTAAATACAAGTTGTTGACCCGTTCGCGTTGGTTAGTAGGCACTAAACATATACTTCACTAAATATAATGTAGATATGTGAGATGTTCTCTCTTAAGGTTTCTAAAGTACGCTTATTGCTGACATTCTGCATAGCATCATTCAAAAGCAAAAGGAGACATTTGAAGTCTAATTAAGTGATATTTTGGTAAATATCCCTATAGTGGGAGAAGAAAATGGTTCCCCTGAAATTAAAAGTTCCCTTGACTTGAGGTGGCATATAGATACTACATATAAATACCATGGCAGATTATTTCACAATTCGATCTGTCGCGAATAAAATTGACTTTTTATCATATGGTGCGCGACCGGACATATAATGCTATTTATGACATAAAATGTAGGGTTATGTGTGTAGGCATAGTCAATGCGATGCGTAGATAATTAACAACTTACATGTATACAACGCTACAAGGCAGCTTTGGGCACTGGGGCCGGCTCCAGTCGACAGTCTGGAAGTGGCCTCACCTCGCCTAGGCACAAACAAAGCAGCCAAGACAAACTCACTTAATTAGTACTTAACAAGCGTCAGCCGGCGATAACGCTTCAGAGGATACAGGTTCGATGCCCACCTACCAACACTCTAATTATATAGTGACTCGAGAAAATATTATTATAAATATTTGTAAGTGCAACACTGCCAGATCACGTAATTTGTGTTGAGAGAAATGTATTCTGTATATAATAAGACCTCCTTAGTAACAATCGGTCATCGGTCTTCTACATCAAAACTTGCTACGATATCTTAGTTCATTCATTGAAATTGTGTCTAAGAACAGATGAAACTATTTATTATATTATTTCCAGTACATACCGCGTATTTAAATCCACAATATAATACACAGTTATCTGATAAAACGTTACCTCTGAAATATCGCCTCGACCTTCGTCGATTAACACGTTATAATAATGTATTTATTGGGGTCATAATAAATTCTGCAACAAAATATGCACCCTCAAACGCGCGCGTTTCAAACCCTTTGCATCTTTCTAACTTATCAGGATTGAATTTAACCCCAAATATTGGGGAATCGGGCAATCAATAAACTTCAATTAGAAAATATTCTGTTGTGCACTTTATACTACAAAGTTATATAAAAACAGTTTCACCCTTTTGGGAATTCCCAAAGGAGTGAGTAGAGTTGTGTATCACATGGCGGACTTGTTAGTGCACAATTAATTAGCTACACGAGAGAGCAGAGGGCTCCATGAACCAACCACTCGTGGTACAAGTACAATGTGCGCCGGTGTATGCCAATCAACCAAGCTCCATCAGTGTACTTGTCGCTTACATTTATATAGAAACCCAGTTTGGACACAAAACAGGTAGGTAGATGTGTTTAATTTTTTAATTTTTTATTTTTTTTTATTTCTTTCGACGGTGCTTTAGTGCTGTAATCGTGTATGGTCTCGGTTGTACAATGCAGGAATGACAAAAAAGGTTAGAAACATGCAAATTTTAATAATTATTAAGGTTGATTTTCGACTACCAGCGTTCAACCAGTGTTATAGGTATTATGTAGGTATGCCAGTCGATATGTTCGCTCCCGTGACCAGGGGCAGTCTGCCCCTACACTGTCACGATTTATTGACAGAAGAGACCCATAGTTAACTTGTTCTTACAACCTACTTTGACTAAATATCGTGGTGTCGGTGTGCATTTATACTACCACTATAATAAGTTGCACTGGGTCAGTCTTGGATAGGTGAATTGGTGAGTGGGTACGTCAGGACTCTCCTTAGTATAAGGTTATCGAAATCATCCAATAACAGATGTCAGTAAGTGATAGTGAACCTTACAGCTTGGCTTCACGTATAATGTATGGCTGACAATGCAATAAGAGCCTGTAGACACGTATAAGGCAATGATACTTTACGATTAGTGTTCATCGAGTCTTAGGTCCGATATTAATTAAAGCGAAATGATTCAACTCGACCAAGTAATTGTAATGTTGTTTTCAAATTCGGAGTAAAGTTAGCACTAGGGTAGGTATTACATTACAGTTACCGTCCGTGTTGTGCTTTTACAACGTACTTAGTTGAACATTATTTAATTAATTTAAGACCGCGTATAATTCTTATGATTGCAGTAAATAACAGAAGGAATAAAAAGAATAAGAGTTGAATTAATTTCATGAGTTATGGCAGCGTCCGGATCAAACGAGTAGGTAAAGTAGGTATATCGCACCTGGTGGGGGCGCCCGCGATCACACAATTGAAGTACAAATATTGTACATTATCTTAATATGTAGACATCACAATGACACGGTCGATGAAATCGAGGTATTACAGGTTTGAGGAACGTTATACCTCGATTTCATCGACCGTGTACGGAGTTTGTTAAAAACGTCATACTATGACGTTTTTAACAATCTACGTGCCCACTTCTAGAGTACTTGGAGTAAAAAGTACTAGTACTACTTTTTTTTTAATTTATGTCAAAATAAGTGCAATCACTTGTACTAAGTTGTTTACGTCTAGGTTTAAAATTAGAAAAAAATACGATCTCTCATTTACGGTTTATCGGTAATAACTTTTTTATTTGGTCACTTAAAAAATCAAATTTTTGAGGTATCAAAGATATTGTTATTCCCCATTGATTCCAAAAACTCAGATATCAATTGACCGTGACACATTTTACACACAATCGAAATTTTAAATTAACAATTTTACAATAGGCTGCCATTTTAAAATTTCGCGATCTGACTTGGCGTACAATGAAAAACATACTAATGTCTGTAACATACTCGATTTTCATTCAATTTTGAATATTGCAACGTGCATTTTCACGCATTTTAATTTCTTTGCATTTTTCATCTTTCTCGCTTATTTAAACAATGGAAACAATTTTCTAATTTTTTTTAACGCCTAATCCTTATGTAGAATCGTCGGCTTAACAGCTTTTGCATTTAACATTTTGCTCTAAAAGCAATACTTTTCTAGATTTTTTAAGAAAACCGAAAAAAAAGCCGATTTTCAAGTTCTTTTGCAATAATAAACAATAACGCGTATCTTCGTCGAAGTAGACACTTTAGTATGTTATTCTACGTATTTTTCTTCAAATTTTAAGCCAAGTATCGTATTGTTATAAAAGACCACCACCCTCTAATGCTCTGGTGCCCGGACTAATCGCGATACTAAGCCGCGCGAGCCCCACGCCGCGCCGCGCGAGCCCCGCGCCGCGCCGCGCGAGCGCCGCACCGACCAGGCGACGTGACACTCGGAGCGCCAACGCGCGCTGCCTACTCACCGTAGCCTTTGCCACTGTATGTAACTTCGTACAACCGCCCTGGTGTAGAAAAAATTCCTAACTGCCAAGAGAAAGTTCAATGTCTGCATATTTACATCATTAAAGACTGTCTTACTAAGGGCTGTCTCTAAGAAATTGAATTAATTATTAAAAAAAAATATAAACTTGTTGTAAAATGTTTTGTATGTCGTCAGTGAATGATGCCATCTAAACGTATATCGGTTAATTTCTTTACAGTAACTTGAATATTACTAATAAACAAACAAAATTGCTTATACCTAGTAGACAAATGCTTGGGAAACTTAAAACAAAAATGATCCTAAATAGTTATCTAATCTGGCTTTCTCAGGAGCTTTGAAAAGAGCGTACTCCTATCTCAAAGGCCGGCAACGCACTTGTGACTCTTGAGTTGCAGGTGTCCATGGGCGGCGGTAGTCACTTACCATCAGGTGACGCGTCTGCTCGTTTACCCCCTATAATATAAAAAAGCATTATAATGTGTTACTTTATCGGTGTGCCAAAGTTTCGTTACTTAGAAAGACATATTACCACATTAATTATACCAATGATTAATAATTTACAAAGATAATTAACTTAATTTACAATCAAAATAATGATTGTAGTAGGTATTTCAGACATTGAGTAGTTAATTAAGTGCACTGGTGTTAATGTTAAATATCAAAGTATTCTTCAACTGAAAAGTATAATTTACATACCAATAGTACCTACCTGCAGTGTACCTACTCTTCTTTTTAAACTTTGTCATTTGGTTAAAGTTTGTAATTGGGAGTCACTTTGCTTTAGACCCACAACAACTCCCTAATGACATGCTATTAGACAGATTATAAATGAACAGTTCAGAGGTTATTAATACAACCGCAAGTAGGACTTACAGGATTATTTTAGCATGAACGCTTAACATCTTCCCTATACTTACGAGTACAGTTTATCCTCTAAAGCTCTTAACATGAAGTGACAATTCGGCCGTTCCAAGAAGGTTTTTCACTCGTTATTATTTAAATACATCGATAACAATTCTTTCTCTAATACTGATTTAGCGTATGTGCTTTCATGCACGCGAGTCAACCACGAGAATATTATAAGGTACCTACAATATATATTTTGGTTACTTGACGTTTCTACCGAATTGCACCGATCGTGGTCACGGGTGGATTGATTGTGACCGATTTACACATCTAATAAGTATAAAAGTCGCGGCAGCTTATAAATTGCTCTCATACTTATTTAATCCTTTGATGTACGACCACCACAACCATTATCGCGTATGGTCCCATAGTTTGCAACAGTGTGTTAAGGTTGTTACGGTTAATACTGCTTGTGAGTTTAGGATCGTTTAACATGGTGAAAATTCGTCCTAGTGCCTATTCTGCATAAACAGTCAAAGCAACTGACTGCTACTACGGCTGTAAGACACCTGTAGACATTTTGTTAAGTCTCTCGGGTGCGGGCGTTTCGTACAATAGCCATTCCAATAGAAAGCCCCGGTGCCAGACTAAAGTCCTGTCAAGAGTGACTACCGCAATGACTATCAATGACTTGTACTCGGTGGGGCGTGAGTGGAAACACACAGGATATACGAGAAGTTCAACGGTTGAGTGACTATGAAAGCTACTACCGTCGGTCACTCAATAGTTAGTGTTCTACAAGATGTCTCAGGAATGCTCGCTCCAATGCAGAAAGGTACTAGCGATAAGCCTTTAATTAGACGTGTCAGACCTAGCGCACTTGGGCACTGGGTGCATCTACTTGATCTTCAAAGAACATGAGGCTTGTTTAGACTTGTTAGGACTGGAAACAAGAGACTAACGAGTGTATACTGCTTACGTTTCACTGTTCGTACACTCTCAGGTATGTTGTCTGTACAAGACGTTAACGAGCAAAATGTTCACTCATTTATAATAGTGCAGCACTCTTGCGTCACACCGCGCCGTGTCTCTCGTCCAAAGCGGGTACAAAGACTACAAATTGTGCACCTGCCTCCAATAACTGATCACTGATCACTGTACTTTTATGCTACAAGTGGTCGTGACTGTCATAATATTGAAAAATAACTCACTGATTATACAACTTTAATATTAGGTATTCTACTGTGACGGAGACTATTTTTAAAATAAGATAAGCCTAAAAATACCTAATTGTAAAAAAGGTGATCAATTCATTTATTAAAAACAAGGTGCAGTTGATTTTCAACTTAACACTCAAATTGTTGAAGTTAAAAGGTACGTCTCCGACAAACGTGTCGCTGATCCTTTACAAATCTAGATACATATTTTTCTTCTGGATGAACGGATTGTTCAATAAGGATCACTCTATTCTGTCTACTTTTTGTCTTCAACCAACATGGTGGCAATATTCACTAGTTTTTCCTTTTATATACAATAAAAAAATCGAGGTACAAAAATTTTAATCAAGTTAAAAAATATAAATGCGCTACAAATCAAATCAAATTAAAATAATTTATTTCAATTAAACCACTATGGGTATTTTTGAATTGTCAGGAGTAGTAGTCAGTCAGACTAAGTCAGTCGTGAAGCTAGTTGCCTGTTCCAATTCGTAGATCCAGTGGAGAAGAACAGCCAAGAAACTCCAAGGACACTCTTTTTTAACATGTTTTTTACAAATCTCTGATTACATTGCTTATATGTATTGTTTAATAATATTATAACGTATTGTTCTAAACTATACTAAACAAATTAGGAAATAGCTTATACACATAATTTGAAAGTAGGCGGAGCCACATAATCATATTTATTTATACCGTGTTAAATATTCATCTCATTAAAATTTAAAAATATTAGTTCATTTCCACCTGCACTAAAAATAAAACTACAACAATTTTTTTTTAATCGAATTGAACCAGGAAAAAAATTGTAGGTACATGTGAGAATCTCTTAATTTTAGTTGGTTAAGTTAGTTTGAAGGAACGAATTACCTTATTTCAAACTAACTTTATGTTCGTTTACGTGTATCTGTGTAGGTACTACGCGGGCTAGGCCTAGGCGCCCTAGGCGGTGCGCGGTGTGGAAATAAAAAACGAATTTAAAATTACCTACCCTCATTTTGGGTTCAATTCCAAAATTGTCTAACGCAAGTATAATAGCTATCAAATCATTTTGACCAACATTATATTAACAATATAGTAATTGATATGAAAAGCATGGTTTTAACCGACTACAAAAAAGGAGGTTCTGTATTCGATCCGTATTTATGTACCTATACTATACAATGTTTGTTGTATGTCCGCAAGTTTCTTAAAAAGTAAGGGACCATTTTTTTATTATTTCACTTACGTATTCTATATAGTTTTGATTATTTCACTTACGTATTCTATATAGTTTTGATTATTTCACTTACGTATTCTATATAGTTTTGATTATTTCACTTACGTATTCTATATAGTTTTTGATTATTTCACTTACGTATTCTATATAGTTTTGATTATTTCACTTACGTATTCTATATAGTTTTGATTATTTCACTTACGTATTCTATATAGTTTTGATTATTTCACTTACGTATTCTATATAGTTTTGATTATTTCACTTACGTATTCTATATAGTTTTGATTATTTCACTTACGTATTCTATATAGTTTTGATTATTTCACTTACGTATTCTATATAGTTTTGATTATTTCACTTACGTATTCTATATAGTTTTGATTATTTCACTTACGTATTCTATATAGTTTTGATTATTTCACTTACGTATTCTATATAGTTTTGATTATTTCACTTACGTATTCTATATAGTTTTGATTATTTCACTTACGTATTCTATATAGTTTTGATTATTTCACTTACGTATTCTATATAGTTTTGATTATTTCACTTACGTATTCTATATAGTTTTGATTATTTCACTTACGTATTCTATATAGTTTTGATTATTTCACTTACGTATTCTATATAGTTTTAGGAAGGGTTATGTTAGGTATTCATTAGTTCATTCTTTCACAATAGATTTCGATGAAGTCGGTTTATTTTTTGTTAAAAAAAAACGCATCGACGCGCCGGCATACAGCACCACTGCGTACTGTCCTGTCCTGTCCTGTCCTGTCCTGGCTTTTGACTATAATTATCTTTAAAAAAAAGTATCACCGACTCCAATGTGCCTAAATCATGATAAATTGTATTTTGTTTAAATATAATATGGGTAGGCCAACTAAACGCACTGCTCCAATGAGACAGCAAGGTTTCAGAATAATCTAACATATCACCCACGTATACAATTTTCAGATATTTGTTGACTTGTCAGAAACCGCTCAACAGATTTCGATAATATCTAAATGGAACCACCTGGGAAGTATACCCTTTCAAACAAAAAAACCGGCCAAGTGCGAGTCGGACTCGCGCACCGAGGATTCCGTAAAAAAAATTATTACTAGCAGCGCCCCGCGGTTTCACCTGCGTAAATCCCGATCCCGTGGGAATATCGGGATAAAAAGTAAACTTTATGTTAATTCAGGTCTCTAGCTATCTACCTACCAAGTTTCATCGCAATCGGTTCAGTAGTTTTTACGTCAAAGAGTAACAAACATCCATCCATCCATACTTACAAACTTTCGCGTTTATAATATTAGTAGGATATGACGTAACTAAAAATGTACGGTTTTCGCAATTTTCCTTCATTTGTGCTATAAAACGTTGATTCGTACCAAATTTCAAGATTCTAGGTCGACTGGAAGTATTCTTTAGGTTTTGATTCTTTTGCGAGTAGTTGCGAGTTTGAAAATATGCGGCTTAAATTGCTTTCTCTTTTGATTGCGTTGACATAGAAGTTTGATTTTATTACAGCTTAAAGGTGTTATAGACTCGAGTATTTGATATAAAGTTCAATTTAATACCTTGACGCGTTCATGAGGAAAATGGTAGTAAGTTTAAAATTATTAAAAATATTTTTATTAAATGATGTAACTAAATATTTACGGTTTTCGCAATTTTTCCCTTATCTGTGCTATAAGACGTTACTTCGTACCAAATTTCAAGATTCTGAGTTCACAGAAAGTACCCTGTAGGTTTTGATTCCCTTGCGAGTGTCGAAAATTTGCGGCATAAACGGCTGTATCTTTTGATTGCGTTGGCTTAGAAGTTTGAATTTTTTTCAGCTCTTAGGGACAGTAGACCTGAGTATTTGATATAAATTTCAGCTTGATACCTTTACGTGTTCCTGAGAAAAAGGGTTTTGACATCACAAAGGGTCTTGGTCATGGACAAACAGACAGACGGACGGACGGACAACAAAGTGATCCTATAAGGGTTCCGTTTTTTCCTTTCGTGGTACGGAACCCTAAAAAAAGATTCCGACGAATTGAGAACCTCCTCTTTTTTTGAAATCGCTTAAAAACGTATTGCACTGTTTTATTTCTACAAACAACGTTCGGTAAAATTTTGATTCGTGCATATTTTTATGTTTAGAAAACGACTGACTGATAAATATTTCATCAAATAGCACCTATCCCGGCTCGTAGACTTAGGTAAGGAAAGAACATAAACAGAAATCCATGAAAATGATACTCATATTTATATTAAAATAGGTTTTTTAAATAACAATTATTTATTTACTGACTTTTGTAGATTGTCAAATTTGAAAAAAATATCATAATAAAAAAACAAATACTTTAACATTGAAAACTTTTGCAAATAGAATGACTGTTAAATGATGAATTTAATATCTATAATTTGTCATACGTTTTTTGTGAACGAGGACGTTCGTGAACGAGAGCTGTTGCAATGAAGTAGATACCTTCAAACTTTAAAGATAAATAATAATAGATAAGTTGTCCCCATCTTAGTTACAGTATGAGCGTGTGATAGCACTTTTATATTAATTTAAATTGTAATTAGTTGCATACGCATCTTGATGATGTGTTCAGGCCGTACGGAGCCAATTACCACATTACCATGTTAATTACATATTTACAGTCGATACGAGTACCTTAAGAGTTAGACGAGTATAACCAAGCTTAGCTTAACTTACTTTAATTAAGTAGGTACAAGTGTAGGTACTCTCCAATAGCCTAATGTTGAAACTATATATTTATAGAAACAACTTGAAAACTCCCTAAAGGAAGAACTAGTTCAAATTAGTTACGTCCCCCTTTCCTAGATGACGCTGAGTATATTCGCTATAACATAGTCTGGCACCTACGCTACTTCTTGTACCTACATGAAGTCTGACTGTTAATGATGTCTTTGAGCTAGCTTCTTACCCTGTACCATAAAACTATTCACCGATCACTAGTTGTGCGTAAATTGAGTGTCATAATGACTCATACTCATAGCATAACTATACGTAGTGAAGCTGCCGTCCGTGACGCATCGCACGGGCGGCGCCGCGGCGCACGCGCTACATTGCACTAGTTAACCCTTAATGCGATACATTGGAATGCTCCCGATACCTAATGGTTGTTATGATATAGTAATAATGATCGCTTTCGTTCCCGTGAAATAAAACTTAGCATGTTAGTTCATACGAACCATCCACCTCGAATGTTATACTGCTAAAAAGCCGAAGAGTTCTTAAATTTAATATAACGAGGCTGAAACCGCAGTGTTAATACGACTAGTAGTCAACAACTAGCAAAAACTTGTTTTTTAGAATTACAAGACAATGAATTTTAAACTTATTAGGCAAACCTTCTGAAACGAACAATTCCAAGTTAGTGCTGATTAACACGCGACCTTACCGGCTTACTTCAGCGTCAATAGAATTATTGAAAAAATCATTTCTAGATATGAGTAACGGTATTACTAGCTGAAAAGATTCTGCGAGTAATATCTCACTGTGTCCTTAGCTCTAAGTGGTTTAGTTCCTTTTGGCATCTTAATAGAACAACGGAACATTTACATGTATATTACGATACTTTGATTACATGCATATTGCATACTGCAAGGGAGTCCAACAGTGTCAGGCAGTGTTCTGTGTGTCACACTACACACAACAAGTGCAAGTTTCTGCCAGTGTCACAGCTGGGAGATGCGGTGCGGAGCGCGGAGTGCCTCCGCAACACGTGTGTGAACTTGTGTCTCTAACTACCGATCGATGCTAAATGTTGGCGCCCAATCTGGGACAAATGTTGGCTACGACGTCACCCCGGGGAGGTACGCCGTCAGCCTGCAGCGGGGTGGGGGGATGTACACAATTAACCACGGACGGTTATCGACCCCGCAGTACTCGCTCGTCCTGTGCGTACTGGTACAGATGCGTGTTATTGTTGACAGATCGATGCGTGACGTCACACACTGCCTCCATTCATGAACTAACACAAAGTGAGCCGATTGCTAGCCAGCTAAGAAACCGATTCTCTGTCAATCATTACGTCCTATTACTATCTCGTCTTCCTTAGCAGCCTTCTCAGGCTATAATTTTAACTATAAATTCAGGTTTCATAGTTGACTTATTCATCTACGTCTGATGTGTTTCCTATAACATATCTTCACCAAAAATAGAAAATACCTTCTTTCTCACTTCTCTTCGTTATACTACAAGATCTAAAATGTTTATACAGAATACTCTCGTAGCGTAAGTGTTTCTACAAGTAAACTCGCTATTACTAAACAGTTTAGAGAGGGAAGCGTCCATCGTCAACACTATTATGTAAGTAAACGCTTGACCATCTCTGCTCGTCTGTTGTAATCGGGTGTGATATAAGGTGGTGAGACGGAAAATTGCCTCTCGACAACCCTCTATGATGTAGCGGTACTCGTGTGGAGGAATCCAAACTCATTTACGACGCCCTGGCTTTCAATCTACGGGAAATAAGTGATGTGTAGGCAACAGTAAAGTATTACCTAACGTTTAATGACTGCCAGGTGCCACTGCACTACAAATGAAATGTTAAAACACATCACCAAACATAATGTGTCCCGTCGTGTCAGTGATTTTCATGTTTAACTCTCTTGGGAATCAGAATAACTCTTCTCCGTCGGAGGTGTTGATCTCTGTAGTTATTAGAAAAGTTATATCTTGTGGGAACACCTTTGAACTTTTTACAAACCACCCTTGTCCACCTGTCATTAGTGGGATACTTTACCTTGCTTATAAGGAAATCATACATCAAATAAGTATGTACTTTGTTTTTGGGATAGTGATGTCTAAAACATATCTTTGGAGCAAAATGTTTTGTAACATCTCGTTTTAATTGTTTTACTTATTAGTTGACACAGTAGATATGTACGTCAAATCTTAGGAGAGAAGTAGGTAAATGGAGCCTTGCATTTAATAATAAGGTATGTATTGTAAACGTAAATATTTGAAGTACGTTCACTTTATCTTCTTAAAATTGTATTAATGAATTGAGTCTCGCAAATGTTTTATATTTAGGTTTTACCGTTGTGTTAAGATAGTAGAAAGGTAGACAATCCTGCGCGGCGTAATTGTTTTGACCTTTACGTTATTACCTCACAGGAATACATTTGCAGTTGGTAAAGGCCATTAACATCAGTACTTAGTACACAAATGTTATATTTCTTAAGGAGACAGTCCAAACTAACTTAAAACAAACGCGGTTTTGTCTGGCTTTTTTGTTGAGGAAACCAGTGATTCGACGTGGCGGACTCCTTAGCGCTAAACCCTTTTAGCTTTCTCTATTTGTACATGTTTTAAAAATAAAAACTGAAAAGGGTAAGTAAACCACTAACCACAATCGGTAGATAGTAAAATAGTAACCGCCTAGAAAGCCCCATGTTTGAATAAGTTTTTTTTCACTTTGTAACATACACTACTATGCATACCTCTTTAGACTACGCTCATCGTGTTGCTATCTAGTTTTTCATTTTCAATTTCTATATTATGTTAAGTGAGTTTTGTGTGATTGATAAATGCGTTTACGAATGAGGCTCGCGTCGCGTGTCGCCTGTCAGTGCGAGCATATTGCGCATTGCGCAGTGACAATGCTGTGAAGTCACGCCACATCAACATCACTCAAAAAAGTTATCACTTCGCATATGGTGGCTCCGTGATAACTTGATGTGATGTGATGAATAAGAAAAATATACAATAAGAGTCGGCCCGTGCTGGTAGAGGTGTGGCCCGGCGCCATTGTTATACCTACTACATGTACGTTCTAGTCACACGCAAAACACTTTGCACTCGTTGTACTTGTATTGTATTCATTGTAAGAGTATTCAAATACCTAAACTAAAAAGTACTAAGGGCTGCAGTTAGGCTGAGGCGGAACGACATTTGCCTTGTGTTCAGTTTGCGCGTATTATCACAAAATTATAGACATGTACCTGTCACACCACGTGATGGATGCTAAAATGCTGATAATACTTGTTGTTCCACGTGTGTTGCTGGACAAATAAATAGGGCAAATTAGATGTTTTGTACTATATTGTAAACTTTTTTTGTAGCCGTGGAAGTAAGTCGTGGCAACTCGAAGGTAAAAAGTTAGAAACCCATCATCGCCATTTCAATATTTCGTAAATTTCTGGCGCCATTGGCATGATAACCACTGCATTCACGATTGTCACGTTGTCGAAAAGTAAATAAGATTTTTCGATGAGACGCGAACATAAGCGCAAATTTATGCCACGAGACCTACGAGACAGTATCATTAGCTAAAAAAACAAAACGATATTAGACATACTTTATAAAAATAGCTTTCAAATAATATACACGTTTAGGGTGTGGTACTAAGTTGTCGCGTATTGTTAACCCCTTATGACAGCCCGCGCTACTACTGAGCTGCTGACCAAGCACTCGAGCCTCTCGCTCGACGGCGATCAATCACTTGTGAAATCCGACACTTCTATTAAAATTAATTAATGTCTGCAGCATAATGGCGTTCATTGCTCACAACAAATAATGTAGTCTTCGCTTCTCATTAGCACCATTTACATGTATAATTGCGACTATTATTCTGGGAACACATATTTGACAGTGACAATTACATATTTATAACGTTTATGTACTATTTTCGTAATATTATGACCTATTGTCTCAGTCTACTGCACACATTCACATATCTGTAGCTATACCCACTGTACTTAAACCTCACTATGCACTAAACATCTTTTGTTGATTGAACAGAAGGAATAGTGTAAAACAGTGACGTCACACGCGGGATTGTTTCTGTCAAACAATGCGACAATTTAGTAAAACAGCTCACACAGCGCTATGGATTAATGTAGGTAGATAGATAGATAGATAGATAACACTTTATTTGTACATTAGCAATACAGTAGAAGATACATTTTCATAATTACAGTAAACAGATAATGTACAAAGGGCGGCCTTATTGCTAGATGCAATCTCTTCCAGGCAACCTTAGGATGGATCAAAATGATTCGGAGAGATAGTGGCAGTTGGTGTTATATTTGAAATTTTAATTATTAGTAATTTCTAATAAATATGAAAAATAAAAATATACAGATATTAAATATTAACGTACTTTAAATACCAATAGGCACTTATACATACATAAATAAACGCGAGGAGAACCCGACACTAAATTGTTTTTTAACGATATCGTAACAGGAGCCTTCAGGCTTAACCCCAACACTTGAACGAGGTTATTTCTTTGAATATCTCGCTTGTGGTATATTAACAGACCGTTAGATTACAATAATATTGAAAGGCTGGGGTGTGGGGTTCGAGGCCGCCCTCGCTCCTTTCAAATTGGATTTAAACATTGTGAATTACCTTTCTTTGATTCGCGGGTTAGCCAAATGGGGACGATTTATGGAGTAGCGGGGTCCAGTCCCAAGGGAGCCTCGGCAGCGGTACAGCGGGGCCCAGAGCCGGCGCGGTAATTCACGCGCGCGATTTACTGCGCGGCCCGTGAGCGATGCTGACCCCCGCTTTAAATAGAAGCCCGCGTCGTTTATTCTGCGTGTCCGGCCCTGCCCGCCGAGGGCCGGTACGGCGCGTTAATGTGATCCTATCTTTTAAATCTCCCGGAGAGGAAAACGGCAAGTTTCGTGCCGGCGAACAAAAACCCACGATTGTACGTAATACAATGTAGCCAGTAGCTTTTTTCGAATCAATTTGAGGTTACAGTAGTTTAGACGAACGGTTCATTGGTTAACTTTACAGTCAGTTCTCAAGTGGGTGATGTCGTGATGATGTCCTTTGATTATGTTGCTTCATTCATGCTCGTACGTGTACGGGGGAGCGGGCCCGCGCACGACTGCACCTCCGCCCCCTCGCACCCCTACACCTACCTCTATGTTGAACACATTTGTTCTGCTAATATTTGCTACAAATAACATGCGCAGGGGAGTTAGTATGTCGTCCTCGTCTGTCTTCGATTCAATTCACTCTAATTTACTCATTATATAATCCTGAACAACGCAAGATGTGTGTGGTCTGTGCCCCTACTATGTAGTAGTAGTAATACTACAACATACTAAGCTCTGGAATGGAACCCGCTATACTCTATTGCAATCTTCTGATTTCTGATATCGCAACTCCATTGCACAAATAAAAAGTATTACGCTATTATAAATATTATTATCTGAATGTTAATGTCGACACAGTATAGAGTTTGTCGCGGGTATCATATCCGATGCGCTCGCGCACCGATGACTATCGCTGCCACCACCGCGCACCGCGCACCGCGCACCGCCGCCATCCGCCTCTCGTCCCCTCGGAGCGGCGCAACCGGCGGTGGCGCACACGCAACGCAATTACCACGTAATTATGTCTCAAAGATGAGCCCACTGAGCAGTTAGCGCTAAGCACTGAGCACACACCGCTCATGCTATTTATAACTTCACATGAACCATGGTTTGTACTGATTCCATTTTTTTATCAGAACTCCTCTTCACCCATTCATATGTGCATGATATACGTTTGTTGTGCCATTATGACATTATTCAATAAATTTGATTGAAAAGGTTATAGCGGTTGTTTATAATACCAAGAATCAACTATATTAAATTTTTATTTAACGTTGTTAGATGTTTTCTGACATTATTATAAGCTAACAGACTCTGAACACGTTTACTTACATACAATACAATTTACAAGTAGTTTACTTCTAGTTCCCTAGATTGCATATTTATCTAATAAATCAAACGCAACTAAAAGCAATACTTCAAAATGTTATATGTATATGAATAAATATGTACATTTGTCTTACTGTGATAGTACCTGTCAAAACCAACATTTGTAATATTTTCATATTCACTGGCTCCTTTCTGAAAGGTTTCAAAAAAGCCGTGGTTCACCCGATTTACAAGGGCGGGGACATACATACTCGTAGTGTCAACAATTACAGTCCAATATCTATTTTTTCAGAACTCTCTAAAGTCCTAGAAAATATATTACAAATTAAATAACTAAATTTGTTGGAAACCTTAATATACCATTTCATTATTTAAACTCGAA
Source organism: Callimorpha dominula (assembly GCA_949752705.1). Classification (NCBI taxonomy): domain Eukaryota; kingdom Metazoa; phylum Arthropoda; class Insecta; order Lepidoptera; family Erebidae; genus Callimorpha; species Callimorpha dominula. The sequence continues at coordinate 26,039,007 of OX456997.1, forward strand.
TTGACGCGACCCATAAATAGGTTTTATATATCATGGAAGTATAGAAAAAAAATGTACTAGCCCTAAATCAGTATGTCTTAAGACGCGGAACATTCACTGAACACGCTGTAGCCACACTTGTCAACCACGTGATGTCTAAATTAGACAAAGGAATAAAGTACCTAGGTATTTTTCTTGATCTTACATAGGCATTTGAGACTATGTCTGTTCTACACCTTTTGGACAAGTTGAAAACCATGGCATTAAGCCTCAACAAAACGGTTTATACGCTCTTGTCTTTAAAACCCTATTTTCGCTGGTTCTTAATGCGCACAACAATGGCTGTCACTGTCCGCGCTTAATAAAAACTAACGTTGTTAAATACCTCGGGTACAAGTTGGCAACTCTTTCAATTGGACTAACCTCGCGCATACGTAAGCTAATTTTTATTTTAACTCCGGCATTCTGCAGTTATTAGCACATTTTAAAGAATGTTTACTTCGTACTATCGTACTAGGTCAGTTATTGCTAGCGTAGTATTGTATTACAATGTGGGGGGGGGGGGGGGAGCACCAAAGATTTATTTTCTACTATTGAAATGTGCGCAGAGGGCTATTCTCAGGGCTGTGAGACAACTCTTAGTTCTCCAAACCATCTTGAGAAAACATAAAATGGTATATTTTGATAGAACTGAAGCCCGAGGCCACCGCTTCTACAAATTATGTACCACCTGTACATCCACCCTATCAAACGTCACGTTAAGTCGCAATAAGTAAAGGGGTTAATAAGTTTAGGATTTCTGCATCATGCGACCTAAGGTTACAGATGGATAGTAGACTGGGTTTCTAGGTTCGGGAAGTACACTCACTGCCAGTCCCGCAGACTCACAAGACTGATCAGAGATGGCTAAAGGTGTCTTGGCCACAGTGAGGAGTAATAAGACAAGATAATAAAATTAAAATCTGATTTATTTATACTATGTTACAGCTTATATATTACTTTTTCTTAATACACACTATTATACATAACCTTTGTGTCCTATGCGTGTAAGATGCAACCAAATCATTATCTTAACTGGGCCGCGGGTGAGCCGGGCCGAACGCTGAGTCAATGCTAAAAGGTTACATTGAACACCACCTACAAACTCAACACAACTACTGCTTGGCGACATTATGACATTATCATCAAAAATCGTCTGTATAATAAAATAAATAACATTTGTGACATATATGGTCTTTTAAAACTTAGATGTAACGCAAAAGTATACAATTAGTTAGAGACACAAGATTGACAGACACACACAAACAAACACTCACACACACAGGCTTGCGCTACACACACACAGACTTGCGCTATACAAACACACGTACACGTGTGCTTTGGATAATCTTTGGTTATGATTATTAGTATTTTTTCTTTTTTTAACCGACGAAAAGGACGAGGTACTCAAGTCGACCCGTGTATATTTCTTTATGTATGACCACGCATAACTGTTTACAGGGTAGTCCGATACAAAAAGTATTACTTTTTGTTTATTGGATAGATCCCAATTCAAAGTTGGTCCCAATTAAATTTAAAAAAGAAATCAACCTTAAGGGTATAAAAATAGGGGACGAATGATTGTTCATCCATTGAATTTTCACCTGTGATCCGATTTTGTTGAAACTTAGCACACATATGTAGTCCCACAACATGACTGAGACCTGTAGTTGATTGTTTTATCCACAAAAAACTAAAAAATAAAAAGTTTTTATCAAAAAATTAAACTGATGAAAGAAGAAAGCAACTGAGAAGTACAAATTAAACTCGTTAACCTAAATAAAGTTCTACAGTAATGTAAATACCTAAATAATTTTAAGTCGGCGCCAAAACTACAAACAAAAAATGAAATTCGAAAACGCTTCAGCAAATAGCGCGACAAAACTTTCACCCCCATGACCTGGCTTGGCAATGCACCGCTGTGCGGTTCTCCACATTTTTTTTGCCTCGCACAACCAATCTCGGGAACAAATTGTCACCTGCGGTATTTCCAAACCGATTTGACCTTCAAACCTTCAAGAAAAGAGCGTACTCACATCTCAAAGGCCGGCAACGCACTTGTGACTCTTGAGTTGCGGATGTCCATGGGTGACGGTCTACCGTCACCCATGGACATCCGCACTTACCGCACTTACCGGACTTACCATCAGGTGACCCGTCCGCTCGTTTGCCCCCTTTAACATAAAAAATAGAAATAGACGCGTCGCCGGTGCCATCATTTTACCTAATATTTAATTTGATTGTATGTTTGGTGCCGACTCAAAGTTATTTAGGTATTTACATGACTGTAGAAGTGTAGTTAGGCTAACGAGTTTATTTTTCACCTTTCAGTTTCTTTCTTCTTTCGTCGGTTTAATTTTTTGTTATTTATTTTTTACTTTATTTCATACTAGCTGCATCCGGCATGCGTTGTAATGCCTTTTTATATAGATTGTTTGTGCCAGGAACCCTCGATAGGTAGAACGCATAGAGGACAAACAAACATGCATTGATTTATATACATATAGATTCTCATAACAAAAACAGAAACCACGTTACCTGGCAGCAATGTAGTCCTTTTGAATGAAGTGAGAGTGCCGGTACACATAACACAAGTTTATCCTTAGCTTGGGCACCAGAGGTCAACACATGTTACTCACGAGCAAGTGTCATATCTTATACTGTCAACTTATATACCAATATAATATCTTTTATAAGTGGTTATTGTGCATATTTCTGAAAGTAAATAATATTTCTAAAAAAAATCCTGTACCTCGGAAACGGCTCTAACGATTTGGATCAATTTTTGTATTTAGATAAGGTATTGCTTTTAAGTTTATCTATACAAATGGGTGTATTGATCACCGTGAATTTACAAAAAAGCACTGAGCAAATCTCGGTCGCCCAGGTTCTAAGTAAGAAGGTTCATGAAACGCTATAACATAATAACTTAATATCAAATTATATTTTAAAAGTATTCTAAAGTAGTTTTAATATATATAATTTTTCAAAGTACTCCAGTGGTTTTACCGTACTATCAATTACTATCAATTAATCGTGTTAGTTGTGCACCTGTCTAGACGTATCCTAATAGTATTTGTTTCACATCCCCAATAACCCATTAAATTAAATGTCATCTCTCTCATTTCTTAGCGAGTTATGCTAACTAACCGGACAATTATAGTCTGGAGTACTTTTGTTGTCATTGTGAAATAAACGTAAAATTATACAAAAAATAATAAGATGTGGTATAATAAGAAGACTATGGCAATAAACAGAGGTGGTCTGCTAATAGATGAGCGGTCGCTGGCCGCATCCCGCGGGGCTCGTAACTCCTGACTAAGGGATTATCCGCGAGTGCGCCAACGCCACGGCACACCACACACGGGGTATACTATTGTATAAAGCAGTTTCAATGCTCTACATAGTGCACTCAAAATTCAAGTAATAAGTCATTGCCTGCTTGTATGTATGTACCTGGTACGTTACAACGGCTATCCTATTACATTGTTTTACACATTCATCCACAATAATACATGATCTTTGAGCAAGTAGATATAATAAGTATTTAAAAATGTATGTTGAACATTATCTCTATGACAAATGTATGTATGATACGTCTACTGTAATAATGATACATATATAATAAATTGTAATATGTATATCTATCTATCAATCTATTAATAGATATATAATAGTATATATAATAGAATAAACTGATTGTGATTAGGCTTTAGTTATAAAACACTTGAGACTTGTTAACTTTGTACGTTTTGGTGAGCGCATATCGAACCCTTTCTAATAGAAAGATACCTCCGGGAGGGTGAAATGAGGATCGTTTTTTCCACTATATAAAGCCTCTGGACTATCTGTTAATCCTGAGCTATATCTGTAGGTACGACGTTGTACAGTTTTTAAGTTCGCGCCGGACAGGGTGACGTCCCCAGACTGTCCCTCGCACTGATGTGTAGCTATCTATGCTACAGCAAACATGCGACTTTGTGGAGAGTGTTTTTACACACACTTTTTCTATATAAGTAGCGGAGCCGACAGACGTTTTCGTACCCGACCGACCGGACCGCAGGATTTTCATTTTGGTGTCATAATTGATTTCGATTATAAAATAAATTATCATCTTTATATCTATATATATAATATCATCTTTATATATATATATATATATATATATATATATATAAAGATGATTTAAATTACACCACCCATACCACAGATAATAGTTATTTCGTAACCCATACATACATTACAATATTCATGTAATGAAGTCAATTTGTAAAATGTATATCCCATATCCCATTTTTATTGTGTTTTTTTTTATGTCTCTTTGGTGGCAAGGCCTTTAAGCCCGCCACCCCGCGACTTCTTTTGTTATGAAAACATGTGACAGCAGGACTCTTCAGTTTTTTCTTATTTCACGTAATGAAATTTTGATTTGTTGATTGTTGAATCATCGGGTCCATCCAATTTCAGGTGGTCTTCATCAAGTTCTGCTAATTTAGTCCAAGGTATCTATATTTAAGCACATGTTGTTCTTAATGTTGTATAGCCACTGGTTCGTTTAATGCCTGACCAAGTTTGTCGCCGTGTTTGTACTTCCTTTACTTAGAAAAGATCCTTTCCCTTCACTTTCCCGTGAAGCTCGGCCTGCCCTGACTGTAATACTTAAGTGTCTAATGAAACATTAGCACCTAGCAATTAAACTGATAAAAACCAATTCTTTCTTTTTTGTTAGATATGAGCGAAGAACAGACACTAATAGTATTTCTGCGTAATGCGTTAACAGACTACTTTTGCGAAACTAAAGAGTATAAATCTACTTTAAAAGCCTTTAACAGGATTGGGGTGTTCAGCACACTTTTTGTGACAACTACTTCATATATCAACAAAAACCGGTTATTAACATCACTTTGAACAGTTTTTTTTATATATTCGTTAATCATATATTTAACCATGCTTCATTTTCGATTTTCGTCTTAGTAGGTACCTTCCACTAGTACTTTTCATAAACACTTCGAATTAAAGTCCGTTTATTTTATTTTATTTTTATAAAGTTCTTAACGTAATAACTCGTAAAACCCATTTTTAACCATTTTGTGATGCAAAAATTAATCCAAGGAATCAAAGTATTAACAGTTATGTTTTTGTGGCAGCTAGTTTCTACAAATATAGAAATATCCGAAAATCTCATTTTATCCGTATACCAAATCAAATTATAAATAATAGTTAAGCTTCCAACTCTAAATTAACCATAATAGACCAGGGTCGATAATTTTTGAAACCAAAAAAAATAATAGTAGGATGAAACCCATTCGAAAAGGAGGAGAATATTATAAAAATGAAGGGAAAAATTATTTACGGGCGATCTGAGGTCGGGAAGGGGAAGGGGGTGAGTTTTAAGGGTAAAAAAACGGTTTATCTCGATTTCCGGCAAAACTACAAGTCCTATGGAAAAAGTCAAATAGCAAAGTTGTAGGTAATAAAAAGATCTACAACTTTTGTATTTACTTTTTTTTCACATAACCTCAAAATTTATGTAAAAAAATCAAAAAACCAAGTTTTTGGTTTTTTATTTTTATCTTTTACAAAACATTTTTTTTTTCACGAAATTTGGTGAAAACTTACCTTTTTATATCCCAAATACACTGTAATTTATTTGATTTGAAATATTTATTTTTTCACCTTATATTGACTTAATATCGAAAAAGCACCCCAATTTTCAATCGAAAATTCACCCGTCAAAACATCAGCTTTTTTCAAAAAGTCGGTGTGCTTTCTGTTCGTTGAAATCTCTTCTTTGCCATGGTGTAAAAAAAATATATATTACCATAATAAATTTTCTCAGAAAACGCAAAAAATCGAAAAAAAGTCGAATTCGAATTAAAATTCAATTTTTAATTATAATATACAATTTGGAGCTATTTATTAAAATTTACACTTTAATTACTCGAAAAACGTAAGATTATATGTTACATTGATAAACAAAAAACTTGCAAATCGAAATATACTACTATAATTAACAAACAAATAAGTTAATAAAGTTAATATTTAAGAAACTTCTACAATATTTTGAGAAAGTTGTAGAAGCTTCTTTAAGTTATATGCGTAGATGCCTATTTATTACTATTTTAAGATAATTTATATACCTGAGTGACCTACGAAAAATTTTAGCCCATCAAAAGGTATTTCATAGAGAATTGGGGTAGGGGCTAGGCGGGTCTGGGCCTTACTACATACCTGCTATTTCGTAGCAGCTGTAAAAACCGTTATTATTTATTAATTTCGTTCGAGATACAGAGCAGTGTACAACATCGTTTATAAAAATACACGTGCAGGCTGAGTTACTTTAAGAGAATTGTGACAAATTTACTTTAAAAAATAAAACGTTTGGAATCTGCATAGCAACGTAAATACTATCTTTATTTAATAATCTATATCAATCAACTCTAACATAAAAATAGTAATATTTTCTTTCAAAAATAACTTAACGTAACATAACCTAAAAAATTAAAATTGAATGATATCTTAGTACAAGATTAAAAAATAATAATCTCGTTTATTTTGCACAAACAAATTTAGTTATACTCACGATAAAATTGTAAAGGCATTATTAATTTGATTTTGTCCTTTCAGATTATCAGTATGGATGAATTTGTTAGTAATCTGCAATAAGGCAGATGATAAGCAAGTGTATGAAATAAAAAAGCAGCTTTAATTCGTTTAGTGGTCTCTAGCAAGAAAAGAATCGACAATAAATACAAAAAAATTGAGATTGACATCAGCTTTTATTCATTTCATCATCAGTTTTTGTCGATTTTTTGCATTTTCTGAGAAGATTTACTATGGTAATATATATTTTTTTTACACCATCGGAAAGTAGAGATTTCAACGAGCAGAAAGCACAACAACTTTTTAAAAAAAGCTAATATTTTGACGGGTGACTTTTCGATTGGAAATTAGTGTGCTTTTTTGATATTAAGTCAAAATAAGGTGAAAAAATAAATATTTCAAATCAAATAAATTACAGTGTATTTGGAACATAAAAAGGTAAGTTTTCACCAAATTTCGTGAAAAAAAAAAATGTTTTGTAAAAGATAAAAATAAAAAACCAAAAACTTGGTTTTTTGATTTTTTTACATAAATTTTGAGGTTATGTGAAAAAAGTGTAAATACAAAATTTGTAGATCTTTTTATTACCTACAACTTTACTATTTGCCTTTTTTCCATAGGACTTGTAGTTCTGCCGGAAATCGAGATAAATCGTTTTTCACCCTTAAAACTCACCCCCTTCCCCTTCCCGACCTCAGATCGCCCGTAAATTATTTTTCCTTTCATTTTTATAATACTCTCCTCCTTTTCCAATGGGTTTCATCCTACTATTATTTTTTTTCACTTTTTATTATTTTTAAAGGCTTCTACCCTGGTCTATAAGCATATCACAATAATGAATCCGATAGTACGAGTATTTGCTTCTATCACATCTACCCACATTAGAATATGTGTTTATTTTAATGTGGGTAGATGTCACTCGGAAATCACTAATGAAAATGTTTTTGCTTACTGTTAGATGCATACTCATTCCATCACTATTGCTTGATGAACACCATGATGAGGACGTTGTTATTTACGAATAGCAAAATCTTGCACAAGAAACTTTTTGCTTACTACCACTTTTTTTTTTCAATTAGGACGCGTTCTTTATCTCACTTCTGACGTAAGAAACAGTCTCACAACCACTGATATAAACTATGAAAATCACTAACTAACAGTAATTGCCAAGTTGTTCGTACCTCTACTCGCACTCAAGTCAAAATTTCTCCACTTATTCCTACCCTTTTATAATCCCACTATTCGTAAATATTTATCAATCGACCAATAGTATGCGTTACCGATATAATGGTATAAGATCTGGCTGTAGAATTAGTGCGCTCATCGAGTATTTGCTAAAAACCAAACTTTTACGCATATTATGATTAGGAGAATTTATATCTACCAGGCTGCCTATCAAAATGTGGCCGCTAGTGTTTTTAATTAAATTATTGTTAACTGATTTTTGGGAAAAGAATTTCATTTACTTGTTTTTTAAATAAAATATCGTCCACTTCACGGCAATATATATAAAGACCCTGAAAAAACACAGCTGCCGTTGCGCACTTGGCCGCACCTCTTCGCAGCCAGGTGTAAACAGGTATGATTTTGACACATTTATACGTTCATAACGTACATTTATTATTTATATATCAAATTAAAGCTTACTTTTTTATTAATTCTTTTCATCAATAATATTAGTAGAAAAAAAGGGAAAATGCGACTCAAGCCGCGAAAACAAAATATGACGTTTATGGACCTAATGCAGTGTCAGTAAGAGTAGCACAAAGTTGGTTCAAGCGTTTTCAGACCGGACATTTTGATGTCAAAGATGCAGCTCGGTCTTGTCACCCTCCTACGGATAAAGTAAGGGCATCGAAGTCAATGGTGAATACATCTATGGATGTATTAATATATAAACATCTATAAATATACGAGTGGGAGAGCCATGCTTCGGCACGTATGGGCCGGCTCGACTCCGCTCGATACCACGGTCTCACAGAAAACCGGTTGTGAAACAATGCTGACATTGCTTTTCGCCGCGTGAGTGAGGTTACCGGAGGCCCTAGCCCTTCCCTCTCCCCTATTCCCGTCCTTCCCTTCTCCCCCTCTCCTCCTCTCTAATCCCTCTCTCCCGTCTTCCCGCTCTTCCTCCCTCTCCCCCTCTTTCCCTATTCCCACCTTAAAAGGCGGCAACGCACTTGTGACTCTTGAGTTACAGGTGTCGATGGGCGGCGGTAGTCATTTATATTTATAGGTTACCCGTCTGCTCTTTGCCCTATTATACTATAAAAAAAAAAAATCTCGCACCTAAGATTTGCTGACGACATTGTTCTAATGGGGGAGTCACTGCTGAACTTGCAAGAGCTGTTGTCCGGGTTAGCTGAGGTCCGCATCGGCCTCGAAATGAACATAGATAAGACGAAAATTATGCTCAATAGTCATATCAACCCGGGGCCGATAGTAGTAAATGGCGTACCTTGGACAGACCTTGTAAATGGGTAAGAACAATTTCGAGCAAAGCAAAGCTACGTCAAATCTTCACGTCGGCGTCGTCCATACCACAGTGCCTTAAGGCAAAAGTCTTAAATCAGTGTGTCTTACCTGTAAAGACTTACGGTGCCGAGACGTAGACACTCGCGGTGAAGTTGGTGCACAAGCTCAAGGTCACTCGGCGACCTATGGAGAGAGCTATGCTTGGTGTGTCTCTGCGGGACAAAATTCATAACGAAGTTATCCGACACAGAACCAAGGTAACCGACACCCTGCGGCTAGGTGGAGTTGTGGCGACTTCCACATACAGCAAAAACATACTCCAACTTCTTGCTTCAACTCTCTTCATCTAGCGAAGACAAGCTGTACTACGAAGTAACTACGAATCCTGCATCGCGCTATGAGAGTTCTCGCGCCGATTACTATATATACAACTTCCCAACATCAACTGTTGAGCAGCGGCCCGCCAGACATGATCATCTCGCCTGGTCGGAGGATCCTCCCTTTGTGTTGGAGGGACATAACACCCGTTCCTCCACAGTGGTGATCCCGACGTGATTAAGTATATTAGTAATTAAGTCTCAGCCAGCCAGCATCCTCGGCCTCAGCAGGGATACCACACGCCTGCACCAACCACTCCAGCCTAGTTACCCCTATGGCCTCATCAGCGTCTAGGCACAGCACACTGCACCTACGGTCCACGTAAAAAGAGCATCTCTCTCCCGTCTACGCAGCAACCGCCCCGACTCACTGGGGACTTCACCGCAGCACTGCAAGCGGCCCCGACTCACAGGGACCAGCGGACTTCAGCCCCGACTCGCTGGGACTAGCGGCATACAGTTCCGATTCACTGGCCCGCCAGGCATGATCACCTCGTCTGGTCGGAGGATCCTTTGTGTTGGAGGGACATACTTGTCGCAGTTTTATTGTCGAACAAAATGGCACATATATTATTATAATTAAATGTAATTAAACATTGAAAAAAATGTCTTGAATTCGTATATAAAATACGAAGAAAAATTTTCCCCGACCTTATATTATGTGTTTCCTTACATAATTACGTCTATTACATATATCGGTATGATTTCCAGTGCGGCTAGTCTGTAACCTGAGATCAATTTAGATTCAGAGACGGACAAAACAGAACCAAATTATTACTATTGCAAACATTCAATAACACGATATTTATATTCCTAATTTCGTCAGCAAATGTTAATCATTTCTCAATCGAACGCGTGTAAGGTTTTGTTTCAAAGTAAAAAATCTGTTTCGGGGTCAGCAGCCGATTATTTCTGTAATAGTTGACCGGTAGTCGCAGTGTTGACCCCACAATTTCAAATTGGTATTAGGAGAATAATTTGGCGGTCGATTGGAGTCTATTATCTATGGGTATTAGGTACGTGTGCCTTTAGCGCGCTACCGCTCGGTACCGCCCACGCGATCCTACTACAATGATCATAATGTCGATGATTTCGCAACGGTCAGTGCTCAGTGCACAATACTCGCACACAATAGGGCAGCTGCAGAGCGCGCGCATTGTCCTCGACCTGGACACGGGACCGTTGGTGTAGGTGTAGACGCGAAGACGGACATAATGTGGCGCTCGCTGCGACTACGGTGTAATGACGGTCCATCCAAGTCAAGTAGGGGTTGATATTCATACTGCCTCATAAATATTACATTATACAAAGATTCTCTATAGCATCCTTATTGTAGGTGTCACAGTCATAAAAAAATCTCTTTGTGTATTTTGAATTTAGGTACTGTCTTTCTTTCAAGTATTTTATACTGATGGTGACTTATTTTATTGCAGTGTCGGGGCGCGGTGACGTCAGCAGCTTCTTCAACACACAGATGGTGCTCGACCTGAACGGTATGTACCAGCTTTTGTAACTACCAGTCTATATTGAAGCCGCGCCTCATTAGATTATTAGTACATGGCTAGAATACAACTACTATACCTATAATTACGTTTGCTTTTGTCGGAGACTCTTAATCGAAATGCATGATGTACGTCTTATGCTAGTCCCTCGATCAGGCGTCACGGTGCGAGACAAAGGAGGACATAATTAAATTATTATAGATTCACAGCTGAAGAGGTTTTTATGCAGCGTGGTGCCACCGCGCGGTGACACCGGAACATTTCTAATTTACAAGTGGAATCGTTTTTTATCCGCGTTAATTACGAGATGAATGGTCGGCGGTGCGGCGCGGGGCGTGCTTCACGGCACTCACCGCGCGGTATTGTCGCCCTACCCCCCCGCGCCTCGCGCTCGCATTCAAATCGGTCGCCACAAAAAAGGCGATAACATCGAGATTTTCCATCTGTCACACTCCGCGCTCGTAACGTTCAGTTTTTGTGTGCCGCCCGCGCCGCCACCGCCACCGGCGAGAGCGCGCTCACTGTCGGACACGAACGAACCTTACGAGCCTCGAACGGAGAAGACAATACTTTCTGCATTTGATGTTGATAATGGTTAGAGTCTCAATATTAAAAATATTGTGACAACACAGCTCTTCTGATCCCAATGAAAAAAAATGTTACGTTATAATGATTTTAACTCGGACGTAACAGTTAGTTCGAAAAACAATATTATTTAATAATCTTATATCCTTAACACATTACGTTTCATTCATTCTCTCACGCGGCAAGCCGGGCCGGTAACGACGCGGGCCGCAGAGACGCGTGAGTCAGCAGCTTCCACGCCGCACTATCAACTCCAGCCCGTGACGCGTCCCACCGGTACATGTTACCGAATTATTTTCAAATTATACCCGAATTTGTGCCTCTAAATTAGCTGCCGCTACCGAATTACGAGAACTCTACATGTGTGTCTCTCACGTATTACACCAAACACGCACTTACACATTTGAATGACAACGTGCTTGATGGAAGCCGATCTGATCTATGTACAATATAAACATACATATGCCACATCAACGTGTAAGTAGTTGTTCTGTACACAGAACAACTACTTAATAAAATAATTTGGAATACCGACAGCAACAAAGTAAAGTGAATTATTGTTGCAAAAATCTGTATCGCTGAACATTAGTGTCGAGGGATCGCCGATGTCGCAGTGCGTTAGCGTAGTTGTCAAGTGACGCCACCGACGCTGTCAAACGCTCCCGGTGACCAAAGACGTCTTGTCATCTTGTCAATCATCTCAGGCACTGAGTGATCTAACTTTTGACATGACTACATAGCTTAAATCTGCTGCTGCATAGACGTCTGTTTTATCAACTTCTGGGGTTAATAAGTTAGGAGTAAATGCGATCGTACGAGCTGCAATGAGGTTTTACAACGCAGTTGTGTTGCTATTAGGCGGACTTGGGCTTGTTTGACAACCGACTTTAAAAAAAAATGTTAAATAAATAAAGTGAAAATTTCTCAGATACAGTAGATAATATAGTCGATAGCAAAAACTTAAAAGAGAAGTTGAGTTTGATTTCATCAACGCTACTACAGCACATTACAATATTCCCAACTTCAGCGAGTAGCGTGTTTAGACAACTTTGACAAGAACACGAGTGTTACTTAAGCCAATTTGGTAGTCTGATCATGAACGGGCAACAACAAACACATTGATAAAAACTTTTTAACATTCTGATAACTTTCGCACGTCAATGTGTCTGTAAAAATAACTGGTTCATATAAATTAAATATAAAATACGGTTTTCGCGGTGGATTCCTGCGCTCAGTATTGGCGGAGCGCACGTAGTTTGACCGACATAGCTTCGTATAATTTGCTATGTAAATGTAATCACTCGAAAGTGGACACCGTCTCCATACCGCTCTCCGCGCTGGGGACTGACAACGGCGAACAAGTGCTACCTGTTCTAGGAACTATGAGAACAACTAAATTCATGATAGTCGAACTAACTCGATCGGTAAATAGTAAATGGATTATATCAAAACCTAATGAACATGGATGAAGCTTAAGTGACGACAACGATGTGTTGGAACAGGCAACTAGCTTCGTGACAGACTGATTTTTGACTCACTCCTACTCATGACAATTCAAAAACATCTATAGTTAATTTAATTGAAATGATGTCGAGTTGAAGTTCGCGCTTGGTAAATGGAGTTCGCGAGGTATGCGAGGAGGAGGACAGAAGCAAATAGAGGCCTGTTGTCTAAGCTTACCCCAGAGAGAGAAAGACGGGACTTTACAGTATATTTCTAACAGACGTGGAAAAATTTGGCGAGAACAGAATTTGTAAATGTTTGCCACAACTAGCTTTTTCCTACGGCTTCGCTGCCCCCGGGTTGAGAGACAAAGTGCATTAAGTGTAACCAGAGAGAGAAAATGTGCAGTTCCCGGGGGAAGAGCACATTTTCTTGGGACAAAAGGTACCCCATGTCTTTTTCTGTACCTCTGACAACGTGAACGCAAAATTTCATAAGGATTGGTTAATTAGATAAGGAGTGAAAGCGCAACTCACTGTCGCATTTATAATACCAGCTGTTGCCCGCGACTTTTGCGCGTGAAATCTGCCTCCCGGGAAGCGTACATTTTCCGGGATGAATAGTAGTCTATGCGCTACTCCAGACTATAATTTACCTCTGTGCCAAATTTCATCCAGACCCGTAAAGCCGTTTTGCGTGAAAGAGTAACAAACGTCCATCCAGCCATACATCCATCCTCAGAATCGCCTTTGTAATACTAGCAGCGCCCCGCGGTTTCAACCTCGTAAGTCCCGATCCCGTGCGAATATCGGGATCAAAGTAGCTTATATGTTAATCCAGGTCTCCAGCTATCTACATACCAAGTTTCATACCAATCAGTTCAGTAGTTTTGTCGTGAAAGAGTAACAATAGGTGGGAGAGCCATGCTTCAGCACGTATCGGCCGGCTCGACCGGAGTGATACCACGGTCTCACAAAAAAAATGCAGTGAAGCAATGCTCGCATTGCTTTTCGCCGCGTGAGTGAGGTTACCGGAGGCCCTAACCCTTCCTTCTCCCCTATTCCCGGCCTTCCCCTCTCCCCTATTCCCGGCCTTCCCCTCTCCCCTATGCCCAGCCTTCCCCTCTTCCCTATTCCCGGCCTTCCCATCTCCCCCCTCTACCCCTACTCCCACTTTAAAGGGAGGCAATGTACTTGTGAGTCTTGAGTTGCAGGTGCCCATGGGCGGCGGTAGTCATTTGTCATCAGGTGAGCCGTCTGCTCGTTTGCCCCCTATACCATAAAAAAAAAACAATCATCTAACCGTCCAAACTTTCACATTTGTAATATATAAGTGGGATTAGTAATAAAGTATAATATGAGTTCAGATTTCTATACGAAACAAGTAACAAGTAGCAGAAAGTATCTAAAATCTGGATTAAAATACTTTTCAAATGGTGAAATGTTTGAAAGTGGTTCCTTCTGAATATGGAGCAACAAACGCATTAAATACGCATTCTCTCTTTATAATATCAGTATAGATTATTAGCGAATACGCGAATACTCGTAATAAAATTGTCCTCCGTGACAAAAGAATTTATGAACACTAAATTTATATGGACTTGAAAATATGTAAATTGGTTTAATTGCTACCTAGCATTATACTCCAAAGTTCGTTCGTAAGTTATTTAGTGGTCACGAAGCTCACAAGGGCCTAACAGACAAACTTCCCCAAATTATTTCAGTAACTGATGCACTAGCCCTTGCTGGCAGCTATTGTAGCTGGTACAGTTATCGGATCTAATGTAGGGCCGAGTCCAGAAGAGTTATCCAACGAAGCTAGAATGTGTAATTACCTCACATACGTTTAACGTATCATCTACATCATACGTCTATCAAAATTAATTAAGTTTTGCATATTATACGCAGCTACTACACATCATTATTTTAATGATGACTGTGATGCGAGCAGTATATACGCGTAGCAATAATTATATTTTGACACGAGATTACCTACAGTTTATGAAGTTTGGCGTTTAATTTATTTTAATTGGGTTTCCCCTTACATCAGGTATTAAATAATAATATAATGAGCTAGTTTGCATATCCACAAGATGGTTATCTGTGAGCGGATAGGGCTGTGCACTGTGCGTTCCTAGACAACCTTCGCTCGAGGTCACTTCATGATGAGCGTTAGAGATGTAAGGTGATTATAAACATTTGACGTACCTATACAATTATCAAATACGTATCCATTACTTACCGTAAATAAAATAGCTACCAACCTTCTGACTTCTTCTGACCAACATTCTGCTTTTTTTTTTTTATTACTGCACTAAACTTAACTAAGTATTTAAAAAATAAAAACATCAGTAAATTAAAAAGGGAAGGGAACGTGATCTGTTAGTGTTGGCCTAAGTACAACTGCGGCAGCGTTACGGGCGCGGGACGGCGACGCGACGGCGACGGCGCAGCGGCGCTGGCGCCTGCCTCAATGAATTTAGTTGAAGGCCGGGTTAACGCGCTGCTTAATTACTTCTCATTATTATAATAATTAGCATATTACGTCGCTTCGATGCGCTTCTACGAACTCCCCCCCTCCTCGCCATCCCCTCACTCTCAACTCTGTTTCCAGCCTCTCACATCATATTTGATGATCATTGGATCACAGACTTAATAGCACATTACAAGGTAGTCTGTCTTGTCGCATTCTTTTAAATACTACGTCACTGATGATGTACTTACGTCACGTGCTTACATATATTCATATTTAGATGACTTTCTGTACAAAAAAGTCCTTCTAAATCACTTCAACGTAATATTAATAGTTTGCTTCTTCTCTTTTCCCCGCACCATCTCTTTAGGACATGATCGATGTGATCCCGGGTGCTATAATAGTTACCACTCACAAGCATTGGCTGCTGTCCCTTTAAGCGTTGATGAATAAATTGTAAACAATTGTAACAGTTACGACTGTGAAGTGGTAAAAATATGAACAGTAAGTAAAGCTGTTGATTTACTAATAACTGTAAGACACAATAAAAACACTGAAAATAATAAAAAAAATATCTCTTACGTCGGAACTAATATGTAGAAAAGTATTTAAAGTATACAAGAAATTTTAATTTAATTGTATAATAATCACGTGTAGTATAAATTAAAGTGTCAAAATGCCTTTTCCTTTTCTTTCATTTGAAAACTCAATTTGAACAGAAAGAGATATCGCTGTGTTATTTAGGTTTTAAATATACTAGTCAAATAATCGAACAACTCGATAACTAAGTAGGGATATCCGTTATTTGATCAAAGACTTAAGTGCACCACAGTCTGACAGGCCGGTACACTGACGTCACCTGTATTTCTCGCCAAAACTCAATTGTGTGAAACTAATGTTTAAGAATCTATTGTTCTAGATTTCTTCCTAAGATGGTTACAGGAATTTACATGTAAAATAGAAATTATCAAGTTCTTTTTAAATATTAAACGCAAAACATTAGCATGTATGCATTATAAGTTGTTGTTTTAACATCGTGTTACTTAAACAACTTATCTCAACCGTTAAAATAAAGCAAACGCTTGTACTCATCAACATATTCTATTATTTCGTAGCTCTCATTCAAATCTCACTAATTATAATTACGCTGTTATGAATTAGCATTGTGTCCGTTACTCATTTAAATTGTTAAAATATTCTCAGAATATACTTTGTTCATTAACTTCCTTACTTGATGGGTTATAAATGTTATAATATAAAACACGCACCCGACATGACTATACGGCTCACTCAACGATACCAATTTTGTTCATCATAACTCTTCTGTCCCTCAGATAATATTTGTGGTTGGCTTAACAATATCTGTTATTGTGTAGTGTAAATTAAGTCCTGCTAGGCAGGACTGCCATGCAGGACTTAATTTAATTTATGCATGATAATATCTTCACACAATTAAAATATACTTTAACTGTAAACTGTAACTGACTTATACGCAGGCCTAAAACTAGACCGTTGAATCTAGAACTAAGAGGCTTTATATCGGAGGCTTTGTAAGGATTTTTATCACCTCGGATGATGAAATATGTATTATGTCATGTCTGTGAAATCCCATCGGGGAGAGAAGTACTTCTGAAAGTGTAGGTCTGAGTAACCGACACGCAAATATGTCGACGTTGCCACTTTGTGCCCGTTGCACACTGACATCTCCCAACGAAACACATTGGCAACACAGTTCAGGACAAGAACTCAACACTGTTGTAGTAATTAGTTTTGCACACATGGTTTTAATACAACTATAATCATCGAGTCTTTAGCGTAATCACAAAAGTTACACCCGTTAGAAAAGCTCTCAGAACGATTCTACGGAATTTTGTTTACATTGAATAATATCATTAAAACTATACAAGTCTGACATTTACTTTCCAGAAAACTTATTATTTGTTTCAAGATATGGCTGTCGTGTCGTTCAGCCGTTTTTACACGTTAAATGACGTTAAACAACAAAATAGACAGAAGTGAATTCAAAAAAATAATAAAACCGGCCAATTGCGAATCGGACTCGCGCATGAAGGGTTCCGCACCATCGTACAAGGTTTAATACTACAAGCCAAACAAAGGACGTTTCTAGTAGGAGAGCCCCGTTTCATTTTTAATTTATTTTTATTATTTGTTGTTTTAGCGGCAACATATATACACATTTTGTGAAAATTTCAACTATCTCCTTATTATGGATCATGAGATACAGCCTGGTGACAGACGAACAGACAGACAGACGGACAGCGGAGTCTTAGTAATAGGGTCCCGTTTTACCCTTTGGGTACGGAACCCTAAAAAAGGTCAAATTAGAATAATAATTGAATATTCAAAAGGAAACATTGCCTTTTTTTAGACAGACATCCCCAGCTGGTTTTTATGCAGCAGTACTCAATGTACAGATTATCAACCCCAAGAAATAGAGTAAGAAAGAAAGAAGGTTTAAGAACATAT
Organism: Callimorpha dominula; assembly: GCA_949752705.1. NCBI lineage: Eukaryota > Metazoa > Arthropoda > Insecta > Lepidoptera > Erebidae > Callimorpha > Callimorpha dominula. Next base: position 26,056,969 of record OX456997.1, read on the forward strand.
TTTCCATAACTATATGCTGAGACAAACAGTCTGCATTTGTGCGGGACGACGGGCTGTTACAAGGTATGCATACATATATTATATTGTAACGGCTCGTCACCGTGGCCAACGATATATATAACTATAACTAGTTGCCGCTCTCTCCGGGACTCTTCACCGCCAGTACTGGGGTATATCTTCTTAGTTTCTTAGAAAGCTCGGATTCACAAAGGCGCAATGTTGTAAATGAGTAGCTTTTAGCTGCGGCGGGCACCTCCCCAGTGCTCGGTGCGCATACGCGTGCCAGATCATTACACCCGCAGCTCGCATCTCATTAGCGGGGCCGCTGTCACCTGCAGCGCGTCTCTAGTTATGGGCTCGCCGTGTATTTGCTAGCAGGAACATGGTCAGTGTAGCTCCGTCTTAGCATCATTTACATGCAATTTTGGGGTAATAACTGTCCGCACTGTAGGAAACGGCAGTCCGCATCGCTGCGTGTATGTATTTGCATGCGTTCGTCTACCTGCGCATGCGCATCTGCCTGCATTTTTTTCGTCGGGCGCTCCAACAACGGCTCTCGCATATTTCTTTCTATTTCCATTAGTTTTTGTCGCCGGTGAGACGTGAATAAGATTTTTTTCTATGAGATTTATTGCAAAACGTGCATTAGTGTCCCGCAAAGATTACAATAGCGCCATGCTAATGGCGCGGGGGCGATGTGAACGGACGCGGGACGTGCCGCTCGTACCGCGCCGATCCGTGCCACCGCCGGGCCACGCCACCAGACGGACCGCTTTAATCAATATTGTACATCGGCAAGTGACCGATGGCCTGCGTACGATACTATTTATACATATATGTCGATAAAGAAGATACAGCTCTATAAACATGACGGTTGGCCTATGTATTTTTTCTAAACTGTGTAATGAAAAACATTCCAAAACCATTATCGCTGATATGATTTGTCTAGTTAGCTAGGTGTGTGAAACATCTTTACAAATATACAAAATGCAGTTTTGCAGCACTTGTGGGACGGTTGAAGCGCATTTTAAGCAAATGTCCAGCACTCCACAGAGTAGTGTCTCCGGAATGTACGCGATGATATTATCACTACATATTATAAAACAAAGACCTTGTCGCGTCTGTCTGTGCGTCTGTTCGGGATAAACTCAAACTACTGAACGGATTTTAATGCGGTTTTCAACAATAGACAGGGGATTCATGAGGACGGTTTAGGTGTATAATTTGTTAAGGTTTTGTGTAAAATGTTTGAATAATGAGGATGATTGTTTAAGATGCGGGAGAGCCATGCTTTGGCACGTATGGGCCGGCTGGACCGGAGTGATATTAAGACCTCACAGAAAACCAGCGGTGAAGCAATGTTTGCTCTCTTCCCCTCTATTTCCCCCTCTCCCCTCCTCGTCCCCTACTCCTACCTTAAAGGCCGGCAACGCACTTGTGAATCTTGAGTCGCAGGTGCCCATGGGTGGCGGTAGTCATTTACCATCAAGTGACCCGTCTGCTCGTTTGCCCCCCTATACCATAAAAAAAGATGTCCGAAAAAAAACAGTATATGCTCTGATACCCGTGCAATGCCGGGTTGGGTTGCTAGTTCATTATAAATCAAATACTTTAATGAATCCTAGTATTAGGTACGTTGATATTGACGATAGTTGAATCGAGATTTCTTAACTCTGCGAGATACAATTTAATGAAATGTAATTAATCATATGTATATATGCCATTAATCGTATGTATCGCGAACAGACAGATACGGGGGACGTTGTTTTATAATATGTAGTGATAACACAGGCGCTTTCGTAACGCGGCGCTCGACCGGGAGCCCGCGCCGCACGTTTGGCGATGGCGGCGGTCACTTCAGCACCGCAGCTCTCTCGGAACATAAATTACTTACAAATAACGATAACTTTTTGTGCCTCATTATTGAATTTGTAATTTTACTTTTCCACTAAATTAGATGTCAATCAACACCTCTTTTGGTTGATTCATGTGATGTCGACCAGAAACGATTATTATTTTATAAAATTTATACAAAAAACAGCGCTAGTTTATTTATGTGTGGCCTTAACTTGTACTCACTCAAGTACAAGCTAAGCGAACAATTACCACTTCTAAATGCCTTCTAAATGCCTTCTAAATGCCTTCTAAATGCCTTCTAAATGCCTTCTAAATGCCTTCTAAATGCCTTCTAAATGCCTTCTAAATGCCTTCTTTATAATAGAAAGGATTCCGTAGTCCGTAGTATACCACACAGGCATTTTAAGGTTTAGGAGCTCTGACGACTTCTGACACCAAGAGGTTTTTCTCGAATTTTAACAGGGAGTGTCATTTACCCTCCTGTCCCTCATTATCCTTTCGATTTGAGTCCGTTTGATGTGGAACCGCGATAGGCAATCACGAAAAGCGTCGATATCCACCAATATAATAATAAAAATAATTATTTATTTAATACCAGAAATGGATAATTTACCTAGTACATTTAAGTGGATAAAGGTGTAACTACAAGTTAATACCTTAGTAAACAATTCACTACAGCAACATGGGAATGATATGATCGCCAATAATGCGTTATTATCTACTTCTCGGGGTTTTGCATTAAATACCTTATTCCCGACAGGTAGTCGCAAACGCTCTATTGTGCGAATGCCCCCGCGCAGTGATTGATGCAGCACATTCAGCCGCGGGACAAAAAGCTTCCTGGCAAAAAATACATGCGAACTGTTTAAACGTATGCAAATTATTTATTCAGCGAGCTTTGAACTATCGGCTCTATAAACATGGTGATAAGGTGTAGTTTAGAGGTTTGATTGTCGTTATAACACCCGTGCTACATGTATCCCGTGTGCGGTCGTCACCTACGTCTAGGAGCGATCGTAAATTTGTGCGCGATATTCACAATGTTTCGTAGTGCTGGTGGTTCTCGGAACCACGGCAGACGAGGGACGATGATGGGGTCGCGGCGCGGATAACGTGATTGATGAACAACTAAAAAAGTGTTTACGCGCGAAGAATCCTTCACATCATGTGTTTGCATGAAGCTCGTTAATTTATGACGTAATTACCATCAGGCCGCCATTAAACGTGCTCGTTAGTTTGTAATAAATTCTCTTTGCAAATTATGTTCAGTTTTTGCAAAGATTTGACCATCAACAATATACCTGCAGGGTTAGTTCCTAAGGTTATGCGATATGAGTTCTCTTTTGAATAGCGCTGAGTGATCGAAACAAGCTCTGTACGTGTCACATGTGAGTGACCCAAGCAATACTGACTGATAAGATATTAACTATCTCTAGTTTCACAATTAACCATATTTGGTGTAACAAAAACGAGTCTTGAGCTCCTATGGGGGTCCCGTGTACATGCCGGACGGCGTGGCGCAGCGCGGCAGTGGTCCGTGACATTGAACGAGACATTGTGCCAATACGTAGCATGGAGGCAGACTCCACTAATTATGTGGAGTATGTTAATGGCTCTTACATACGCCGACTAATTCTCTCACTTGCATATTATTAGCTCTGAATATAATTTAGTAGTCAAGTGTATATGTGAAGTTTACGAGCGGCGTGTCGGTGACGTCACTGATCCCATACGGTAACGTCCGGCTCTGCTGAGGGTTCGTCTCACTTCACTTGGTACACCTGTGACCAGATTTTTGAGAACATAATTGCTAGTCATCGAATGTTATTAATATATGTATATATATAAATATACTTATGTATATAAAACACATTCAGTTGTGAATATCGAATGTCGTGACCACAGTATTTACAAATATGTATTAGAATTACAGTCACAGTATGACAGAACTGTAGACCTAAGTAACGACAAATGTATCGTGTGACCCGTTACGCTGCGCGCACGCACACACGCACACAGGCACACTAACCGTGGGCTAAAGGTCGCACCACCCTTGTGTATTTACGCCACGGGCACCGTTACTCACTGACCCTCTCACCCCGTTAAGAAACGCGAGAGGGGGTAATCACCTGACATTTAGCTTTTGCGTATTATCGTAGGGTGGCTAGTGGCTAATGTATACGAGCTAGACTCGCCTATCGCCGGGGATGGGTGTGAGGGAGCGAATGTAGGCACGACTCACTACTCATCGCGCCGACACCACACCAGCCATGGAGTCCGGTGAGTCCAGCACTCTCTTTTATTATATAGTCCATGTCGACGGCTTAATAGTCTACTTTTTTTTTATGGTATAGGGAGCAAACGAGCAGACGGGTCACCTGATGGTAAATGACTACCGCCGCCCATGGGCACCTGTAACTCAAAGAGTCACAAGTGCGTTGCCGCCCTTTAAGGTGGGAGTAGGAGAAGAGGGGGAGGTGGCAGGAGGGGAGAAGGGAAAGACGGGAATAGGGGAGAGGGAGGGTTAGGGTCTCCGGTAACCTCACTCACGCGGCGAAATGCAATGCAAGCATTGCTTCACTACCGGTTTTCTGTGAGGCCGTGGTATCGAGCGGAGTCGAGCCGGCCCATACGTGCCAAAGCATGGCTCTCCCACGAAAGCAGATTAGCAGTATCAATTGTAACCTTTTAAGAATCAATTGGTATGGCAACTAGTGGTGTTGAGACTTTATAGACATGGGCAAGCGCATACTATCAGACGGGCCGTACGATTGTTGACCAACTTAGTTGTATAAAAAAGTTAAAAACTTGTCACGTGACCGAGAGAGCTCGGCAGCCCGGAGCCTTCTAATTTCTAATTCTCCACTAACACTTTATAGCGGTAGCCGCCGCAAGCGGCTCCTACTTGAAATTCCATTAATATACCCACATATTTTTACTATCTCAATTTTTACTTTGTACGGACATATTTATTTTTATTTGTAAATTAAGGAAATTTGAAAGCAATTACAGTTGGCATTGTGTCGGAGAAAGCGACCTTTGTAAAACATCATTTTATTTTGGTAAAAAAAGACATTGCCGTTACTTTCTAATTTGTTGTTCGAACGAAGGAAGCGTTAAAAAACATAAAAACAATCGAAAAGTAAAAATCGCAGAGATGTCAGTGTATGCGGGCCGTTAGTCGAACAGTGAGGCCCTCCGGCCGAGGGCCGACACATTTAATTAATACAATCTGCGACAAAAACAAGGGACGGTTTTAAAGCGCAATAAACCGAAAGCTTCACGTGATTTTTTTTTTAAATGTATGCGAACATCAGTTCGGTGCAATTCCGAATCATACCGTAAGTGTCAAGTGTGGTGCCGGCGCGGGCCCCGGTCGGCTCCGTGTCGAGCCACTAGGTCGAGTGCGGGGTCGCGCCATTCATTGGTTGCTCCACATACAATTAAGTGCGGGGTGCGGAGCGAGGAGCGCGTGACCTTTCTGAGGTCCCGTTACAGGCACCTGCAGGACGTTAGTGTCCCGCTAGACGAGCGTGCTCATTAACTGTCGCGACTAGCGGACACCGATGACCTAGCATTCGATACGACTGCAAAAAAAGGTTGTCCAGGCACCTACAACAAATGTTTTGTTAGAACTTCGTGCTTGCTCAATTATTATCACTTTTATTTTGAATTAATCGTATCAAAAAACGCAAATTAGATCGTCAACTAACTTTTTTACAACTATAAGGCTTTGCAGTTTGCGTTTCCTCACAATTGGCGATCTAAATTGAATCGGTTTGCGCGAGAGTTCGCTCCGGATCAATCGCCAGATTATATCAACCGTTACTTTATGATAAATGAACAAGATCGGACACTACAAAACCATTACAATGGGCACTGTTGAACAGGGCTCTGATCAAAAGTTGATCATCGCATTATGCGAGGAGGCGCGGGCGCGTACGCGACGCGCGATGCGTCGCGGTAACGCAACGGTATCACAATGTGATTATGAGCGAGATGGTCGGTAAGTGTCGGTTGCGAACCAATCAGTTTCGTGGTGGAATCAATCGCGAGGTAATGTGATCCCATCAAAATAACTTCTTACATTCAAATGACGTACCGACTGCCGCTGCACTGCACGTGCATCCACACTCCGCACTCACTGTGTAAGATAAGATGTCTACGCCGGTATTTTGTAATATTTCACAAATATGTATTTCTGTGTTCACTAAACAAAAGGAAGTGAGGTTTTACTGCTAATAAAAAACTAATTTTGTTCCTTATCCGTTTGGGTAAGGCCTATTTTTGTTTTTGAGTATGTAGCACAGTTATAACCTGTTTATAATTTGTATAAATGTGGACAACGCTTATTCATAACCGCAACAAGGACGAGGCTGTAATTAATAATGGAATACAATTAGGTATATAATAGTCAAGTCACCTATATGTGGTAGACTTACAAAGTTCATGTTTATGTGGCATAATGATTAGCACGAAGTCACCTAAGTGGGTCTATTAAAAGTCGATCGATGCAAAGGCCAATACGTTCACTGACAGCGGTATAATAACATGAAAGACTAGCGAGTGGGTCGATAGAGTTGTAGAATAGACTTTGAGAGGCAAACAAGGGATTCCGACACCATGAGCGTGAGTGACATGTGTTGATATTTGAGAGGTGCACCTGCCGCCCGCTGGTTAAGGTCGCGCCTGTCGGTCGGTCGTGTTAAACCGAGTAATTTGAAGAACGAGAGTATAATCCTATGGCCAAGTGTCAACTGACAGTGCGTATACACTTGTCCTCGTACCCTTCAGTCGCAGCCCCGAGCGGAGCTGTACGACATGTATATCGAGGGACTAAACGTGATCTGATTTCTATGCGCTCTGATGTGCAATGAGATCGCTACCTTGATTTGCTTACTGTGAAGCACATCACGTCGGTATGCACCGATTCTTATTACTTTCACAGAACGAACGGCGGCCTATTTGCTGCGTTGAACCTAAAACAGGTGACCAAGACAGCATAAAAACGTTTTAAACCGAAATTAAACCGCAGTATGTAGTTCAGTACACGTTACTTTTTATTTATTTTTTGAAGTGATAACTTCTTATGGGAGGCTAAACCGCTTCGTTACGTAACGCGTTACGGCGCCAGTCTTTCTGGCGTTTACGTTATCACTTCTGTCAGGCGTCCCGAGACGCACACTTTTTTTTTTAAATTTGTTTTCCGCATGTTTCAACCTGAAAGTACTACGTAGTGTAGTACTTTTCCGCCGGATTATGAATACAATGTTTAATATACAAAATGATTATTTACTGCGCTGTGCAAATCGTTATCGTAACTGAAACGGTCACGTGGCCTGAGCGAGAATCGATCTCGCGACCCAGTCTCTAGTCCCAGAGGAGCACCGCGCAGTCTTAAGCTCGTAAATATTGTCAACTCTTAACGTGACTCCGGGGAGGAGTGACCGACGTCGTAGACACCTCACATACATTACCGTCTAACTGGACGTGTCTCTACTTTAGGCGATGCAGCCACTGCCGCGTGAATGGATATACTACTTCGATCGAAGTTATAAATTCGGGTAACCCGTAACGATTTACGTCTCACGCGTGTTAATAATTAAAATAACTGGCTTACATATTTAATCCCTGTATTATAATGTCCGTCATATTACCCTCCTAGTCTTTTAACTACTGCTAATGTAAACATCAGCAGCCCATCTCTAATCTCTTTTATTTCTCCTTTTTCTTGTTTGTAACTATTATAATGATGTTCAAAGAGTCAATATTTTCTTAATGATGTACGAACAAATATAAGATGCGATGGCTTTGGCTTAGAATAGGAATTTAACTTTACTAGGGTTCGATTGTAGAACTCCTTAAAACTTTAATGACCGTAACATGAACAATACACAGCAAGTGGCCAAGTGCGAGTTGCTCTCGCGTGGCAATGTAAGTTTCCACGCACAAAATTGAGAGATTTCCAATGTTATTTTAAGAGCACTGACTTATAGGTTTTCCTATAATCCCTAAGTAAAGGACTATATGTGTTCTGTTTTTTTTTTTCAAAATTTTAGGCTCTGCGATTATAGGGGGAGGGGGGATGTTATTCAAGTTTCATATACTTTTTTAAATAACTCTCAAACTATTAAGGTTAAAATTAATATATATATATATATATACCTATATAACTAGCAGCAGTAGCGTAATGGCTAAGGCGTCGGACTTGCGATCAAGTGGTTGCGGGTTCGAACTCCACCCAGTGCACTAACGACGTGAACCCGCCCCTAACACAAACATTTAGCTTAGCTGGAGGGGTTAACAAGAATACCAGTAATGTGTGACCCACGTTGCTAGTAATCTTTAAAAAAAAAGAAAAGGAAATATATATATTCAATATATTTGTTTGCATTCATATATTTGAGATTCTCACAAAAAGCCCTTTCTTTTGATTAGTCACACGCAACAGTTTGTTAATATTTTTTTAATTAAATGATTTTAAAAGTTTCTTTTGGGAGCAAGTGTCACAGGAATTTATAAGTGAACTTAATTAGTTCCGTAAATTTTAAGCTTATTGGCTGTAATAGACGGACCGTTCTGTTTGTTCATTCGGACGTACAGGACACTTACAATTTAAAAACATAATTAAAACGATGTAAGTCGCAAACTCTTCTTGCTCACCTTTTCTGACGCAGTTACTTCTTTGGCGATCATAAAACAAAACTACGATCGTCTTCTCTCATCTTTCTGTTACGATTTTTATCCTTTGATTTCTACCTTTCCTTACTTTTTTTGGCAAATTTCCTAAACGAAACAACCATTTTTCAAGTAACAAATCATTTCATCAAATTACAGGATGTCCATCAAGCGTAGAACTAATGCATAAACCTCTTATGCTTGACCCTTACCGATGCCCAAAATTGTATTTCCTTATTCCTGTTGTCTTATTGTATTTCCGTGATTTCATGTTGTGTGTAAAGTTTCAATGCCATTCAATTATTATAATGAAATTATGTGTAAAGTCACTATTGATACAATGATATGTGTATTGTAATATATGTTGCGCTAAGCTAAGCTAGGGGCCGTCAGTTACAGCTCCGCTCCGCTTCGTTCATTACAGCCGTAAAGTTTACGACGCTGCGCTAATATAATGTATGCTAATGAACAAGTTGAAACTTTTTTTTTTGTTTTTTTAAAAGACAACTCCCGCATTAGGAATAATCCTGTGTCGCGGGGGGCTTCACAAACATTCAAACAACGGACACAAAGAACACCCAGACTCGGGACAACTATTTGTTGATCACACAAGTTTTTGTCCCGTGTAGGATTCGAACCCACAACACTCGGCGCGCGGCGTAGTGGCGAGGTGACCACTTAAACCATTGCGCCATCCGTGCAGTCGAACGAAACTAACACGGTGCATCGACTACCACACGGTAGTGACGACGACGGGACTAAATAAATGCATCCATTTACAACATTTAAATTTCCAGGACTAAGTTATCGGTAGAAGAGTTGCTTGGGGACAATTTCCTTTTTTCGAAGTTTGTTCAAGAGTTAAGAATTCATTGAACGAACCATTCGAACCTGTGTGTAAATTCAGGACTTAAAAGTTTATATTGGGTAATAAAACACTCACACAAACTTAACTCTTCACACAAAACTGAAACCAAAAAATATATAGTAGCAAAATATTATAATAATGTGCAGTCGACGCAGGTCGACCTGCAGGGTCATGAGCACATGCGGGACGTTTGCATACCTAATGTGTGCTTCTCGGAATGGTGTCGTCAGTTTAACTCACAGTAGTATTGACGTGCGTGACGCAGATCTCCAGTTGGTGGTGAGCTATCGCCAGCTTCGCCCAATCCCACGCAGAGCGAGTAATAGCACGTGCGGGGACTGTTGGTGGCGGGGCTGGCGCGCAAAGCACATACGCAGCGTCTCACAGAACAAAGCTTATAATGGAGCCGCTGGCAATTAGTCCACATCTAACGTGTAATACACTGGGAATTAATAATAACTAGGAATAATTGTCTAAATATTATAATGAGCTCGCCATTTTCAATTATCCGGCGCGCGGTAATGAGCTCTCATACTGAACAGCGGTTCCGCTCCGAATGCCATGCCGTGGGCCAGGGCGACGGAGGCCCGGCGGGGCGGGGGGCTGCTGGAGAAGACGTCACTCGACAAACGCTAATCGTATGCTCATTAATATAAGTGTAAATCTGTGAGTCGCTCTGCGTGACGTGCGTCGTCCGCGTATCCGCGACCGCTGCCCGCGTAGGTATTCTTGTCACAATTAGTTATTTTATTGTTTCGGACATTAAATAAATAACGTTTATTCTGAGCATTTAGCGAGGCGAATTATCATAATTATAAATATTTTAATATACGACCAGTGTATAATTGCAGCAGTTAAGTGTAGCGCACTAACGATGCGCACTTACGCCTCAGTGGAACAATAACTAGCCACCTCCATAACGTTGTATCCTCTAACAGACTATTTGCTCTCTACTTTACTGTCACGTTAAGGGGGCAATCAATTTCTTAATTTTCCAACTCACAAAGGATGGATTTCAGATACAAATAATAGCTAGCATACCATAATACACATGTGTATGTTCCATACATTTACTTGTTTGTGTACTGTCTGAAAGCACGTGACTAGGTTCAGCTCCACCTAGTCACGTGCTTTCAAAGTACGAGATGGGAACACATCCGTGCTTTGTTAACTACGAGTATAACGAAAGTGCGTATGTTAAGTGTGTTAGTTCTAGACAATAGTCATTATATTTGTTTCTCACTTTTTACATTACAATAATTCTTTTTTCGCTGTATAAAATGTCAGTGTTCAAGTCAGGTGGGTACTCCTTCCGCCTGTAGCAGGTTGTCCTTGTACAGGCACCTTAAAATTATATCCGCATAGGTAATTTAAATATTTCTAAGCATTTGTTTCGAGTCTTGTACAATTAAAAAAAAAACATATTTATTATTCTACATATTTAAAATACTGGTACTTAGGTGTGTTACAAATTCATATGCGTATTAAACTAAAAACGGAGTTTTAATAAAAGTTAGACTTATTGATGAGAGAATTGATTAATATAATAGTAATAAACCGCTGTTCGCCATTCCTATAAGAAGACTACAAACTAGGTACTGCTTATCCCATGATTGAATCACAAATGTTGCAAATAAACAACAATTAAAATGTATGACCGTAATGTTGACGATTAGAATATAAACACAGAACAAATCAAAATGGTGGCTACTGGCAACACTTGGAATAGCATTTTTTCTTATTAGAATCTGATAATGGTAACATATTCTTATGTGTAAGACTTATCAACACTTGTTATTATTGGTTTTGTTATACTATCAGCGCCCTCTGTTGGCAGTGTCCGCGGACTCTTTAATGTGCTCAATTAATTATTGATGCCTTATTATATATATATATATATTACGTCACATTGTGGTAATACAAAATATGTCAAGGCGTACCCATCAAATATAATACTAATTAGGTTCGCAGAACTAACTCTGGCATTGAAGTAGAAGAACAGTGTTTCTCCTTTCATAGTTCACATTAAGTTTATATTAATTATTTTATGACTAATTAAGATATAAATAAAAAAGTAAAACATTTACTGTACTGTTTTATGTCTTATTTTAAACACGTAAATGTGACATACCTACATGCACGCACTATAATACACAAATATTTTTTTCGGATAGATTCTGCACATTGGTCTATTGCTATGCCTATTATGAACAATGTAATACTTGTAGGTATAGATTATAAAGTAAGTAAATTTAAGCCATATCTAGCAACGAAAGAGGGTAATCAGGATTAGCTACTTACCCTAAGACTTTGCTTTATATGTGTAGATCAGTCAATACCTGACGATCTAACGTACGGCTTCCAAAGCAATAACTATACCACATTTCATTGTACATAATTCATAAAAAAGCTAATTTTAACTGGTTAGGCTTTCACTCTGAATGTGGTGGCATTTTCGTTGGTGGCATCAACTCACTATATTCCACAAGACAAGATCAGTGTCGTCGAATGTCGGCCAGTGCACCGTGCACGGTGCAGTACGTCGGCCGAGGCGGGAGCGAGCCGGCCGCGAGCAGGGGCGCGCCGCACATTCCTGGGGCGAGTGTTTATTCCGCTTATCTGAATTTTAAATTCAGCAACTCGTCCCTCGCCGGATTCCTAGCGGTCTCGCCATCCGTCCGTAAAAACCCAATCAACCGGCTATTTTGTGATGCGCCGCCGTTTGACACACGATTTCGCTTTCGATCCGCGTGCTTCAAAAACACACGGTCGTTTTTATTTAGCCACAGACTTGACCTGCATAAATAGCAGTGAATTAACTTTTTTTTAGAAATTGGTCACCGTACGCCGCAGTGCGAGGTGAGGTCTTCGCGCTGCTTAGCAATTACCACCATAAAATGCGATGTGTTCGTGCAATGTCCAACACTTGTTTGCGTACAGTGTATTTGTCGCTGCGGTGTATTGGTCTCTATGACCCACCACCGGCGGCAGCGGCACTGTGCGCTGGCGGTACGAGTGTGGTCACGTGAGTGCGGCGGCGGGTTCTCAGAACGCGACCAATTTGTTGGTCATTTGATTTAATGTCGGGCGCCGCCGCCGCCTCGTGGGAACCTCCCGGGAACCGTACCGACTACCGGGCACTTATTATCTTTACTTGCGCTCACGAGACGAATTCCATTAATCCTCTATTTAGTCCGGTTTACGTCTTTTTATCTCAAACTGTAGCGTAATTAAATTAAAGTAACACGATGTTTAGATTAATTAGGAGCCGTCATTAGCATCATAAGGCAATTATACTAATAATACACTGAAGTAAAGATAAGTAAATATATACATTATGTTTATGTTCACTTTTTCATTGAATACTCAATGTTGCAAAATGTTGCTTTGGGTGGACTACATCTCTTTATTGCTACAAGAGCACCTAACTCTTGCCCTTTTGTGAAAACGTAACATTTACTTTGGTGCCTAACTTTCTTTAGAAAAAAATGTGTCTAGCGCGGGATTGGACACGTTTAGGTCTACAGATGTGATTTAATGTGATATGTTGATAGCGAATAAGGGCCCTGGCTGTAGTGTGTAGTGTATAGGGGACACACTACATTCCCGTACGAACGAAAGACCAAGAATCGAGCACACAATAAATTATACTAAATTGTGGTTCAGTGTAATTTGTAATAATTTGAATATAAGTTAAGTAGCGTGTAAGGTGAAAGGTCAGGTTACACCACACCGCGTCACACCGCGTCACACCGCGTCACACCGCGTCACTGAAACCACACGCTGACCGCATGTGCGCCGGTCGCGGCTCCAAGCGTGGGACCGTTATGTAACTGCCAGTAGTCTAATACCAAATTAGTAATAATAACATTCATCTATGCTTTTTGCTGGTATGGAGACATAACTTTCAAAAGTTTACCTATATATGTATAATCCACGTCGATGTCGTCCATAAAGTACACGAGGTACAGGAGAAGAACTAGTGGATTGTGTGCGCCGCCAGTCGGTGACGGATTAGCAGGGTGATATGGGAGACGATTCGCGCCATGGATGCCACTACGTCCCGTGAATTAAGTAAACAATATAACCAGGCAACTGAAAGACATAGTCAGCCCTAGTTTGAAGAAACATCGAGCCCGATGTTTCTGTGTTATGGTAGTCCAATTTATTTAATATTCTCTGCAATTCATATAATGTGCAATTAAGAGTGCCATATGTATGTTGTTGTACCAGGAGCGGCAAGTAATTAAACTGTGATGGTTTATGATATTTAAATAAGTCCTTTAAGGATCAGACGCCTGAGCTTTCGTGTAATGGCGCCGAGCGGCGAGCGGCGGGCGGTGCAGGCGCAGGCGCAGGCGCACTGACAGCATGAAGCATGCGCGTTATTTGCATGAGGTGCCCCGCCGCGAGGCGCAGATCGTCGTCAGTGAGCTCGTACTATAACGCGGTATTGTTTTAATGAGCGGTTCGCCTACGTCTCGCCTCGCCCCCGTGGGGGGCTTCGACGTGGGTTATATAACGTACGCAATAGGATATACGCGTTTTTATCTACGTGGACGGAAATGGAATACTTCAATCGCCATTTTAGTGAGAACCTTTCTTAAGTTGATACCATGAATACGACTTCAGCTGGCACGGATTTTAAAGTAAAACTCGTTAAAACTTTGATCCATCGACAATAGTGGGGTTGTTTATTGATCGGTGACATTTACGCAGTACACTGTCATTAGGTATCGGTGAACAATCGATAAGCTCAGCGACACACAACAACGGGCTCACCTCACAACGCGTCCGCCGCGCAACATCATACTGCAGATATATGTTGACACGTGTCAATTAGACTGATGCGAGCTAATTACTTACTCACAATTCGCATTCAAATCAGTCTGAGAGCTGTAATCCGCGCCATTGTTTCACATAAACAATCGCTTCCCATTGCGCGGCAAGACGAACACCTCACAGTGCACCGTACGCGCATGGCACAAGGTTGTATTTCGGCCACCGCCTCCGCGCGGACCTACGAACTGGTGTTTTTTCCGATTGCACTGTGCGCACGGGTATTGCAGTGATTACAAAAGGAGCGAAGTAGACCTCTAATTAAACGTAATGACGGTGTGATAAACAAACAAACAGCGCCTTTACGTCGCTCCTCACGCCACGCCGCGCGCCGCCAGAATATCCTACACATTAATTTCCGAGTTACGCATTCCCAGTTCTGATTTGAATAGGTGTGGCACACGCGTCGGAGCATAGCTCCTAATTAAGGGGCACCTTTGACTCCACAACACAACGCCGTACCGAGACTCTTTGTGTCCGGCCACCGGCCACCCGGCCCACACCACTCTGCCACTCGATGCCTCATTAATTAATACACAGTATTCTAAAAAAAAGGTTAGAGTCTGCGTATGCATACCTACCCAATTCCAGGATGCTCCGTGTCCACTACAAATAAATCATTTTTTACAAAATGGAAACTAAATTATTGACGAGACGACGCAATGTTTAAATATTATCTAAGTTTCCGGAATTTTTTTTTTTTTAGAAGTACTGAATAATAATCATAATAATAATAATAACTCCACACATCTCACACACGGCCGTCTGATCCCAAACTAGGCAGTGCCTATACTATGGTAACCAGACTGCTGATAAACATACTTATATATTTCTAAATACATACATATTATAGATAAATTACACCCAGATACAGAAAAATGATCGTGCTCATCACACAATTATTTGCCCCACCCAGGGAATCGAACCCACGACCTCTGGCTTAGTAGTTAGGATCACTAACCACTAGAAAATTTAAATAGGAAATCATGAAACGTCATAGAATCTTAGTTTATGCAGGTTTAATTTTAAGCGGTTCGTATAATGAAACATATCTGTAGTAGCGTACATGTGTAATGATGTATATATACAGATATTACATATCTCTGAATTGGCTGGGTAGTAACGGACACGTATACGTATGTGCTGCTGGTGCAGGGGAACAACGACAACTTGTGTACTGTTCCAGTGGCTCGCACAGCAGGTCAGCGTGCGCCGTGCACTATGCGACGCACACGCTCTAATTGCGACAATTATTTAGATATGCATCGCCATATCATAACTTTTAACTACTGCGATAAGCAGTCAAATGCAGGGCCATGTACCACAGTAGCGGCCAACCTGCACTGCGTTTCCTAATTTTTTTGTTAATTATGAAAAATATTAGAAGTTCATTTAGTTACTTTCTCAGCCGTCAACAAGCATAAATGTTTTATCATCACCATGACGGTGATGATACTAGTACAAAGAAAATATTAATCCAACGTTCTCAAGGTTGCCATTGTCTAGATGAAACGAGTTATTATTGGATGGAACAACTTCGCAGTTATTCAAACTCGATCTTTTTGACTAAAGTAACGACACCGGTACACTCCGTGGTAACTCCACACACTTACACGAAGTAGTACGAGTGCGGAGTGACGTACTAATCACCCGCCAGCGTATGTCTTGTTTTAATAACGTTATGCTGTAGTGTTTAAGGTGATTCCACGCGTTCCTCCCGACGACGAAACGTACACGACCTGGTAAATAATATTTAACAGCCTTAAACAATGGCTACAACGGTAATTATGTACGCACAGTGTTTCATATCGTACAACAAGGCAGCGGACGCACTCGTTGGAATTGCTTCTAATTCTGCTTGGAAACGCACACACATCTTCATTGCACATAATTACTTTTACAAGTCTAACTATGAGTTGACTGCAGCATAGCTACGGTATCAGGGTCTTATACGCGGGGTACACTGAAAGTTTTGCGTAACTCATTAATAAAACAATTTGCATGTAAAGTAATATATTTACTGCTTTTCGAAGTATTCTCCATTACATTTTAAACACTTTTCATTCGGTCAAACCATTTTTGAAAACATGAGGACCATTGGTCTAAGAGCATGCTTGTCACGTGCTCGTTGAAAGCATACCTCTCATCAAATCTTTAATTTTTAGGAAAATGAAGAAATCACATGGTGCCAGATCTGGACTATTTGCGGGTCACTACCTCTATCTACCTTTTCATAAGCCAAAAATGACTTTGTTTTGTTCACGGTATGCGCCGAAGCATTGTCATGGTGCAATAGGATGCGACTTCTTGATCGTTTTAAATTTCCTAATATTTTCCTAAATTTTTCAAAGATACTGGGCAAACAAATGATGGTGTACCACTCAGCATTAACTGTCTTTTGTTCTTCAAGTGGAATCGTGAAGACAAGACCTGTCATTGATAAAAATCAATTGGCGATTTCCCGCTAATTATATGATTAAGTTTCTTACGTTAAAAAAATATAACATTCGAAATTCAAACATTTAGGAGCGGCCAGGAGCGCAGAACTTTCAGTGTGCCCTATGTACTTCCATGTTGCACCGCACCGCACCGCACCGCACCGCACCGCACCGCACCGCGCCGCACCGCACCGCTCAGCGTGAATATAATTTCAATTTGCTGCCAGTGCCGATATTGATCTAAATAATAAAAAAATCCCATTTAACGGTGCAGCTAGTTCCAACGCTTTCTGCAGAAGAAATGTTTGAATCATATTTATTGGCTGACTTATAAGACTATTAACGGGCAGGACGACGGCGACGGCTCCGTAAATATATTTACACATCGGAGTATGTTTATATTAGTTGCAACCCGCCACGGCTTCGCTCGGGTGGCGGAGCCTATGCTATATTTCAATAGATCTTTTAAGAGGAATCATTCTGTATTGCATCGTTTTCATATGTTTTCACATAATTATATACTATTGGTTTACGCGGCGCAAGCCAGTCGGTAAAGCGTAGGTAAAGCTCCCGGTCGTCGTAATTTTTGCAGACATCTTCAACAATCGTCACATTAAGTCGTATACCAAACCTTAATTGTTCATCCTCCTCATGAATCGTGAAGGTGAATATTGAAAAATAATCCTTTCGGTACTTTTGGAGTTTATCGTGTTGAGACAGACAGACAGAAACACAAACAGACGCAGCGAGGGACTCTATTATATAATATTAGTGATTCATAAACTGTGATAGACACACTCACATTCTATAAGAACAATTGTTCTAAATCTGTTTTTGAGGAGCTGAGCTATCTCGGTATTCCAAAGATTGGGGGGATGTGTGACCGTTGGTGGACTGTGGCGAAGTGGACGACGCACGCGCAGCTCGATGTTAACGACATCAACGCGTGTCCTCTACGAAACGCTACAGAATCTTTTTTCCATCATACTTACTATGTATTGTGACTGTATGTATACAATACTATATTCAACTAAATTTGCAAACTTTTAATTCGTATTGCCTATAAATACTTGTTACACCATTCTTATCACTTGTCCGTTGCCAACGCAATCCTCTGACTCCATGCAACTCTGACGACCCTACCGATACCGAAAAGGGCCGGTACTCACCAGCAACTGGTGCAAAGCAATCCTTTGTAGGGTGTAAGTACTACCCCAATCTTACAACTCCAATTGAATCAGTAATCTGCTTTGGTCTACCTCCTTGACATTCTTATACGCCGCTAATAAACTCC
This sequence comes from Callimorpha dominula, assembly GCA_949752705.1. Lineage (NCBI taxonomy): Eukaryota > Metazoa > Arthropoda > Insecta > Lepidoptera > Erebidae > Callimorpha > Callimorpha dominula. Next base: position 26,074,943 of record OX456997.1, read on the forward strand.
AGCTAGAAACACCTTTACAGATCCTATTTTATAATTTAAGTGGTATCGCTGCTAACTCTTGTTGGTATTTCATCTCATTCTGTTTGCAATGCATGTAACGCTCGCGTTGACAAAGCTTGTTTGAACGTTTGTTGTGGTTTCCAATGAGACGATGACATGGGCCGCGTGGCCGTTGTGTAGTCGCATTCTCATTACGCTCGCCATCACAAACCAACTGGGCTTGGTGATATATGTACCAGATCGCGATATATGTGATAGTTAGTGATGGTGCTTTATTATTAATATATTTAGATATAATTAGGTGCCGGTGTTAAATATAAACTAAACCTATATTTGTACAGCAGCGTTGAACTTTATAGCCTCTCATTGTAAACCGTGACGTCATCACAACACTCAGTGCGTGCGCGGGGCAGGTGAGAGCGGGGGTGGGTGGGGATCGGGGGTTGGGGTTAATCTGTACACGACTGTTCACCAATTAATAAATTAAGATAACAAATTAAAGTGAGCCGCGGACAATGCAACCTCTTTGTCCAGCGCCAACCCGCAGCCGCGCCCCGCGCCCCGCGCCCCGCGCCCCGAGCCTCGTGTCACACGACGCTTGTGTCGTGTACCTACTATGTATGGATGGCTGCCACAGACAGCTCTTTATTTTACATTATTTATTAATTCTCAACATCAGTATCGTTACAGGCTTACCCTAATGTGACAGTGTATTATGTATACATCGACTAAATAAACAGCGTTGGTAATTGGTAACATGATAGTGGATAATTATTATAGCGGAGCTCGAGTTACTTCAATGTTTTTCAAACGATATTCCAGGAGCTCTTAAGACAGAAAAACTTTTGAAACTTACGTGAAACTTCTGAATCCCATTGTCACTATCGGTCGATAGCTAAACAAAAACCAAAATAAGTCCATTGTAACATCCAACAGTGAACCCAACTAACGGCTGATCGATATCTACCGATCGTTGCATTAGCCTTTAAACAAAAATAACCATCGTCATCCTAGATATCCAGCAATGAGCAAACATACAATAATATATAGTATTAATGATGTTGTCATTGGTCCGGCGTCACTGTTACTCGCCTGCAGGCCCTGCAGCCGCGGCGCTAGTGCCTAGGCCTTGGGTGTCGCCGACGTCGCCGCTGCTCGGCTGCGCGGTATGGCGGCTGGCGGCTGGCGGTACGTGCCCGGAGTGTGCTCTCCGCCGACAGTAATTGATTGACGCGGAACCGGCGCGGCGCGCACAAAGCGGATAATATCTTCATAAATCGATATTTCCACCGCTAATAAAGCGATATTAATTATCTAGTATTCAAATCTCGGATGTTGGGCATTCGTGCGCCGCTCGTGACCGTGCCGCGTCCCGCGCGCCCCTGCGCTCTCACCCCGCACATCGTCTCTCGATTAATAATCGCGGTCGACGGCCGCGGCCCGATTATTCGAGCTCGTGCGATTAACGATTATGATTCGATTACTGTTTGCCGGCCGGCGCATTGTCAGCAACGTCTGCGTACTGCCCCCGCTATCCTCCTGCCGCACGCACTTCAAAGACTTACTTCACCGTAATGTTTGTTACAGGAATGGGCCAAAAAGACTCAAAGTCCTCGTATCATTTGAGTAGTTAAGGCGTGAAAGCGTAACAAACAGAGTTACTTCCGCATTTATAATTTTACTACATTTGGGCCGCGGTTTCACTGACGGAAGTGTCTGTGTCCTTCCCTCGGAGCTAGTAAGTACTTTCTTTCTTGATGAAAGGTACCCCAGGTCCTTTCGTACCGCTGGCAGCGTGTGTGCACAATTACAAGATGAGCGATTGTGTAGTCATACGAGTATAATACGTGTAAGCGCATCATATTTATAATATTAGTTTATAATATTAGTTAATATCATCGCATTTATAATATTAGTTCGGACCATGCTAATAGTATAGATTCCACCCGGCACTCTAATGCTTCTCCTAATACAATACTTTAGTTTGGTAAGCAAGGGAATATATATTATCGACACTCGTTACTAGCAACCCTTTAAAAATGGCAAGTGACTTTTAATCGACTTAAAAAAAAAAAGGAGGTTCTTCGTTTAGCTGTCTGCATATTTTTAGAGTTCCGTTCCTCAAAAGGAAAAGAGGAACCCCAGTCTGTCTGTCTCTTTGTCTGCTTGTCAATACTCTTTTTCTCAGGAACCCGTAAAAGCATCAAGTTGAAATTAACATATACTTATGCCTGCGGTCCCTTGAAGCTGTAAAAAAATTAAAGTTGTAAGTCAACGCAATGAAAAGATACTGTCATTGAAGCCTTAGATCACCTTACCACATTATCTCAATAAAGTATTGGGTTTATTAAACTAAAGTTGACGTACTGCAGTTCGATAACTGACATCATACTACAGTAAGTAATGTTCCACTTCTAGTGTAAGGTACGCAGTGCCTTTATAATGTTACCTATTGTATTAACGTGTCACTTGTATTAAACTAAAGTTAACGTACTGCAGTTCGGTAACTGACATCATACTACAGTAAGTAATGTTCCACTTCTAGTGTAAGGTACGCAGTGCCTTTATAATGTTACCTATTGTATTAACGTGTCACTTGTATTAAACTAAAGTTAACGTACTGCAGTTCGGTAACTGACATCATACTACAGTAAGTAATGTTCCACTTCTAGTGTAAGGTACGCAGTGCCTTTATAATGTTACCTATTGTATTAACGTGTCACTTGTATTAAACTAAAGTTAACGTACTGCAGTTCGGTAACTGACATCATACTACAGTAAGTAATGTTCCACTTCTAGTGTAAGGTACGCAGTGCCTTTATAATGTTACCTATTGTATTAACGTGTCACTTGTATTAAACTAAAGTTAACGTATTGCAGTTCGGTAACTGACATCATACTACAGTAAGTAATGTTCCACTTCTAGTGTAAGGTACGCAGTGCCTTTATAATGTTACCTATTGTATCAACGTGTCACTTGTATTAAACTAAAGTTAACGTACTGCAGTTCGATAACTGACATCATACTACAGTAAGTAATGTTCCACTTCTAGTGTAAGGTACGCAGTGCCTTTATAATGTTACCTATTGTATTAACGTGTCACTTGTATTAAACTAAAGTTAACGTATTGCAGTTCGGTAACTGACATCATACTACAGTAAGTAATGTTCCACTTCTAGTGTAAGGTACGCAGTGCCTTTATAATGTTACCTATTGTATCAACGTGTCACTTGTGTTGTAGTCTTTTCAATCAAGTCTATAATCGCTTATTTTCCACTTTCAGTGCCCTTTGTTAGTGCTTTTTGAAGTCGGTTCAACTTTTTTTAAAGTGTTTATTAAAACCGCAATAATGTAATATCGATGACCAAGCCTATGAGTAATAAAGCATTCCGAAATCTAAACCAAACTTTTATTAACCAATTGTAGGTATTATAACAGTATATTAATACTTATGTAAAAAAGGCTGCTAAAAATTAGGTTGAACAGCTCATATGTGTACCTACACATACATATAGTAGTACCGAATATTAAATCGGACTTGCTCGTTAACCTAGAAGCATAGACTGTATTTTTAATTATCGTTATAGTTGGCTAAACACAGGTTCTAACGTTCATTCCAATATTATCCTGTTATGTCTTTTTTTATTGACTGGCCTGTTGGTCTAGTGGTTAGTGACCCAGGCTGCTAAACCAGAGGTCGTGGGTTCGATTCCCACCCATGACAAATCATTGTGTGATGAGCACGATAATTGTTCTGTTTCTGGGTGTAATTTATTCGTAATACCTATGCATTTAGAAATATATAAGTATGTTTAACAGCAGTCTGGTTACCATAGTACAGGCTCTGCCTAGTTTGGGATCAGACAGATCAGGCTGTGTGTGAGGTGTGTGGAGTTATTATTATTATGTATCACAGAACGCGGATTAGCTCATAATTCACCAATAGAGCCAGATGTAGGTGATGTTATAAGCCTGAGGAATCTACGCGACAGCCGTGTTTTACTAGATCAACGGTTATAATTTTCTTTCTCAATAGTGCTGCTAATGCTAACAATTGAGTAGTATCAGACTAACACATAATATATGATATCAGTTTACAATCGCCGGGCTCAATTACACGTAACGTACATAGTTGTGCATACGTCCGTTCGCGGAGGCGGTTGTCGCCATGTCGCGGGACCATCCCGTGTGACGATCTGCAGATGACATCACGTCGCGTGCACTCCGCTACGAATAGTCGCGCACCACATAACGGTGGATGGATGGATAATGACCCTGCATAGTTATTTGCGTACAGACCAACGAAACAGTAGCTGTTTAGTTTGACTCTAATCCTAAAACAACAAGGTTAGCTCAGTATGCGAGTAGTGCGTGTAAGAACCCAGGTCAAGGTGTCGTCCTTACAGTTTGGAAATATATTCGATATATGGCAATAACCTCACCTCACGCTAATCTGTTCCATAGAACCTAACATGCATATGTATGAAAAAATGAAACACAAGTGTGTGATACTTTTTAAATATCGTTAAGAAAAGTAACAGCAAAGTCGCCAGTGTACGCAAGCCATTATCACTTAGTGTCGCTTGCATTTTGCATTCAGACAATTACCAACATGTCATCAACAATGTGCACTGGTTTAATTATCGACATCGCCGGTACAAGCGCCGGGCACGGGGACGGGAAGGGGACGAGGGCGCGGGGGGTGGCTGAAGTCCCGTTAGCGGCTAGTAATACGATATGCATGGCGTTTTTAATAATTTGTATGATGGATAATAAAGTGTGGAATTATTGAACACCAGCGCAGTACGAGCCAGCGTGCACCTGCACGTGCGCCGCTCGGGAAGGCTTTGTCTAGCGGAATGATTGAGGCTCACCGCCGACACGCCATCGCCACACCGCTACTGCGATCGTTTGTTTCATAATATTTATTTTAATGGTCAATAAAATCTACTCAAACACACAACCGCACTGCTCTACAGAAGAAGATGATAGAAGTCATAAAGTCATGGCCCTCCGTGACCCCAAAAAAATGTAGTCACATAAAAACATTCTGAACTGATCTTGCTACAGTATAGTGGAAATTAAAATTATTCATAACAATAAATAAAAGCTTCGTCGAAGGAGGCAGCGTTTTCAAAATTAGCCAATAAACAAAAGACTTGAATAACTAAACATTAAACATTTAAAATACGATCCCGACTCATAAACAAAATCTGGGATTAATTTAGACTATTCCAATTATTTAAAAAAGGCAATGACCTCAAACTGGTGATTCCAGATGATGTTGCAGCATCAGGTCACGGTTATCATATTATTGGTATACTCGTATCATTGAATTCACAGGATTTCACATTTCTAATCGATCAGGTCAGTAGCTGACGTTACCACTAGGATATTTGACTATAATGGAAATAAAGATTAAAATGCTGATAGCCTAAAAGTAAAAAAATAAACTAAAACCACGTTATTGAACACAACATAAAAAAAACTTTTTAACAAACAGTAAACCGACGGAAGAGAGGAACGGAAAACGAAAAATAATATTATAAAATAAACTTGTTAGCCTAACTAGAAGACCAAGAATAGAATAGAATGTCTTTATTTGCAGTAAAGTGTGCTAAGTACCTACATAGGTTCTTACAAATCAAGGATTATAATAGTTCAGCACATTTTTGTTATATTTTTAACGCCTAACTAGAGATGGAGGACCACGACTGGTCTAAGACACTCGAAAGCTTTAACAAAGGGCTATGATAACAAAGTATCAAAGAACTTCTGAACCTCAAAAGATACAAAATCTGTGCAGTAACAAGAATCCTCACCGGACACTGCAAACTGAACAAACATATGTTCAACCTAAACTTAGGCGATAACACAACATGCAGATTCTGTCGAGAGGCAGAAGAAACTGCAATGCATATTCAATGCCCTTGTGGCCCATCGGCGGCACCGAAGTATTAACATAGGGTTGCACATCATGCAACTACAGGACATACAAACAAACACTGCTGATAGGATCTGGAGGTTTCTCGAAGCCATGAGACTTCTGGCTGCAAGAGTGCGCTACAAAAGACCACAACTGGCCGAGCTAGCTGTAGGCATTTAAAATAATAATAATAGCCTAACTAACCTCTTATAAACATACACTACGAATGTAGTTCCCTCAATTGCACTCTCAGGGCGGCTCAGCTACTGCTTTAATATCGTGTCCATAAACTACGGTAACCGCTTGCCATCAAACTGTTCGCATGTTTATCGCATTGTTTGCCATTTAAAAGGTGTATAAAATCAAGAAAGAAACCTTATTTGAATAATTAATAATTGAATTGAAAACATGTACCTACCTAAATAAAAATGATGTGAAGCCAAAATATATTATTTTTCTTAAAATTATACTATTCCTCGTTTTTTATAATTTTTAAATAGTTTTTTACACTTAAGGGGAATAGCATGACAGGAACATCATTAAAAAAAAAAAAAAAGTCACTAAGAAGCATGTAATGAACGGACACTATAAACACGTAGACATAAACCAGTTATTTGTAAATTGCAAAAATATTGGTCCCATGGTGAGATTGAACCAATAACACCCGACACGCCGCGGCGGCACATTGCTGGGAGACCACTCAACCGCTGCACTGGTGGTACCACAGCACACGTCATAAAGAACTCCCGACAGCTCCGTAATGTAGCTGGATCAATCTTAATGCTTTTGTGAACGTTTACCATATATGTATAACTAGCTGTGCCCCGCGGTTTCACCCGCGTAACTCAGATGCTATGGGAATATCGGGATAAAAGTAGCCTATGTGTTAATCCAGGTCTCCAGCTACCTACATACGAAGTATCATCGCAATCGGTTCAGTAGTTTTTGCGTGAAAGAGTAACAAACATCCAAACCTCCTCACAAACCTTAAATTTTTTTTCACATTCAATATCTTCACTACATATTATAAAATAAAAAACAAAGTCCCCCGCTGCGTTTGTCTGTCTGTCTGTTTGCGATAAACTAAAAAAATACTGAATGGAATTTCATGCGGTTTTAATTCATGAGGAAGGTTTAGGTGTATGATTTGTACCCGTGCGAAGCCGGGGCGGGTTGCTAGTGTTATATAAATTTATGTATACAGAGCCTTTTAACAAATCGCTAGTGTCTTGAAAAATCCCATTACGGCCACAACCGTCAACAACGTCTGCCCTCACGCGTCTGCCTGCCCACGTTCGGGACTCGAGTGGCTCACGTCACGCGGCGATGAGCGATGTCCCCCCCTCCACCGCAGCGCACAATTTTATATTCATTTTATATCGTCGTAACTTTTAAAATATTTGACCAAATTACGTACTTTAAAAAGCAAAGTTCGCACGCCAGAATAGCTCGCAGATGACAAATTTTTTTCCGACTTACTTAACACTTATCGTTATATATTGGCCAATATACACAATATCCTCATAAGTTATAGCCTATGTGTTATTCTGATATATAAGCTATATTATTGTAAAGTTTCATTAAAATCCATACAGTACTTTTTGCGTTAAAGAGTAACAAACATCCATACATCCTCACAAACTTTCACGTTTATAATATTAGTAGGATAATATAATATGTATGTATAAAAGTTACTCTTGTTTATCCGAACAAAGCATACTTAATTGAGTCCACTGTTTCGTGAACTTGCTACATATGTATATAGTGCACTTAGTATTATTTTACCTTAAAGCAAACTATACCCGTATAAATCTATATATTTCAAAATTTCGTGTCACGTTTTTTGTTCGCGATAAACTCCTAAACTAAAGAACCGATTTCAATAATTTTTTGTACAAAGTGTGCAGTCTGGTCCAACTTGAGAGATAGGATAGTTTGTTTTTTTATTGCAAATTGTAATATTATATTTCATGTAAACTGGCCGCAGGTTTTCTTTAAAGTGAAATACTTACGAAATCTATTTTAAAATTGTCAAAATTGAAAATATTTTGCAAGTTGTATTAATATCTATGCTCCTTCTATGAAATGGTTCTGTCGTTGTTATAAGATACGCAAATAAGATCTAGCAAAACCTTAGTAAGACAATTTAGCAAGTACTGTTTAGTTACGCAAGAGCCACCCCTCCCTTTCTACCTTTTCACTTTAGTCGCTTTAGTCTGCTCTAGCTACTGCACGCGTTTTGTCTTAAGTTTCGCGCCACCTGCTCAAATGTCATTTACGAAACAAGGACATTGTACGAGCTCGTACATGATTTGATGACTCCACACTTTATAATTTAAAAAATATCAAATGTGAAGAACGCTGGATCGAACTACATACTCAAAACACTTGGATAGCATTATGTTGTGACTCATGCACGTTACGCACTATATGCGATAAAGACGTCACAACTCACGTTATCAATACGTCTTCTATTGTGGCACTAAAACAAGGATGTCTTCTCCAAACGAAAACTTTCTTAATACATTCTCGCAACAGCTACAACAGCAAAGCGAAACTAGAACTTGACATCCAGACTCCACTCCTGAATACGTCAATCAACGCGATAATCAGCACCCACAAAACTCCACAGTTACAATTGTTTGAAGACAGAAAAATCGGTATCGTCAGAGAAAAACTTGAACACATCGAAGACCATGAACAGCTACCTAAGACTATTACGGCGTGTAGCAGTATTCGCCGACAGAGATCTCCAACAATGACGTGCAATTTAATTTTGATTAGCTAAACTTAACCAACATAACGTTAAACTTAATTACACTTAATTTTTATTTCTTATACATATATTTTATTAACTACTTCATAGATCTTTTGAACTATGTAACAGCGATTTTATCCTGCTGCCTAATAACTCCTTTTCGGGGTTTGGAATATGTACGAGCTCGTACATGATTTGATGACTCCACACTTTACAATAATATATAATTTGCACATTTTATAACCAGTGCGCAATATCGATCGCTGGCCTTACTAAACACACGTTGCGTAGTAGTATAAAATCGCTAATTAGACAAACTTGTGATAATTGTCTTAGTGAAAATAAATCGGGTTTTACGTTAACTCCAGCACACTCTTATTTTATCTGAACAACGCCTGCAACTTACAAAACCTCCACTGCTCCACCAGCTATCTGATGTCACTGTACAGACATTTTATTCAAAGATTTTCGTAACTCTAGTGTCTTCCCTTTTAAGTGTGCGTCAACTATAAAGTAAGTAAGTAAGTGCGGGCGGCGACTGTGAGGGTCGCACAGGTGTTCGTACAGAGCACAATATTGTACATCGGCCACTGGACGGGGGCAAGGGAGACTGGACTCGCAAACCTTGTTAGTTGAATATGCACTCCAATCTCCAACGGAATCGAATTTGCGCCCTCGTCCAGCCCGAGTGGCCTTTTAAAGGTCCTTGCGACGAGATGTTGATGGATTATTTGTGAAGTGGCCGCCCGCCTTTGAAATCTTTCGCGCGTTAAAACGGAGGTAATCTCGGCCCTCGCCCTCAGCCTCCCCCCGGCACCCACCGCGCGCGCCGCGCGCTCCTCTACAGTACACAGCCCGCAGCCTTCGTTTTGTTTACCTAATCATTTTATTGCCCCCGCCGCCTCCGCTCTACAACAGATTCCCCCCTCAGCCCCCTCGCAGGGCTGTGAGCCAGCAGCCCTGAGGCGATGTTGAAATTTATTTGAAATGTTGTAATCGGTGTCGCGACAGATGTCCCGGCGCGCAGCTCGCAACCCTTGCGCCGCGGCTCTCCCGCCCGATGTACTACAAGCCGCTGTTACATTTATCGCGAAATAAAAAATCACCTCCTCCTGAGAAAACTCGATCGCAAGCTGCGTCGTAATTTTTACATTTTTTACCCTAAAAATGTGTGTCAGACGGGTGTAGCGGGGTGCGGGGTGGGTCTCGACGGGAGGCGACAGGTCCCCGCTCAGACGCGAAATCTCTTTTTTAGCGCAAAAACGCTGAGCGGAACAATGCCTGACCCATTTCCCGGCCGTGGGAAGGAATAACGTCTCCGCCGATAAGACGTTTTTGTAATAAAAAATGCATTACCCCACATTTTAAAAAATCGACGATTATAAAAAAAATGCGATGCTAACGCTGTCATTGTTCGGCGGGATATTGAAATTACAAACTAGGAAGGGTGAGATTTATGAGTAAAATAACGGTTTTTAGGGAAAAAACTTTTGATTCAGCTGCACTGACATAACAAACACAAAAAGCTCGTTAGGCGATTGCACACTGACACAGTGAGCTGCGCCGGCGCCGGCTGTTCTGCATCACTCGCAACCCGCTCTAACCCTGACGGGACGAGCATTGCCAGAACATTCCATATCACCAGCCGACCGCGTTATAGATACGTACACTAGTGCTAACATACAATGTGAAATCACATTTTGCGAACGCCTCGGCACAACACTCTTTTCAAAGCTAGCGTGCTAATTCTATCAAATTAACGCACGGATGAAGTTCTTATCACAATAGTTTTGTTTTAGTATCCCCCGACTTAGTCAGAACTACCTTTCAGACGAGGTTGACTTCGATAACCCTCCCCCCTTCTTCCTCCTTCCATGGGGAGACAAAGTGACTTCTCCACGTAATTTGTATTTGTCTAATAATGAACATAAAAGTTTGAGTTATATTTTAAGAAATAAATAACAAAACTAATGTAGGCGACCGCTGCGCGCCTCTCAGACGGCGCGTGCGCATCTTTGTAATTCGCCGTAAGGAGCTCACAATCATTAAGATTTAACCCTTTTGTATGGTACGATATAAATGTTTCATTGTCTGCTCTCAAAGTGATGATTGTAGGTAAGTGTTCACTTTCCATCAGCGGCTCGGCTTATATGACATTCGTTTTTCAATTAGAATTAGGATCGGAACACTTTGAATTTGTTAACAACAAAGAAATTATGACGTGTAAATGTATGTAATGTTTTGTAGTCTTGTAACAGTGGAGTATGAGAACCGCCCAGGAACAAAGGTCCAAAAAAACTCAAGAGCCACTTGAAAAGAAATCAGTGACTTTTAAATATTTTTTTAGTTCGTTGCACCGCACTGCACGCTGATGCCAACCAATATAAGTCATGCGGATTAGCAGTAGTTTCATTCGATGCAATATTGTCTTAGTACTTTTTCTTTTTATATCTACTCCTTTTGCTGGATTGCATACGAGAATCACACCGGTGCCCGCACTTCTTTGTAAGTCATGGTCCTACAGCCGGTCACATGCATAACGAATCCCAGGTACCTGAACTGATTGGTCCTTATAGCGCTCTTGGTACCTATCCGGTATCCCTCTACACTAAAATATGTATGGAATATTGTTGAAAGTTATTTAAGTGATATGAGAACATAATTTGATTAAACAATACACAGGTCTACTACAAATTGTTCTCTAAAACTATTTCTATTGTAGTTGACGTTTGAGCAAGAGCTCCCTACAAAGTGTTATAGTATATAGCGTTTGATCTCGGTATTTATAAAATTATTTACTAACTACCTCCACTACATATGCATACCTTTTTTTTTTTTTTGTGCGTGTGGAAACCCCCTCGGGCCGTCACCCCACCGGGGTTTTCGGTGGGGCGGTGTGTCGGAATCGAACCGACTAAAACCACACGGTGTGCCGTACTGCGCCTTAAATAGGAGGGATCCGGGAACAGCTTTTATTAAGACATTACCTAGTACAACTGATGTTAATGTCATGATACAACTCTAGGAGGTACAACATAATATATGTATGAAAATGTATGATGCTGGGTACGTCTTGTTTTTACTGTTTCTTTCTCAACTATGAACGTTACGAGGTAAATGTGACGAGCGTCCGGGGTTCTTCGCGCTGAGGACGGGTGTCAGAGGTTGCAAACTAGGTACTGCAAAGACAAACCGAACCAGATGGTTCATTAACATTGAGTATCAACAGTTAACCCATGTTATACATTATACCTACGTTATGACTTGATACTAACAGCACGTTTGTGACCAGAACTGTTGCGGGCTGTAAGAGACATTTTGAATCAACATTTTTGGAACGAAGTTCCATATCGCCCGTTACACTTCAGACGCTCGACGGAACGGACGCTGGGCGCCGGCGGAAAAAAGTGTTAGCGCAACGAAAAATGCTGACCGTGAGTTGATTATTTTATTTACACCAACTGTAGACTCTGCGCGATACTAATATAATTTGATATTTGTTGTATACTAATTAACCAAATTTTTTATTTCGAGTTTTTACAACATTTACTATATTTTGATACAATTTATTCAAGGCATTAAATATATTTATATAAGTGAAAGGCAGTTCGTTCCAACCGGGGCCGGGGGGGGGGGGGGCGGGGGGGGGGCCGGGGGGGCCACAGACAGTTTCTTGAGATAGGCCGGGAGGTGATCGAAGACTCATTGCACTAACATATCATGTACTTTTATATTATATTACATTATGAGTAGCTGCTACATTATTATTATATTTATAAGATCTAACATTGTGTTTAGAAACCGATTTGGTGTCAAAATATTTGCTATAATTTTTTACAAACGGACACAATTCTACAATGTAATGTAATGTTAGGAATCCTTTTTTCTTAAAGAGGATCATGATGAGTGAATCTGTGCTTTGCACGTTAGATATACATTATTGTTATGCTTCTTTTTTGTTTTATACCTAAATGTTTATTGCACGTTGGTAGAATTTCTCCAGTAGATAATATGTTAACAACGGGTAGACATAGGCTGATTTTGCTACACTGGGTGATGTAGTTTCACTCAGTATGGACAATACATGGCAGATGAGTACGAATATCACTAAAGGTCAATGTTGTCGCTTGGCGTTTGTTCAGCAGTTTAGAGTGAGCAGTCACAGCCGAGTACCTGCAGCGAGAGCCGGCACTCCGCGGAGTTGCGTCACTAGCTGCGAGGCGGGAGTGCGGCGGGAGTGCGGCGGAGACGGGAGGGACCGTATGCAAACGAGCCGGGGCAGGAGGCGGGCCCGCGCTAAAAAACGCCCCGCGCCTTGGTGCGCCCCTCGCGTCTCAGCACACCCCTCGACCGTCCTACCTGCGCAACGCAAAATAATTAAAAAACTGCCGCAATCTGTTCCGCGGGACGTGAAAAGTGAAACGGTGAAGGGTGATCCGCGATACAATACAACCCTTCGCGTTCATTGTGCGTGTGCGCTACAACCCCCCACCTTCCCCCCGCGCCCTTCTAGTGAAGGAACACGTGCGCGCGCGCGTATGTAGCTCCGTGTACATACGCTTTGAATGAAAGGATAACATTTCACTTTTAACAAGCGGCCCTTTATAAAAAGTTAATAGTATTATGAACCAGCCGCTACCAGTGTAAACAATGTGCCAACCGACACAACGTACCTCCCGACTGCATAGGCACTAGGTACATACATTGTCATACGTGGCTCGATAAAATGCACATTAAATACGTTCTGTAGATTATGGCAGCTGCAGGTATACATACCGATTACCCGAATATCGATTTGAATAGTATTTTTTTATACAAAACATTTATTTAAATCACTTTGGGTAAAACATGATACATACCTATAAATTTACATTTTTATTTAGAGCCTATATAAATACCAAAAATATACCTAAATTTTTAATTGAAGTAAGATACTACTAGTAAGAGGAAAGAGTTAGGGCCTCCGGTAACCTCACTCACGCGGAGAAAAGCAATGCAATCATTGCTTCACTGCTGGTTTTCTGTGAGGCCGTGGTATCACCCCGGTCGAGCCGGCCAATACGTGCCGAAGCATGGCTCTCCCACGAATAAAATAATGTTTTGTTAACAAACAGGAACGCTAAAGTCATCCAGCACGCTGGTGTCTGTCTGTATATATTATCCGTCACGAGCTATTTCCTGTAACTAACCGGACTCAAACTTTTTGAAAATAAACATGTAATTCTACAAACTCTAAACTTATTTCATTCGGTTTAGTACATGGCTTAAATAAAGCTTGTTTATAAAGCGTTATTCCTGTCTGATCCCCTGAACCTGATCCACTGCTGGAACAGTCTTAGTATATTTTATAAAGCGTTATTCCTGTCTGATCCCCTGAACCTGATCCACTGCTGGAACAGTCTTAGTATATTTTATAAAGCGTTATTCCTGTCTGATCCCCTGAACCTGATCCACTGCTGGAACAGTCTTAGTATATTTTATAAAGCGTTATTCCTGTCTGATCCCCTGAACCTGATCCACTGCTGAAACAGTCTTAGTATATTTTATAAAGCGTTATTCCTGTCTGATCCCCTGAACCTGATCCACTGCTGGAACAGTTTTAGTATATTTTATTTCCTAAAAACTGTATAACCGAAGTCAAACGCCAATTCCATTTAATAATAAATAAATCAAATAAAAATCCTTGGTTATGTAGAACATAATTTGGGTACAACCAGTTACAGCTTGTGTTACAAACACGAAAACGATGACTTTATAATAAATTTTTCTTCACTGTAGTTATATCAGGCCAATATTGTTGGGAGATGAGGATTTAAAAATGGTACAGTGAATCGGTTAGAAAATAAATATTAATAAATAATTATCCGTGGATCAGATTTGGGGTTAGATCAGAATAACTCTGTTTAAAAAGGTTTTTTTATTTAATGTGTTTCATTAGAACGTCTTCGTCTTTTCATTTCTGCCATCGCAACGTGATAAATCCTGCATCGTTCGTCAATATTACGAATTCATCCATCAGACCCTGGACACCTACCTACTCGTTAAGACAAATCCAACGAGCCCAAACACCATGAAGTTATCTTGAGTCGATACTGTGTGCCATGGTACGGATCCATTCATCAATTCCTGGACATTATCTAGGTCTATATAACTTGTCAAGGCCCAACCAACGAGGAATCGTCGTGGTTGGACAACCACGACGGAGTTATGTTGAGAAGATGCATTGAGATTCTTATGGCTACTACCTGGATCATGAGATCACCTCCATCCTTACTGCTTTGTTACCAAAGTTACATAAATATTCAAAATTTTAGGTCAATCGGTTTATGAGAAATGGTATAAAATTGCAAGAGTTTCCTTATTTATTTACAATAATATTTAGTAACAAATTTAAAAAAATACCAATCGAATTGAGAACCTCCTCCTTTTGAAGTTGGTTAAAAAGTGTAATACAATATTTTTTTACACCGAAAACTTTCTATCCTTTAATGCTGTACGATGCAATGCATGCAATGCAAACTTATTTTGAGCCAAACAACAAACCGATTAATTATCAAAGTTTTATATGTACCTACGTAAGTAATTAATCATTTTATTATTTATCGCGACTCAAAATAAGTTTATATAAAATTTGATAGTTTATGTAAATAAGCTCAATACTCAAGACTTAAGGTTTATTTATTTTTTGCTTTTTAGTTCTTTTCGTCGGTTTAATTTTGTGTTAAAAAGTTTTTTTCATCTTCAGCTCAGCTAGTGATGATTTCTAAACGCAATACCTGATAAAGTAATGAAAAGTAAACAGAAACGCTTTTCGTTCCTACAATTTTCGAGGGTTTCTCTCAATTTTATCAGGATCCCATCATCAGATCCTGACTTCCTTGACATGAGACCACCCTTGAGGTATACCCTATCTAACAAAAAAGAATGATCAAAATCGGTTCACAAATAGCGGAGTGAGGGCTGAACAGATAAAAAAAAAAAAATATATATAATACGGTCGAATTGAGAACCTCCTTTTTTTTCGTCGGTTAAAAATAAACAACCTTAAATAAACAAAAAGAATCGTTAAAAAGCGTGCTTATATATATACCTATAAATATATAAACGGACTTTTATTAAAACGTGTGGTCTTTAATGTTCAATTGTTATATTATTAGGTATATGTTTATATGAGCGCAGAATCCTACTAATATTATAAACGTGAAAGTTTGTGAGGATGTATAGCTGTATGGATGTGTGGATGTGTGGATGTATGGATGTATGGATGTATGGATGTTTGTTACTCTTTCAAGCCAAAACTACTGAACCGACTGCGATGAAACTTGGTATGTACATAGCTGGAAACCTGGATTAACATATAGGATACTTTTTATCCCGATATCATACCGATTGCACGGGATCGGTTCTTACGTGGGTGAAACCGCGGGGCGCTGCGAGATTCAAATAAATCTCCTTCACTCCGTGACATGCATAGATAATGCAAAGTGACAGATCACGTTGCCATGCGACAGATAACAGCAATAGGTGGTCCCACTGCTCCGTTACTAATCATTTCTTATTATAAGTATATGTTCCTCATAAGTCTATCACTACCTGGTCGTATGCGATATAAACTTCGGCCTGAAGCTTTTGATTGTCCATTCATGGATATTTAAGACCGACATATTTACAGAGATCTAGGCCTGACCATGCCCCCGATGAACATGGTCGGGCCTAGATCTCTGTTCGGACCTTGACCAGAAACAGACGGAATCGGAATTTTCTCTCAGTATTTTATCAATATAAAAATTTAATTATAGAACAGAACCCAATAATGATGTCAGCTTACTATATTGATTTAGAGTCTGTTCATAAAAGCAACAGTCCTTTAGTTTAGGAACGAAAGTCCACCGCAGAAGTTTAAAAATGATCGTACACCTAAGCTACCTATATATATATATATATATATATACCTACGTACATGACATGTGCTGGTATGTGCCCCTGTGTTTGCAATGCTCGTTATTGCGCTTCAAGGAGCAAGGTCTCTAACAGACGCGGAATTTGGACGACTCACTGAATACAAACAATTTTTTAATGTCCTGACCCAAAGGGATCCCGTATACTTGGCAAACTGACTCTACATTAGATGTACTGCGTGCTACCCTCCGGCGAAGGTGCTCTTTGATGTCACGCATCCCTTCGGCGGGAGGGAGCCTGTCACTCGCACGCTCAACTCCGCTCTCAGTGAGCACTGTACTGTGTGTACTTTAGATACTCATTGCAGTTATGCACGAAACAGTCATACCAACAATTTACATACGAGTACATCAGCTTTGTCCATATCCCATGAATACATTACTTATATAAACCACAGATCTGAGAATACATTACTTATATAAACCACAGATCTGAGAATACATTACTTATATAAACCACAGATCTGAGAATACATTACTTATATAAACCACAGATCTGAGAATACATTACTTATATAAACCACAGATCTGAGAATACATTACTTATATAAACCACAGATCTGAGAATACATTACTTATATAAACCACAGATCTGAGAATAACTTTCTAAGTTATAAACGTACCACCTTTAGAATTTAATTTTAACGATAAATATGAGTATTAGAACATTACTTTTTTTTTTTTTTTTTTTAAAAGAAGAATACTAGCAACGTGGGTCACACATTACTAGTATTCTTGTTAACCCCTCCAGCTAAGCTAAAATGCTTGTGTTAGGAGTGGGTTCACGTCGGTAGTGCACTGGGTGGGGTTCGAACCCGCAACCACTTGATCGCAAGTCCGACGCCTTAGCCATTACGCTACCGCCGCTTAATACTTAATACTGCTATGTATGAGTGCCGTATGAGAGTGACGAGTGACATTTCGCAACACTAAATAGACTAATTATTTTTGCTATTCAACACCACTCACATCTTACATTTCGAGAATTGATGACAAGTATTCATGTGTGTTGTACTCTCTAACGGTGTTCATATTCAGAAGGAAGAGAAGTGATTACTCATAGTGCTTGTTAATGCTTGTCACAGCTCTCCCAAATCCCGTGGAATGATTGTCTTTGATTACTCGACAAGAAGTAAACACTCTTTTTAGGGTTCCGTACCTCGAAATAAAAAAACGGAACCCTTATAGGATCACTTTGTTGTCCGTCCGTCCGAAGATCTGTCTGTCTGTCAAGACCCTTTTTCTCAGGAGCGCGTGGAGGTATCAAGCTGAAATTTTTATCAAATACTCAAGTCTACTGTCCCTTAGAGCTGTGAAAACAAACTTCTAAGCCAACGCAATCAAAAGATACAGCCGTTTATGCCGCAAATTTCCGCATTTTCGACACTCGCAAAGGAATCAAAACCTACAGGGTACTTCCCGTGAACTCAGAATCTTGAAATTTGGTACGAAGCAACGTCTTATAGCACAAATAAAGATTACGTACGTACGTACGATTACGAATAAGATTAAGACCGTAAATTTTTAGTTACATCATATAATAAAAATATTTTTTAATAATTTTAAACTTACTACCCCTTTCCTCATGAACGCGTAAAGGTATTAAATTGAACTTTATATCAAATACTCAAGTCTATAATACCTTTAAGCTGTAATAAAATCAAACTTCTATGTCAACGCAATCAAAAGAAACAGCAATTTAAGCCGCATATTTTCAAACTCGCAACTACTCGCAAGGGAATCAAAACCTAAAGAGTACTTTCAGTCGACCTAGAATCTTGAAATTTGGCATGAAGCAATATTTTATAGCACATATAAAGGAAAAATTCCGAAAACCTTAAACTTTAAATTACATCACATTTTTGTCCGTCCGTCCGTCCGTCTGTCTGTCTATCAAGACTCTTTTTCTCAGGAACGCGTGGAGGTATCAAGCTGAAATTTATATCAAATACTCAGGTCTACTGTTCCTTAGAGCTGTGAAAAATTCAAACTCCTAAGCCAACGCAATCAAAAGATACAGCCGTTTATGCCGCAAATTTCCGCAAATTTTCAACACTCGCAAGGGAATTAAAACCTACAGGGTACTTCCCGTGAACTCAGAATCTTGAAATTTGGTACGAAGCAACGTCTTATAGCACAGATAAAGAAAAAATTACGAAAACCGTAAATTTTTAGTTACATTATATAATAAAAATATTTTACGGAACCCTCGGTGCGCGAGTCCGACTCGCACTTGCCCGGTTTTTTATTTATTTTTTATTACTACTGGTGACATGGCGGAAGGAGATTCAACCTTGAAATTATTCTTAT
The DNA here is from genome assembly GCA_949752705.1 of Callimorpha dominula. Taxonomy (NCBI): domain Eukaryota; kingdom Metazoa; phylum Arthropoda; class Insecta; order Lepidoptera; family Erebidae; genus Callimorpha; species Callimorpha dominula. The sequence goes on from OX456997.1 coordinate 26,093,896, forward strand.
TCAACTTTTATAAATAAATAGCAGCGCCCCGTGGTTTCACCCACGTAAGTCCCGATTCCGTGGGAATATCGGAATAAAAAGTAGACTATATATTAATCCAGGTCTTCAGCTATCTACATACCAAGTTTCACCGCAATCGGTTCAGTAGTTTTGGCGTGAAAGAGTAACAAACATCGATCCATCATAACTTTCACATTTATAATTATTAGTGGGATTAATATACCCCAGGATCAAAAATGATTGCTTACCATAGTACAAGTACATAGTATAGTAGTATAGTGGCTCTGCCTAGTTTGGGATCAGGCGGCCGTGTGTGAGATGTGTGAAGTTATTATTTTATTATTTATTTATAACCTTTATTGAGATTTAGGCATGAAATGCAACCTATTTTAAACCTATTGTGATAATAGTGACGGCAGAATACTAACTCCCAAGTCACAGGTTGTGATGTTGTAGTTTGGGAGTTAGGGTTAAACTCTGCCTGTGTAGCCTTAACTATGACGTAACCTAGTTTTAAAGTAAAATTGTGAAAGGTTATTTGGATCTATAAATGTTATTATTATTATTATATTATTAAAGATTCCTTTCACAGTTAGAAAGGAGCTGATGATCTAAAGCAGATGAACGGCTGAACAGTTTCTTTTAAATGATAGCTAAGAACACTCTCGATCAAGTCACCTTGCAAAACCAAAAAAATGAAAATAAATTCGGTCCATGCGTTTAGGAACTATGATGCAACAGACAGACACACAGATACACACGTTAAACTTATAAGTTCAGTACACCCCTCCTCTTTGCGTCGGGGTTAAAAATAGAAAATGATTAATTTTTTGGTTGATACTTTTGAAATGAAACCCACCAGACATTTACACAAAATTATTTTTAAATGCCTCATTATTTATTAGTTCTAGAAATGTTCATGTCAGAATACTTCTTATACTTTTATACAACTAAATTTACAAACTGGCGGCACTAATTCAACCTGAAATCTCCTGTACTCTCTACTCTACCTCATTCCCCAACTCGCTTGTTAATTTATTATTTGATTTTATATGAATAATGAGCAAGTTGCGCTACAGATAAACTTATTTAATGACACAGTTGCTTTTTAGAGTTCCGTACGTCCGAATGAAATATCGGTCCTTAGGTTTAGTTTCACTCCGGCGTCTGTCTATCTGTCTGTCTGTCACTGACAAATGGTCTGGTTTCAGCCAAGTAGACAGCCAGACATCATACGGACCCTACTCCACAATACTGTTCAGCCTATTTAAATATTAACTAATAAACTTAGGAGAGTTAGTGTCTTGTAACATAAAACTTTGGTATCGACGCAATGTCAGAACAGTACCTACATACCTACATGACCTAGCTTTGTGCACATAATAATGCTTGAGGTATGAGGTACGGAAGGGGGAGGGGGCGAGGCGCTCGTTACCGATGCCACTGATGTGCGAAGATTGAAGCCATTTAATGTGATTAAAGCAATTTATAATGTTTATTCGGTCGCAATATAAACGATTAAAGCGTAAGTAAGTCACCCGCCGCCCGCATTCGCCTGCACTTGTGTGAGCGATATCGGCGACACGCGTCACCTCCGCACCCTCCGCACCCCCGCACCCCGGGCCCTACTCATTCTTTATTAAATAGAGTTAACTGCCGCTAAAGGGTTGCGGCGCGTGGCGCGGCTCTCCCCCGCAGGCTGCGCGCGCGCATCTCCGACGCACCGGGGGGGAAGGGGGGGGGGGGGGGTTGGGTCGACGTGCAGATGAATCGTCGGGCACGCGCCTGCTGTAACGATTTCGATTTCAATGACTATTGTGTCGTAACTCTTTCTTTCCGATATAACTTTAAAAATAAACTAGCTACGTTTAACGACAGACAACTTTCATTTACCAATAGTGCGATGATAAGCGTCACGCTGTTAATGTAAACCTCTTGTAAGAACAAAACGTAACGACGATGAATACAACTTGATAACAGACTTAGACGTAGACTCAATATTGTAATATTGTTTGTTGACGGTCAACATTTTCAACATTGAATAGCAGAAAATAAACAAGATTTTTTATAATTACACAGGAGGCAGCACTAAGCCGCATACAGCTGTTACCACTCACTAGTTCTGTTCTGGTTCTGATCGTATGTCATGCTGTATTATAAAGTTCCTGTTTCTGTAATAAAATAGAGATCTGTAAATTCGTTTTCGATGACTAAGAAGGCTAAATAAGGATAAATTAACAACAGAGGGATAAATTAACTAGGGACAAAAAAAACAGAGGGATAAATTAACTAGGTATTCACAAATTAGATTTAATTTGAACCAGTACTTTAAAAACTATTGCAAGTCATAGCTCCCTAATTTTGTCATTGACTGTCTCGCCGATCATCAAAATTCTAAGGTACTTCTAGTAGACAGCTTCAAGTTTTGAACACGATTAGTGTTTAGCCTATGAAGCAAGAAGTAACTCAAACATATCGCAATTTCAGTCCCGTTTTTTCGAATATTAAACGTCTTTTTCGTTTAAAAAAATAATGACTTGGCAATGACACACGGCAATGTTTGTGTGTGCTCACTAGTGCTATGTTCAATTAGAACTATTGAAAATGGCAGTACGCAATAACCAGTTATTATTATTAATTATGTTGTATTTTATTAATTTATATTGTCACAGTGCAGCGTTGTCGTTGCTATTTTTGTGTCTTATCAAAACCCACAGGTAATATAGTTATAATCTGTTTGAGTTTGATATGAAACCATATTTTAATACCGACTTCTGAACTAGTTCCTTGTTGTTAGCGGGGCACTAGGCGGGTGCCATCAGTTTTGTTTTGAATGAGGGGAAATATTACACACAAGTATGGAGAAGCTTTTATTAGTAATGTGTACGAGTTAATATATAATGAACGCAGATACGTAAGCTATTGGATAGCGTGTGTCGTTTGATCATATATCACAGCGGTTTAAATTAAACCCGTCACGTTGTCGCACCGCGACTAAGTAACAGAAGGCGATCATATATCACACGCGCGACACGTCGCAGCGTGCGCCGCAACCCTTCCCCGCCGCCGCACCCCGCGCGTCCCCCACACCCCGCCACCCCGTACACAAATCAGTTCATTTTTTAGCGGCGGATTATTTCCATACTGGGCGAGGTAAAGGGGTCGGGCCAATGGCGGCGCGGGACGCATCTACATGCCACACATTTACATATAACTCGCGTATGTAAATCATAGCAGGACGGTCGCCGCCCCACTCGGGCCACTAACTACTCTGCAAAATATATACTTACATATAAACTGTTTCATCACGTGTCTTTGAATCATATGTAATAGTGTATTTGTAAATAGTGCTTGTAAAAGATACACCATCACGGCCTTTACATCCACTGAATTGGTTTGATGGCGACTGGTGGGCGGGCGATGTGCTTGTTTTAAGCTCAGTTGTATAAAAATTAAACACAGTCACGTGGCTCGTATGCTCACTACACCAGTGGTTTCATCTGGGCTTTGCCAACTATGGACTATACTCACGACAATACAGCACCAGTTAACCGCTATCCTATTGAGGGTGGATGGAATTACTTATTCCGGCGGCTCTAATTGCAACAGAAATTTGCTGTACTTAAATCCCTTGAAAGCGTTCACCTCATTCCTACAAATTCACGTTTTATTAACGTAACTGTTTATCTAAGTCGTGAGCAAATGTCGGGGTTCGTCACGACATGAGCACATCTCTCAAATATTTTCTATCTCACTGGCATTTTACGTTATATCTCACTATTATTTCAGTGTTTTAAGAACATTTCATTGAGTTATTTAATACGGATTTATATCTAACATGGCCACATTCGCTCCGGACTTTAGTCGTTAGTTTAATAGCATTAATATGTAAAGTGAGAGCAGGCGAGTGATGGAGTGGTGGCGCGCCACCCTTTGACCCTCATGACGCGCCGTGAAACGAGCCGCGCAATTGTAAATGCAAATAGTGCGCTAATCCAACATGGCGGCGCACCCCTGCCCTCGGACACAGCATCCCCGCTGATTGTTTTCATACATATTGATTAGCAACGTTCACTTGAAGGAAAATACCAAAATAATAATAAACATTAGTCAACAGAGCGTGTTTCAAAGCATAGACAGTAATTGTGTTCCAACAAATGTCGTGCAAGTAACTGTCCATTAATAATAGCAGCGTTATCTGGAGCGATGCACAACAACAGCCAGAACCTCCTCGTAACGTCGACACTTCCTTCACAGCGTGTAGGGTACTTATCGTTTTATAGGAAACATGTTTAACAAAATAAATATGTTGTCCAATAAGTCGTCCGGCGTGCGCCCTCCGCGTCCGGCATAAAGAGCACTCGGACCTCTCGCCCCTCCGCGCTCCGAGCGAGGCGCAACCCTTCAGCCTTCGCCAAATCTTTAATTAAATATCGGTGAGGTAGCGAGGGTCACGACACACGACACCAAATAAAAGTGCACAAATATAGAAATCACGGATCATAAAGAGCCCGTAACAACAGTAAAACAGGCGGAGGGTCGCGGCGCTCCTGCGCGCCCGCTACGAGCTACGAGCGCCCGCTACGCCGCGTAGCGCTGCTACAGCACACGGGCCGCCCTCGCACGCACGTGCGTCGCCTATCGCTTTCACATTATTTATTATTAAGACATTTAAAGGAAATCAACTGTTTACAGCTTCTCAACTAAAACTGGTGAGTTATGCGTCTACAGTGAGGAGACGAATAATGAAGAGCCCGCTATCGTCGGAGCCAGATTAGGAATAAACCTCCATCATGCAGACTATCGCAGCTAAAACGACCTGTTTTGTGTTCCTGTAAACTCAAGCATGTACTCAATGGAGGGTTCATTACGGCCTTAGAAAAGCGGCAACGCATAATTTAATAATATCTAAATATCGGTGTCTTTAATTAAATGATCTATCCAATATTTTTTACCCTTAATGTGTTATCTCGAATACAGGAGACGGGCCGTGGACGGGTTCGTGTCTCTGTGGAACTATACAAACAAACAGCACCCAAAATAACATCACTCGTGTCCGTTACCGTTAGAGTAAACACATTTATTCAGTTTAAAAGAAGTGGCTCCACGAGATGACGAATTTCTTATTCAAAGTAGCAATATGTTGGCGCCTAAACAAACAGCGGCCACATTACGTAAATGCATTCCGCGATAGAGATGCATGAGAGTGGAGTGGAGTGGAGCGGAGTGAATTGAATTTGATCGCGGCGTGTTTGCGAACATTACCATCACAAAGAGAGAGGAAGACCGCCGCCACAGCACGCGTACGCACCAGACCGGCTGTATGTGACTTTGTACTCTCTTCTGTACATGCATATGTGCATCGAAGTATGGATCCTTGCTCCCACACCAAACTGATAGCCTAACAAAGTGACCAGAACCGAATGTTTGTTAGTCATTGTACGCTCTGGTTAAGTAGTTTGTGTGGCACGTGTGCGCGTTAGTGGGTCTATGGCGGCGGTCACTCGACTCACTTGCGACTCTCTCAGGTTCAGATCAAACAGCAAGCAGCCCTTTCATCTGCTATCAATTCAGCGCCGGCGCCCCCCCGCCCTCTCTCCTCGCCTCCGCCGCCAATGCTCTACGATGATTACTTCTTTTGTTGCCGAGACCTCTTTTCGTACTAATATTTTTATTTTAAATTGTCATGAACTGTTCAAACAAGTACCGCAACTACACAATATCTATGTCGAGAGAAACAATAGCGGCGATGATTAACGCAATGACTGTCTTGACTGGTGTCGGCCGCGAGAGGCGCCGCTGGATGCCACAGATACGCCAGAAAGCTTCTATTATTTATTTGATAATAACTCAGTAACGATTCACGGCACACGCTCGCTTCGATCGGATCCTGATTTTTTTCAATCAAACCCGATATCGGAATTCGCGCATCGGTTAGCCGAACCCGTCGCTCCCCTTTCCTAAAAAATTAAACAGCTTTTAAACGCGCATCGCGCTCGATCCATTCGGCGAAAGCGAAAAAAAATCATCTCAGGTAATCGAAATAATAGCGAGGTCGCGCGAAAAAAATTCACTAAGGGCGGAAAAGAAACGGATTCGGACAAAAAGTTCAAAATTTTAATTCGACGGTTGAGGGTTGAGCGGGGTGCGAGCGGGGCGGCGGGGCGGCGGGCGCGCGCGGGGCAGGGGTGGCGCCGAGGCCCGCTCTCGGCGCGGTGCGCGGCGCTGGCAGTGACTCAGTGAGTCGCCGCGCCGAGCCGCGCTCAGTCCCTCTCGCAGTCCGCGCCCGCCGCCATGGTCCTGTCGGCGTGCGTCCGCGCAGACACGCGCGCCTACTGCTCCGCCGCCTACCGTGAGTACAGTGCGTCCCGACAGTATTCTTGTCGCTTGTGCAAATCTTTCCATTTTCTTGTTAACAAAAATAGTGATAAAACTCATAATCTGTATAATTATCTCAATACTTTGCATATCGAGATGATGTGACCTTGCATTATTATTAGCAACTATTTTGCGGGGTTCAACATGTTATGTAGCCGTTGTAGTTCAACTAAGACAACAACAAATCAACACACAACACAACTTGTTTATTTGCGTCTGACATGTTTTACATACAATTTAAAATATTCATTTCTTAATGTTTCATCAACTTTAATTGCTTAGATTGCATATGTTGCCCTCGATCCGTATATTTAGATATATTATATTTTTTCCTTATGAAAAGTAGCCTAAGTGCTATTCCAGACTGTAGCCTATCTCTGTGCCAAATTTCATCCAGACCCGTCTAGCCGTTTTTGTGTGAAGGAGTAACAAACATCCATCCTCATAAACTGTCGCCTTCATAATATCAGTAAAATGAACTTAACCTCGTACTGTTTTGTTTATTATTATGTTGGTATTGTAAATGGCACTCGTATATGTTACAAACTATTTAGAGTTACATCGCTCATTTATTCTTCCAAAGTTTATATTTCATTTAATTGCTGACCGTTTGCTAATTGTTACTTAATGTTATTATTTATAATGTTTTCATGAAATAGTTGGAGACGTCTTACAACCACTTACTGGGTTCAATGACCCTTATCTTGGAGGCGCTCTAACAGTTTCACCTTTTCATTTTATTTTTGTGGAGGAACGGGTGTCATGTCCCTCCAACACAAAGGGAGGATCCTCCGACCAGGCAGGGTGATCATGCCTGGCGGGTCGCGGCCCAACGATTGATGTTGGGAAGTTGTATATATACTAATCGGTAGGAGAACTCTCATAGCGCGATGCAGGATTAGTAGTTTCTTCGTAGTTCAGCTTGTCTTCGCTAGATAATCTTGGAGTATGTTTTAACTGTATGTGGAAGTCGCCACATTTGTTCTGTGTCAAATGAGTGGGATAATGCATTATTATTGTCTTGAATATTTATTATTTATAAATTTGTATAGTAAATTTAGGAACTTTATTTTAATCACATACCAAAAATAATCGCCATATTTTCATTTACAACAAAACTAATAGTACTTTTCAACGGACGAAAAAAAGGGGAGGTTCTCATTTCGACCGGGTACATATATATTTTTTTGTGTATGTTCAGCCCTAACTCCGTTATTTATGAACCGATTTTGATAATTATTTTTTTGTTAGATAGGGTATACCTCAAGGGTGGTCATGTCGTGGCCATGTCAAGGAAGTCAGGATCCAATGATGAGATCCTGATAAAATTGAGAAAAAACCTTGAAAATTGTAGGCACGAATAGTGTTTCTGTTGACTTTTAATAACTTAAACAGGTATTTGCGTTTAGGAACCATCACGTCATGAAACTGAGCTGATGATGGCAACCATAATATATTTCCTACACAATTAAAAGTTAGATTTAAAAACTGTGCTTTTTAGTGACAGTAATCACTTAATATGCTTTGAAGAAAAATACATTTGATAGCCTTTTACAGTGTTTAGTATTAAATGTATTAAAAGATAGTAGTTGTATTAACAGATTACGCGAAAGATGACAAAAATCATAAAATGAAAACTTTTTAACAAAAAATTAAACTGACGAAAAAGAACTAAAAAGCAAGAAATAAATAAACCTTTTTAAGTCTTGAGTATTGAGCTTATTTACATAAACTATCAAATTTTATTTTGAGTCGCTGCCAAATAATAAAATGATAAATGACCTACGTAGAACCTTCTCCATTTCTACGTACATATAAAATTTAGATAATTAATCAGTTTGTTGTTTGTCACCAACTCAAAGTTAGTTTTTATAAAATTTTATAATTAATGCTAATAAGCTCAATACTTAAAGGGTTTATTTACTTCTTGCTTTTAAGTTATTTATTGTCGATTTAATTTTTTGTTAAAAAGTTTTTATTAACCCACGAAGAAACGGGGGAGGGTGTCAAGTCAATCCGTTTATTACTATTATTTTAGGTATGACTATAACTTTAACTATAACTTTTTACGAGCAACTTAATTTATTTATTACAAAATTAGTTGCATTTAAAATAACAATTTCAACCCTGAGGGTATAAAAATAAGGAATGAATGATTAATTCACGTATTGACTCTACACCTGTTGACCGATTTTGTTGAAACTTAGCACTCGTATGTAGTTCTAATGACACTAGTTTATGACAACTTCTTAACAACAACTCAATTTTAGCCACAAAAAAACAACTAAAAAATAAATGTTTTTTAATAAAAATTAAACCGACGGAAGAAAAACTAACTAATAAGAAAGAAAGAAATAAAAAGATTTATTTTTGCACATAATTATATACACACGAGAAAATAATAAAAAAATGAAATTGTTAAATAAACTTGTACATCTAACACTATAACACTAATACCTAAATAAACTTGTACATCTAACACTATAACACTAATACCTAAATAAACTTGTACATCTAACACTATAACACTAATACCTAAATAAACTTGTACATCTAACACTATAACACTAATACCTAAATAAACTTGTACATCTAACACTATAACACTAATACCTAAATAAACTTGTACATCTAACACTATAACACTAATACCTAAATAGTTTGGTTTTAATTTGCCCTGAACTGAAGTAAAATCAATTGCACATAGCATTACCTTTTTTAACGGACCGTGACACTAATTACTTGTTGTTTTTATTTGCTTTCTCATTAAAGAAATTGAAGATAGTGTTATAAGCTTCACGAAATACATCCGTCTCACTCACTCTGACTCCTCATCTCTACCTTTTTAGCCGATGTCAAAGATCAACTGCTACTGAAGGACACGTCGCAATTAAGACATTTTATAAAATCAAATAGAACGTCTCTCGAGCTCTTTTAGCTTCAATGACCCTCACGTAGCGTGTCTAAATAATGTTGCGTCGATTAGTTACATTGACTGAAGGAGTTAAGTTGATTGAAATCTTTCTAATTCAGCCTACAACGTGGCCCTCATGCGTGCGTTTCATCTTAGCTTACAACGTGGCCCTCATGCGTGCGTTTCATCTTAGCTTACAACGTGGCCCTCATGCGTGCGTTTCATCTTAGCTTACAACGTGGCCCTCATGCGTGCGTTTCATCTTAGCTTACAACGTGGCCCACGTGCGTGCGTTTCATCTTAGCTTACAACGTGGCCCTCATGCGTGCGTTTCACCTTAGCTTACAACGTGGCCCTCGTGCGTGCGTTTCATCTTAGCTTACAACGTAGTCCTCGTGCGTGCGTTCCATCTTTGTCTATTTTTAAGGCAGCAACGTAGCATTATTTTCGACATCCAGGACAGGCAATTTACATTGTTCGCCCAGAAATAAGGCTATTCGGCCTCAAGGTTGGCTGGATATCCGTTATCCAGATAAACAGATACCCGTTTCATCTCTCCATAAACTGATTTTTTATATCACACAAATCTGGGGGCACGGTAGTGTCCCCGCCAAGACGAGCCAAGCGACGCGCAAGGGCATTACCTACCTTTTCTCGAAGCGCTTCGTAATTTTTTTCAACCCCCATTTTCAACCCCAACCTTGGTTTAAATTATACCAGATACACAAAATTCTCGGCCAGACCACATACTTTGACTAAAGTATAGAGTTTGTGAAGTTAGGGCTTGTAGAGTTAGGGCGTGTAGAGTTAGAAGTTTGGCTCTACATGAGATCTGATAACTTTTTTGCAGTGCGAGCCATATGGTCTCGTCTTGGCAACATTTTACATGAAAATATTTTTGGTGGGATGACTTTAGTGTCACAAAGAAATTGTTTAAATTAGGTAACAATGACAACGTTTAGTTATGCGTACCTAGGATTGGAAATGTGTTTTGTTAACAATCCCACGTGTGTGGTGGGTTCGATGCCCAAACGAGATAAATTATTTATTAGCTTCATTGCAACTTGTTCTAGTGTCTGGATGTACTTTGAGTGCATATATTGTAGGTTTGTAATGTGTCCCATTACACGGAGATTGTATATGTCTAGTCGAATGGCTCACAATGTAACACTTATGAATGTCAGAATTATCGTTCACATTAAATAGCTAATTAACAAAGCAATGAAAGTGCCACGCAAATACACTCCTTTATTTTATTTATTCATTTCAAATAGAACAATATAAGCTCACAGTTTACACCAGGTCGCTTATATATAAGTTGGCGCTATACACACTGAGCAAGAACTGAGGTAGGTACTGCAACCACTATCAAATATGTACAATATATGTACAATAACCACCCAACTACTTCATCTGTGAATATGTATAGGCCATAATGCACCGAACTCATAAGGTTATGTCTATCTCAAACTAGTGTCATTCCAATACTATCTAGTTAATTAATTTTAAATAAGTTGTTAGGGTTCCATGAAAAATAATTTATTTTCGGTAGAATTCTTGCTATAAGAGAGTTGGTAGCGGCCTGCGTTCAGCACTGGCCGTGTTATGGTTGAGCTGACCTCGACCTTATCGAACTCTACTTTTATATATGTTTATTAAAAAGGGTTATCTTAGCATAAGTATAACGTGGTATGCCTCAAACAGTAGTGCACTCAACATGGTTCATGAGCAGTCTGTAGTTACGGTCATTCATTCGCTCACTGTTACCTTCATATTTGTTTTTGTTTTTTAAATGACTCTTGAATCGACTAACCCAGCGCACCAAGACTAAGATTACTGTTAGGATTGCAGCATCAAGACCGTGGTACAATCTGTTTTTTCATTGTAATGCGCAAAAAGCGCACAACTGGCCCTTTTCGTGAATCAGGAACATTTCAATCCGATACACCTCCGCGTCTCGTTTCTGCGACTGCACCCTTTTACCTTCGCCACACAAAAAAACTGACAATGACGTCTCAATGCATGCGTCTACTTTTTTACTTAAACAATTTTTTATCGTGTGTCGGGATGAACGTCTTTATAATTTCACGTATATTTAAATACATGAACATTTGTGTCGACGCAAATCCTTTCTGATCCACGGGCTGGAGATTGCGCGCGGATTATCCCCCGGCGCGGCGGCAGGTAGTGCTGTTCCCACGCCCGACGCACCTTAGCCAAGCAGGCACATGATATCATACGACTATGCACGAATTCGCAATGTACGAACTTTATATAATACTAGCAACCCGCCCCGGCTTCGCACGGGTAGCAGAGACATTTTCAACAATCATCATCTTATTTCAACCAATTTGCACTAAACCTTAACAAGTTATAAACCTAACCCTTCCTCATTTCCTATTTATTGGTGAAAACCGCATGAAAATCCGTTCAGAAGTTTTTGATTCTATCACGAACAGACAGACAGACAGACGCGGCGGGGGACTTTGTTTTATAATATGTAGTGATGAGATAGAGCCTGCTAAGAAATGCTTTGAAGTCTTTTTAATTATGAAGGAAGGACAGCGTCAGTTTTGTTTGTGACCCTAGCTTCTAAAAATTGATATTGATTAATAGACTTTTGATATACTTTTAAGAAGGTAAAATAAAATGTTAAAAGAAAATTCTTTCTTCAAATTGAAGTTAGTGAGGAAGTTACTTCGGAATTAAAGACTAAAATGAAACCCCGGGTGTTCGTTTAACATTTTTCTTTATTTCTGATTAGAGGGAAAAGTTACCTGAAAATAATAAAAAGTATCGCAGGTATCAGTAATTCATAGTTTGTTTAATTAAATAATTACATATTTCTGTAGAGCTTCCCCTTCCCAGAAAACTATTGTTTTTTCTAAACTTGATTCATTGCAAACACAATGTTTATAAAGGTTCCTTGAGCATAGCAGTAAGCTGCACAAAAGTGCTTTGAACTTGTACAGAAATATAAAGACCGGCATAATTTACAAACGCCCTACTCTAAAGAGCGCAAGGCGTGAAGGTCCAAAGCCTTTACAGCTGCTATTAGTGCTGAGTGTTAGTTTGATTCGACGACTGATTGAACAGAAAGTAGTAGTGCCGGAGCGACGCAAGTAACACATGATCTGGGAGCTAATAAGACTTACTTGTAATTTGATGATCTATGTGGTAGGCTTCACGCTAATGCCGCGGCTTAGTGTAGACGGTAGACGCGCGGCGGTTTATCCTATTAATTAGCATTAGCTCAGCTGTCTACTAATGAGATGATCCCTTTACTAATTACACGCCGTGTTTTGACACTGTTTACCGCTTTTATCATTTGTTGCATAAAATACAACTAATTCCTGAAATTAATATCGTTTAAAGTTAAACCTAATGTTTGCCGATGCGGTAGATCTTATTTATTAGTTTATATATACATTCTCACTTTTAGTCTTAACAAAAGTCCCATACACACCAAGTGTTGCGATTCGAAGGACTTTCCAAATATACAATTGACCATGTAAAGACCCACTTAGATTAATTACCTGCGAATAATATTTCTGCTGACCGATGTGACGGTCAAGCCCACGATCCTTTTTGATTAAAGAGCCTGAAAATTGATACACCGTAATGACATTATCATTCCTTGAGGTTCCATACCAACAAGACACTGGAAACACTATCGATGCGTACGGTGTCTTTAGAACAGAACTGTAATATAAGGCGGGTTGCGAGTTACAACTCACGGATTAGTTGTTATTTAACTATTGCTGATTGATTATTTATATTTTTAGCATAATATTTTAAGTTACGGACCCTGTCGATCGCAACTCAGCGAGAGAATAGGACTTGGTATGTTGTAGTACAAGTATAATATGCACTTACACTAACATTAGAATGTAATCTCATATTTGTTACGCTTAGCTAATGAACATTTGAGCTTCCTTATTAAACTATCAATAGAACTCTGCGCGAGTTCGTTCTCACCAAGTCGATGCGGAACTATCCACAGAACTGTTCATTGAAGGTAAGTGTGATAGTGTGATAGTGTGATCCTGACTACAGGCGCGGCGTCATTTCCCGGCCCGGACGCTGGTACGAACACCGTCGCCGTCGCGTCGTCGAGTTGAGACACTTATATGTGTGTTATAGCTTGTAGTGTGTACACCTTGTGGTGATAACGCAGGTCACGTGGTACACATACCTTATTATAATTTTGTTATCAGTGATCATCTCGGAACGTAATTAATGGTGTTACAATAGCTTGTAATTAAATGCTGGTCATAATTAATTATCATTATCTATTATCTAGTCACAGTCTACTGCTGCACACTCAGTTTGGCCGTCGACTAGTTACCTACTATACATATTCATCTGCATTACCTATGCAATGTATCAAATGGCCATCTGAACACAGCGTCTGTACAGGTATAAAACACACAAATATCGTGTTGTGAATCATCGTGTGTTGACAGCGATAGCTAACGCAGTTCGTTTGTGTTGTTACAGAAGAGTCCGGCGAGCTCATCAAGTCGCCGTCGCCGCCGCCCAGCCACGGTCAGTACACTTACACATTACCTGATCTTGTTAATTGAACCTGATTAAATCACCTCTCAATATAGCGATAGAGGTTTCGATAAAAAAAAACCTTTAAAATTAGGAATGTTTCCCTGCTTCATAATACATATTATTTGTTCTGTGTGTTTTGTGATTGATATTTATTTTGTTTACCTGTAGATAGTTTAAGATAGTACTTATTTAAACTAACTATAATACCCTTTTCATTTTTGCAAACAATTTTAAGTTTTTGAGTTGTGACGTTATTTAAAGTTTTTTTTTGCCATATGAAGAAAACAAGTATTCGACAACTAACTCGTTTTTCTGTAGTAAATCGTAATGGATCGATCGGAGCTTGGATCACATTCGCCATCTTTAATTGTTTTTGAGCGGTGGAGGTGACACACTTCCATTCGGTCGACACGACAACTCTTACCGTACCTAACTAAAAAAAAACTTTTTTACAACACACTTTGAAACATAATACAAATATTCTGGTATTGATTATTTTTCAGAAACTCCCCAATCACAGAAGCGCATAAGTAGCATTAGTATATACCCGGTCACTCAGAAAGTTTAGCGGAATAGAGTTTTTATGTATGGAACACTTTCAGATAATGCTTTATCACAAAAATAAGATCATTGACGATAATACAAAACTTTCAACTTCAAATGTATTCATGTAAATAATCAAAGGTAATTGTCGTGTCTCACGGAACCTAAAACCGGAAGAGTATCTTGATAGACTTCAAATTGCAATTGTAGACGACGGCCCTTCTAAGGCAGCTGTTTACCGATTTTTCAGCGAATTTAATTGAGGTCTGCAAATTTTGGTCGATGAAGAAAGATGTGGTAGTGGCCCTATGACGGTTGGTACGAAATACAACGTACCTGAAATGTAAAAAAATCATCGAAAAAAATTTACGAATCACGTATGAAGAGGTTCAGTACATATTGAACATTGGTTCAGGAAGCTTTCACAAGATGAGCACCTTCGCATGAGAGCAACGTAATCACTTATGTTATGAGAATACGAGTAATCTACTGATTTCAATAGTCCTAATTGTAGGTACATAGCGCAAGCGAGCCTTTGTGCATACACAAATATTGCTGTGTGTGATTGCCGAGTCATTCTACATATCCATTAAAGAAATAAAGATATCTTTCTTATAGTGACACGGTCGCTATTGCGGTAGAAGAACTGCGTTGCGACTTGCGAGACCTATGTTTTTTATATGTTATATTATTGACGGGAACATATTAAAGCCTACCCCATGTCCTATAGCTATATCCACTATTTATTATTTATATACCTATCTATTTAGATAGTGTAAATGACGAAAAATTCAATGAACTGCAAAAATAACTTTGTAATCATTATTATCATGCAGTTTGTATGTCCAGAAAACAAGACTAAGATTTTTGAGTTTTTTCTTGCTTTATAGACTATACACATATACTACACGTCTGCTAGAAGTAACTTAGAATTTTGATGATCGGTGAGCGAGTCAGTGCCAAAATTCTGGTTAAAGAGTTTATTTTCTCATAAAGAAATTTACATTTCACTTACATGAGAACACATTTTCACTTTAATAAACTATAAATTACACTTCGACATCTAGACACCACGTAATACAAGTTTTATACTATTAACATAAAGATACTTTCGTATGTTAAATTTATTTTAGTATGTAGGTATTACAAAAAACTAGGGAACTTTGACTTACAATATACCTAAGACTCTTTTAGTTACTGAAAATTCTGGCTTCTAGCTCTATCCATAACGAAGTTACAGGGTCCAATCTCCTGAATAACTTCAGAAAAAAGATGATATAGCTGTTCCACTTCTTTCTTCTCAACTTTGCGGGGCACTGTCGTGTCACCACATAGTACATAGTGTTACGTAGAGCTGAATAAGACACGTGATAGAAATATAATCGTTGTCAGGGGCGCTTTGCGGTGTAAGCTGACGCACCAACCCTCTACATATAGAAATAGGATTTTTCCCCGCTCAAGAAACGTAGGCTCACTTCACTTCCTTCTTCTTCACTTCACTCTTTAACAACTATTTTGCTCCCCATCACACGACCATCTTTGTATTTTAAACAAAGCTTTGTGAACATGTCCACCGATCTCTTTCATCACCGATGCCTTCTAGTGATCATGCATTTTATAAAGAGCCCCCACTACTGTTGTACTGTTGACAATTACATTTAATACATATGGCATATTGATTTTCTCATCTCACTTTACTCTACCTTAAGCTACATGAAATGATAATAGTTATTCTGAACATTTCTTCTTTACTTGGTTTGTCTCTATTAAATAAATTATAATTCAAACATTTGCAAGCAATTTATCGTAAAAGTTTAACATTAGGTTGGCGTTCACCCTGATATGGTTGTTCCACAGAACCTGGTAAATAATCTCTCAACTTAACTTACGTCGAACTTATAATGCATTCAATATAAAATCAAATAAATGGTGGCTAAACAGCGCGATGTTCACGTTCACATGTAACGATCTAAGCTCATTAAATGTTGCGCGAAGATCTTATCGAAACGTGTACTTAATTAGTTTATTATAATTGCATCATTAGCATATCTACATGCACACACCGCGCCTCTGCCGCGCAACCCAACGGTTGCTTGAGATGTAGACCAATATACGTGTAAATGCATTAACTACACAGCAAACTTAAATATCTTTATTTCATAAAATTCTTTAAAATTGTTTGAAAACGTCTCTTTTTAAAACTTAAGTTTAAGAATTACTGATCAACACACGCAGAGTCACCGCAGCAATGCTGGCTGTTATGTCAAATATAAAATTATAAAATAGACAAACAGATTGATAACAGATAATACCGAATCTGCCTGTGTCTATCTATAACCGCCCGTTTCCAAATCGTTGAGCCTTCTGAGAAGAAATCGGGCAAACAAACCACGGCCACTCTTACATCACCAGACAGTTAAAATACATATTTAATGAAATAAAATATAACAACACTGTTTCATTGTGCGACAAGCTAAGCAAAGTAAAATTAAACATTGCAAGTATGGAAACTGAACTTAAACACATGCGTGGAGATCAACCTTGAAAGAAAAGTAAGCAATCAATACATCTACATCAACTCAGCCAGTCAAGCGGCGCTACTGGCGCTATACAATTTTGAGACTAGCTCGAAGCCAATACGAAATTGCAAGGAAAACCTGAACACACTGGGGCAATCAAACAAAATTACATTGAAATGGGTACCAGGCCACTCAGGCATCGATGGCAATGAAAAAGCCGATAAACTCGCCACACACACAGACACCGATATCAAGGACTGGAACAATTCTGCGGCATCACCAAACAGCGAGCTTATTCAATTATATTATAAAATTATATAATAAATTATAATATAAAAAAATATATAATAAATAACGCCCAATATACATCAATGGCATTTAAGAGATGGAAGACCACGACTGATCTAAGACAATCGAAAGCCTTAATAAAGCCTTACAAAGTATCAAAAGAACTTCTGGAGTCCAAAAGATACAAAACCTGTGCAGTAAAAAGAGTCCACAGCGGACACTGCAAACTGAAAAAACATATGTTCAACCTAAAGTTGGGCGAGACCACAGCAGAACAATGCAGATTCTGTCATGAGGTAGAAGAAACTGCAATGCATATTCTATGCTCTTGAATGCGGCACCGAAGTATTCACCTAGTGCCTAGGGTTGCACATCATGCAACCGCAGGAAATACAAACAATCATTGCTGATAGGATCTGGAGGTTTCTCGAAGCCATAAGTCTGAGCAGTAAACTTATGCGCTACAACAGACCAGGAATGGTCGAGGTAGCACTAGGCACTTAAAATAATAATAATAATCGAAACTTAAAACTAAACCAGATAAAATTAAAATATGTAAAGAAACGACAGTAGATAAAAACATATTGGCTCACATTACATTTGAAATAGCCTGTGAATCTAAAAATAATTTAGTCCCAAGCATTTTTGTCCTGCATATAATCCACCACTGAGTAATAGCCCCTCAGGTATAGTTGTCGTTTTACTGTTGATTTACATTTGTTCAGACTTAAAGGTTTTTACATTATTAAGTGATTTTATTATAAAATCGCACACATTGACCACGAAACGACTTGTTAACTTTTTTGAGCCTGGAGGCAGTTATAACAAGTTGATGTCTATGACGTGTGTTAAAAGGGTATACATCACTTTTTTTTAAACTAGATACATTTACTGACATGTAACCGTCACTATATTTATTTCTTTAAATTTCTGCCGTAGTGTATCACATTTGCCTAAGTTATAATTTGCTCGGATAGCCCTCTTCTGCAGCACAAAGACAGATTGAATATCGGCGGCTCACTCACCATCACTCACTATCATATCAAAAGACTAATGTGTTCACCCTTTCTAAGAGCTTGTGGTGCATCAATGGCAAGTGTAACCCCACCTGCCTCATCCCTGAATCTAAGAAAAGGATTGATGTTCGGCCCGTGCGTCGCACACGCACCCCAAGAGGCGCGCACACGCCTTCACTGCACCCCTCACTTTAAGGAAGCTGCGCGTGAGCACGCGACCGACTCGCACGCGCGCTCACCCCTTTATCGACCCCTCACCTGAGACGAGCCTCATGTATGTACATTTGTACCAACAAGTACCTGCCCCTATCGTGTTTTTAGTTTTCTAAGCCCTCGGGTGAGAAGACAGCATATAAATCGTGTTAGGTCGCGTAGCGTTAAAAAAATTTTGTACCACTAGTTTCGTACGGTGGGCCTTTTGGTAAGCTTACTGATGCCTAAGAACATATACAAAACTAGCGGAGTTACTCATGCATTGTTGAGGTTACCCAAGTTTAGTGCTCATTAGCTGCGGCTGTGCGTAAGTTGAGGAGTACTTTAAATTTTCATTGGCAATTCATTTATGTATAACATTACCATATAATGTGATAAAAAATGTCATTTACTAATCGAACAAATTCTTATTTAAAATGATAACATCTATCCTAGACTAGCAAATATATAGCTTGAACGTTTTAGAATACCGGCAAACGCATCACATACAGCGCCTAGTAACATAAATCTGATTGGTATTAATATGTAAATGAGTTTGGTCCGTCTGGGCGTCGCGTCGGAGGCGGTGACCTGTCGCGTGGATGACGTATGGCGCGGTAGCGATGCATTTACATGCAATATCCGCTGCGGAGCGGTGTTCCTTCCCTACTTCCCCCTCTTCCTGGCGGGCACATACATCATGCCAGACATAATGCCCAGTTAATGATGTCAACACGAGCGTGCGGGTTTCGGTTCCTCATATAATAGCCAACGAAATTATTAACGAAGCTAGTGTGACACCTCGCGTTACGTTTTGCGTCAGACGTGCTCCAAATGTTAATATAACAGATATACACGCTTCACTTTACACGTACCTACCTA
The DNA here is from genome assembly GCA_949752705.1 of Callimorpha dominula. Classification (NCBI taxonomy): domain Eukaryota; kingdom Metazoa; phylum Arthropoda; class Insecta; order Lepidoptera; family Erebidae; genus Callimorpha; species Callimorpha dominula. The sequence goes on from OX456997.1 coordinate 26,113,188, forward strand.
GCCTTTTGCTATGCCATATTCTAGCTGATATTACAGCCGTAGATGTTTGAAGGAAGGATTAACCTGACTTCAGATTGTTCAGGTTCTTCCTAAACTGATAATTCCCGAATATTTAGGTTCGACTTTCAGACCAATTTTCTTGAATATCGGTTTATTATGAGGCCAAACTCATCTGACCCTCATAATTCAAAGTCAGACTATTCCACTTCTCTCTACTGAAAAAATATGACTTGGACCAACAAAATTAAACTAAGATATCAGTTTCCATTAGTATCAGCAGTAGTTGTATAGTATAACTAGATAGATAAATGTTTTTAATATGTGTTTGTTATACATAGATGGTTCAGCGAGCGGTGAGGGCGAGATCAGCGGTGACGAGCGGCCACCGTCCCCGCCGCGCGCGCCCTCCGCTCCTCTGCCACACCCTGCGCACCCCGCGCATCCCTCACACCCTTCACACCCCGCCGCCAGTGCAGCGGCAGCCACTGCAGCCGTCTTCGTAAGTGTAACACATTTCTTAAACTAACTCCCGACATCAGGAAGCCAAACTCTTGGCAAAGGAAAAACAAACGGTGCCTCGTGAATGCCAATCTAGAAATAATTTAATCATCCAAAAATAGCAAAGTAAATTACAATATACCGACATAATTGCTGTGTTAAAATCTTGTTACTGGTTAGGAACAGTGTTCTGGTCTTATGTAATTTTTTATTGCAATATTGACCTTTGGAATCGTGTATTTCAGAACGCGGCGGGCGCTGGAAACGCTCTCGCACAGCTGCAGCACCTGCTGCTCACTCAGCACGGTGCGCACTCACTACTACTGCACACACAGGTATACATACCCATCACCTGATTAGTACACTGAGAGAAGGTGCCTCAGAAGTTTGAAGCACTCTCATTTTAATAGAACCAACACTAATACTGATTTCCCTCACATTTCAGGTTCAGCAGGCCGTGGCGCAGGCGGCAGCGCAACAGTTGCAGCAGCTACAAGCTCGAGCTGGAGCCGTCCCTCCCTCCACGACAGGTAATAAATAATTATGATGGGATCGTATTGCTGTATTATTTTCACAAATTTGTTTGATGAAAAACCTTAAGACATGTTCATGTGTTTTGTTTTCTTAGACGGTCGGTCACCTTCACCGCGGCGGACCCCGCCAGGTGCAGGTGCATTCCTGACCCCACACACACCGGGCTCGGGACGTGCGCGCTCACCCTTGCATACACACTCACACACACCACTTCACGCGCACGCGCATAAACCGCGTGCGCTCGAACCCACTGCCGACGATACTGCAGACCTTGAGGAGTTGGAACACTTTGCCAAGACATTTAAGCAACGTCGCATTAAGCTAGGTGAGATTTTTGCTAGTCGTAATTCAACTCTAGTCTCCGTTGCTAAAAGACAAATTAACAAATTACGCACTTTGGTATACAGGCTTCACTCAGGGTGACGTGGGACTCGCGATGGGCAAGCTGTACGGGAATGATTTCTCTCAGACGACCATATCACGATTCGAAGCGTTAAACCTGAGCTTTAAGAACATGTGCAAATTGAAGCCACTACTGCAAAAGTGGTTGGAGGATGCGGACTCATCCTTGGCAGGTGGCGGCGGTGGTGCAGGCGGTGGAGCGGCTCTCGGTGCGGGGCTAGCGGAAGCCGTAGGGCGACGCCGCAAGAAGCGTACCTCCATCGAGTCCGGTGTGCGAGTCGCGCTGGAGAAGGCCTTCCTACACAACCCTAAGCCCACGAGTGAAGAAATCGCAGCTCTTGCTGATGCTCTCTGCATGGAGAAGGAGGTAGTACGCGTCTGGTTTTGCAATCGCCGCCAGAAGGTGAGACTCGTAACCGTCATCGGGTGGTCGTTAGTAGGTGATGGCCCAGTTCGACCCTGACCATTCCATGTCTGTTGCAGGAGAAACGGATCAACCCGCCGGCGGGCGAAAGCGGTGTGGGCACGATGGGCTCAAGCGTGCACCTGGGCGCGCACCACCCGCTGGCGCCGCATGCCCACGTGCTGCACGCTGCCGCGCTGCAGCCGCTGCAGCCGCTGGCGCTGCTGGCGCGAGCGCCGCCGCGCGACTGACGCGGGGGGCGCGCGCTCCCGCTGCTCACACATATCCTCTCGTTGTAAATAGTGATGGTACTGTACAGACTAGTTGGTTAGCGTGTATATAGATGTATGTGCGTGCGAGCCGCGCCCGTCTTTAGTGTAAGTTTATATATTATTATTATGTGAATTTTATTTATGTCCGGTGAGCGAGGCGCTACGCGCCTGCGCTGTTCAGAGCTCATATCAGTTAGCGCACCACGCGACGCGTATGTAAGGTGGATGTGTAGAAAACTATCTATATGTTACAATAAAACATGATAGACATTATTCTGTGTTTTATTCATGCTTATTGCGTGTGTTCCCCTTCCAGTAAGGTATCTTTAAAACGGGAAGTATGACGGTGTTTCCAAACCTTACTCTTCGAACATAATCTAATCGTGTCCACGCTGGTGACTACATAGCAAGATACAGCGCAAGCCAAATATTCGGTGAAAGTTATGCTTATATGGAATTTAATTTATTCATTCTGTTTTTTCGAAAATAAGGATATTAAAACTAATTAAAAAATGTATATATAATACGTACTATTTACATGAACGCGTCATAAAACTTCTCCACATAGTCGCCTACTGGTGTCGTTCCCAAAAGGCTGGCAGCATTGCCAAGTTGGATGGCAATGCTATTTGTCTGTGCAAGGAAAAAACCCGCCTTCTGGTCCCTAGGAGTGTAGATAAGTCACTTAGCTAGTTCGTTATAAACGGAACGAGCACTCAGACCCCATGACCCTAGCGTTTCAACCCCTAGCGGCTCAAAAAAGTAATTACCGATTAAATTATTGTACGGCATGGCATCACTGGCAGTAACGACATACCATCTGGCGTCTTCGCATCGTCTTGTACCAGACCATTGGCTTTACGTACGGCTGGAATGCCGGCGGTGAGCACGACGGATAATGTCGTTAAAATTGGCATATCAAGATATACGGCCTGCGTTTCTGCTACAAGAAAGGCCATGATATCCGAGACTGTCGATAGCTTCTCTGCAGTGACAAATAAGGAGCTCCTGGCAAGACGGAATGTGTTATCGTCCAACAAGGTGCCTATTTTGGGCGATAGAAGTGCCTGAATCCATTGGCCTGATTCCCATTCTTCCGCAGCCAACAAACGATAAATTTTAGGACTTGTTTCCAATTTTGCTTGGGTCAACAGAGTGACTCTATTTTGAGAATTCAAGGCATTTCTCAGGTCAACCTTCAAGATGACCTACCCTTCGTTACTGTCAATGTACGTGGAAAGGGCGTGTATGACAGCCTTACAACCAACTTTTGAGCCAAAACCAAGTTGCAATGGCTTGAATTTTGCTGCAAGTTCGGCGCTGTAATATTTGCAGCAAAGGTTGGTAAACCCTACGGCGCAAGGTACACCCTATGGCAATCGGACGAATGCTACCATTGTTCTTACGTAGAGCACGTAAGTTGGCTCCGTATAAGAAATCATCCACATTATCGGAGAGCATAAGATTGACTAATTTAAATGTAATCATTCGATTAGCGGACGACTAGACACTTCGAATAATGAGCAACAGAAGTCCTCGCACCTCGGATCACTCTTTGAAGAATCGGAACGGATATTTTTAAACGGGTTGACTTTTACCAAAAGCGGATTTGAGAGGTATTTGATGGAAATTGACTAAATGATGGAGAAACCGTGGGGTATGAAAGCACATTTTGGAACCTGTGATTTTTCCAAAATGTACTTTCAAGCCTCGCTCTTGGGCTTGACCTTTAAAAAACGGAAAAAAGAGCATGGAACACGGTTGCTTGTTGACGCAGCGGGTTGACGTGAACACACTGCCACATTGCCACTGTTGTTGGCGTTCACAAATATCATAATAAAATTATTTACATAAAATATAAGTTAATGCTTAGTTAATAATAAAAAACAGTCTAAAATAATACAAAACACTACTGACAGGCGCCTGCGTATCGCTGTCGGTTTTGCTTAGAAGCCGAATTGTTGCTTCGGCCGGTCGTGCTAATAAAGTATCCTGAGACCTATTACATAAAATAATTTTAAATCTTAGATGCAGAAATCTAACTCCATAAAAGTAATCTAAACAATTCTATAGTGCTTATAGTGTTCGCTGGTTTCATTCGTACTAAAAATTACACAATTGTGCAATGTTCATGGATTTAATACGATTTGCCCGTACACGTTCAAAGACAAAAAATAACAAGAAAGTGAAAGTTAATATGATGATTATTAAGTAGTACTTTCTGTTGAGTTTCAACTGTTCAACTGGCTGTGCCCACGGCTTGGCTCGCGTGTGTGTCGTAATCGTAATCTATAAAAGAACAATGTACCTATAAAAGACAGATAATTAGATAATGTGACACATATATAACATTTGGCTAAAAGTTATAACTTCCGGTAAGCTACTGACATTCATTTTAATTATGTTACTCTGTTAAGTATGTACACTTTGATCCGTTGCTTGTATGGATTGGTTCAATACAACAAAAAGGATATAACAGCTTAGCCACAAAACTGTAACCATCATAAAAACGTACTTGATTTACACACATTTTAGTACCATTTACACCATTCATATTGTGTGACCGTAATCTCAACAAGTTTTTTAACGTAGCGTACCGCATCTTCTACGTGACAACACATGATTTTAGTAAAAGGGTTCGAATGAGTTCGATGACATTTTGTAACACAACACGAAATGTATGTAACATTTGAAGTAAAAGCATAAAATACAAGGAATGAACCCGAATTAGAGACAAAAACCTGTTTTGTTTTTCTGTTTTTACTTACGCTTATTTTCGACGAATACAAAACGGCTGCCAAAAACCCGCGTTAAACGTTTGAGAAACTCTCGCCATGTGAACACTATACAAACACCCCACGACGTCTTATCCATTGATTGATTATTCGTTATAATAAGTTTATTCGAGAAAAAGTGCCATGACGATCGTGTTTGTCGAAGTATCAAAAATAACCATTTTTCACGAGGAATTATTGTAAGTGCGGTTGCACCTACAAAAAATAATTCCGCATTCCTCGTGATGGAATTTACGATCTTTATGAGTTAAAACAACAACAATATATGTATACATAATTCTAGCATCTCTAAAAATGTGTTCTAGTCTAAGAACTTAGTTTAATGATACAGAAGCCAATGTGCGACGGTGTGCGAGGTGCGGTAGTGGACTGTACTACTTTAGTTCATTCATAGATACCCTAATTCTTTTTCTAAAATAAAAGTCCCGTCAAAATCAGTCCACCGTTTCAGAGATTACTTGAAACAAATAGACAGACAGACAAAAATAAAAATAAAATGTTTTCTGGAGTTCCGTACGTCCGAATAAAAAACGGAACCCTTATAGGATCATTTCATTTTAACCATATAGGTCACAACTAATTTGCTCCGAATCTACTGGACCAATGACTTGAAATGAAAATAAGGAAATTTGGTACAAATCAATTCCTATGACCCAAACACTGATGTGCAAAGTAAATAACGGTTTAGCCTAAATAACTCCAAACAATGTTTGACATGACAAAAGGCATTATTACTGTTACGAGCTGAGGTTCGGGATTAGAGAATTATACCAGATTGTTACCGAAATAGACACAATCGATTTTAATAGATGACAAAATACACAGGGAAACTAGCAACAACACAATTACAATAATTTATTATCACTATTAACACTTAATTCACTTCTACTTTACACTTTACTCGCTGTTAATTCACTTGACACTCACTTTAAACTAACTCACTTGACACTCACTTGATAACTAACTCACTTGACACTCACTTGAAAACTAACTACTCCGCAATGCCACGCTTTATATAGCGAAACGGTACTTCCAGAAAAATCGCGACACCTCTGGTAAATTCTCCACAACAATAGAATCCGCTAATACATCGTAGAATATTCCATTAACGGGTTACTAACTACTTAGTTTCGTGTTGTGTCAACAGGTGGCGTGTATCTTTATTTTGTAGCTCTATACGACTTCCCACAGTCGCCAATAGATGGCGGGATATTTGTAACACTGCCCCCTTCTTAAACATGCTCGTCCCGAGCATGATTATCTTAACCGATCCACATGGAAGAGCCTGGGAGGGCTCCGCGGTCCTTTCTGAATGCGGTACATTGCGTCATTGAGTCTGGTCACTACTTTGTACGGTCCGTCCCATTTCACTTACAGCTTCGGAGATTTCCCTTTGCTGCGAACCGGGTTATGCAGCCAGACCAGTGATCCTTCCTCAAAGCTTCTGTCATTTTTCATTCGGTCGTACCGGGTTTTTATTCTCTCCGACGTCTGCTGTCCTGATTGTCTGACGTGCTCGTAAACGTCATTCATCTTGCTGCGTAAATCGTTGGCGTAATCAGTAATACTGCGCGGAGTGTCAGGGGGAGCGCCCGTGATTAAATGCGCAGGCAAATGCACTTCTCGACCGAAGTTTGCAAAGGCTGGTGTTACTGTTTATCCCAGTATCTTTGTCTGCCTTCCACAACTTTTGCCAAGTACCTCTCTAATGACAGATGGTATATAAAACTTTATGTGGTTATGATGGACTGCCCATAAGTGTGATTAAAGATAATATAGATATCTTAGCGGAACCCTTTAGTATATTTTATAATAGGTGTATTACAGAAGGTATTTTTCCTGACCAGTTTAAGGTTGCAAGAGTGATCCCAATCCATAAGAAAGGATCCAAGCAGGACCCAAAAATGTACAGACCCATCTCACTGTTACCCACTGTATCCAAAATATTTGAGAAAGTAATAAAGACTAGGCTAATGAGTCACATCAATAGCAACAGAGTACTAACCTTGAACTTGGCTTAACATGAAGCAGAAGGTCGCGGGTCTATTTCTAGACCTAAGCTCTACTTTTGATACCGTGAAACACGAACTGCTATTAAGCAAACTCGAGCACTATGGCGTAAGAGGACAAGCCATGCAACTTCTCAGCTCGTATTTAAAAAATAGAAGATTTTTGTAGAGATAACAGGCATGGTTACGGAGACTAGAAATAATAGCAGTTGTAAAAAAAGCAATACAAAGCTTTACGAGCAAGCTTTTAAATCAAAATTGATTCAAAGTACTGTAGGGGTTCCACAAGGCTTAATATTGGGTCCAATATTCTTTGTTATTTTTGTAAACGACCTGATTTATCATTTAGAGAATTGCATGACCGAACACACACAGCTGGTATTGTTTGCAGATGATACTAACGGTATAGTGTCAGCAAATGACATAAGCTCCCTCAATGAACGAGTGAATCGAGGTTAAGGTACAGTATCTTATTCTGGGGAGGTAGTTACGAGTACAATATTCAAAAGGCCTTTATTTTACAAAAAAGAGCGATTCGCACAATTGTACTCATTCATACACAAAAGTCATGTAAAAAATATTTTAAAGACCTTCAAATACTGACTGTCCCGAGTCTATACGTCCTGGTTCTCTTGACAAATTTTAAAAGATACATTCACGAGTATGAAACAGAAAATGAGAGGTTGGTAAGAGAAAGTACAAGACGCAAAGACATTCAGACCAAGCACATACCGAGACTTAATGTAGTTAAACATGGTACTTAAGATAGGTCAGTAAAGTTATTCAATAAACTGCCAAGAAGACTTCATTGACCAGCTTATCAGCTACCGACGTCGCCTCTTGGTTCGGTATCGCAAATACTTCCGGCCACTTCGTAAAATAATCCATGACAACCATGAAATACTTGTTGCCATCTTCACTCACCGGAAATGGACCTGCTACATCCACGGCAATACGTTCCCACGGAGCTCCCACATTATACAGCTGCAATACACCCCTGCTGCGTGTGTGAGGTCCCTTCACTGCTACACAACTAATGCATTTTCGACACCAGTCTTCCACATCGTCGCGGCAGTGGATCCAATAAAATCGCTCTTGAATCTTCAATTAAGTCCTTTTCACACCCAAATGGCCTCCTGAACATCCATCGTGGTAAAACTGTAAAATCTCGGGTACCTTGGCCTTCGAAACAACCATTTGGAGGTGACAGGTGTCCCCTCGCGCATTCTCCCATTTACGGCACAATACTCCGTCCTGGACGACCAAGCCTTCTTGAGCCTTCCGTAAGGTTTCCTTCCACTCGTCACTCAGGTCCGTTCTTAACATGCTGTGCCCGTCCGGGCACAGCTTCCCTGATCTCTTGCCTAACGCAGTGTTTACAGTCCATCTGTGCTAGGCCTCCTTGTGTGTGTGCGTCAGCGTCAGCGTTGCCATGATTTGCCGCTACGATGCTGAACCTCGAAATCGTACTCCTGCTATTGGGCGGCAGCATCAACCACCCTTCTCTCCTGTGGTCGTCCATCGCTTTGCCTTGGGCAATTCGCCCAAAGGTGGCCCTTCTCTCCGCAGTAGCATCGGGGGCTGTATTGGGGACGGTTACGGGCGGTGGGTGTAGTTACTTCCCTAACGCGGCTGTATCTTTTGATTGCGTTGGCTTAGAAGTTTGATTTTTTTACAGATCTAAGGGACAGTAAACCTGAGTATTTGATATACATTTCAGTTTGATACCTCCATGCGTTCCTGAGAAAAGGGTCTTGACAGACAGACAGACCTTCGGACGGACGGACATTAAATTGATCCTATAAGGGTTCCGTTCTTTCCTTTCGAGGTACGGAACCCTAAAAATACTTATTTTACTAGGTATTTAAATTATTGCACGATAATACCTCCTTCAAATAATCTACAATTATATTAGATGTTTCACCTGGCTCGTACTCTTACTTACTTACTCTACTCGTAGGTAGGTAAAGGTACGTTTAATGAATTTATCGTTTGATCCCTTTGTGAAAGCGGGACATTTTTGCCCTGGATGGGGACAACGGGACCGACAACCTGAAAGCGGGACTATATACGAATGGTCACGTTATGCATGCGCTCCTTTAACTGGGCACGGAATACGTGCTCCAGGTGCGCGTCACCGAACCTCGACTCTAAAGCCTCAACGAGCTGGTCGTAGGTGAAGTTCTTGCCTCTGCAAGAACTTCACCTACGACCAGCTCTCTAGCCTCCAGCACAGTCAACGCCTGGTCATGGAGACCCAGGGTGAGCGCTGTCATGACCTGCGCCTCAGTCCACCTGTTCGCTTTAATAACGGCCTCGAACTGGATCTTATAAGCAGACCATGAGGATGTTCCATCGAATGGAAGCACCTTAAACCCACGCGCAGCACGAGTACTCCCCACAGGAGCAGTTCCAAGCTTCAGGTCTCCTAGGGCTTTCTGTATATCCACAACCTTGTGCTCAGTGTCCGTGATGCGGGCCTCGTGCTGGTGGACCGTCTCCTTCATCACCTTGAGGTCCTTACCTAGCGCAACCTGGAGATCCTTCATAAGGAACATCTGCTCCTCCTTGTCTCGTCGCAACTGGTACTGCAGCTGCCAAGCCTGCTCCTCCTGACGACGGGTCTGCTCCTCCTGACGACGGGTTTGCTCTTCCTTGTCCCGCCGCAACTGGTCCTGGAGCTGACGAGTCTGCTCCTGCAGCATCATCATAATGCGGCGAGGTCCGGAGCCGCCGAGGTCGAGGGAACCGCGAATGAACCGTCAACAGGTTCTGCCGTCGGCTGCCGACCGTCCGCTGGTTGATACGGAGCATCCCCAAACCGTCTCTGGTCCATTTCCTGCTGTCACTGTCCCTTAGTACGAACGCCTTCCGTGTCCTCCTTCGGTAAAACCGGCATCATCTAATCACACTTCTGACACCAATTTGTTACGAGCTATACCAAATTGTTACTGAAATAGACACAATTGATTTTAATAGATCATAAAATACACACAACACAACTAGCAACAACACAATTACAATAATTTATTATCACTATTACACTTAATTCACTTCTACTTTACACTTTAATCGCTGTTAATTCACTTGACACTCACTTGAAACTAACTCACTTGACACTCACTTGAAAACTAACTAACTACTCCGCAATGCCACGCTTTATATAGCGAAACGGTACTTCCAGAAAAATCGCGACACCTCTGGTAAATTCTACACAACAATAGAATCCGCTAATACATCGTAGAATATTCCATTAACGGGTTACTAACTACTTAGTTCCGTGTTGTCTCAACAGATGGCGTGTATCTTTATTTTGTAGCTCTATACGACTTCCAACAGTTGCCAATAGATGGCGGGATATTCGTAACATTACTATATTCTTCGCATTTAATATTACTGTAAGTATGTATAAGTGAAATCTGACGAACGTATTATATTGTCTAATTCTACAAATGGTCCCCCGTATCAAATCGACCCTAGTGGCGAATTGTATAAAATTTAAATTTTTAACTGGAAATATTGACTTAAGTCAAGCCTACACTTAAAAACCAAAAAGACAAGTGAATGCCGGATAAACAAGTGACAGCCGGAAAATGAAGAACTTTTATTGACCTTAAACTGAGGTGCTATTATTTATCGAAAGTAAATAAAATTAAAAAACTTTCTCATTGAAAACGATAACATTGTTGACAGTAAATGAAACTGATTTTCTTACATTTTTAAACAATTAAGTCCTATTTTCTTCAAAAAATTACTTAATGTGAGATCACCCTGGTCAAGTTCTCTGAACGAGTCCTTATACTTTTATCAACATTAATATCCCTATTTCGCTGATTCTTCAGCAAAGCGGAAAACAAAGTTTTTATGAACTTAAAGTCAAAGTGTTTAAAAACAAAATTCAAATCGAACTTATTATGAAGTGGAGATGTTTAGTTATAGCTAAATGTATTTATTATGTTAAATTGCGTTATTGCTGGATGTTAGTGATCTGTAAAATCCTTTAAAAATAAGTTGCAAAAATGATTTTAGCTATTACTTTTTTGTCAATATAATATAAAAATACTTAAGGTGTTTATTCTTTACTCGCCATTGCCGCGTGGCTGTACTAATAATAAATAATAGTTATCTTCTCAACAAAAAATAAATGTTACTTATATATATATATATATTCTATACAATGTTGCGCTAAATCAGGTTTTGAGTGATTAGCCAGAGTGAAGTTGTAATAAATGTAGTCTATTAAACCGTCAATAATAAACCCATAATTTCTACGAAAGGTGACGAACTTAGAAGGTGTGGACTGCCAGCGTATTCATTTGTTGTAACTTGTAGGCAAGGCGAACTGACGGCTGCTTCTCTCACACAATATGTAATATAGTTAGAAATATAGTGAAAATAATAATAAGAGCTACTGAAATGTAAAACATATTGAGAGCGCCACGGATTGAGGTTTTTATTTGAGTAGGTAGTTATTTGTTATTAATACTTTTGTGTAATATAATATGTAATACAAAAGTATTAAATTATAAGAGTAGGTCTTTCTCTAGTCTACGCAACAGCCATTACTAGCAACCCGCCCTAGCTTCGCACGGGTAGCAGAGACATCTTCAACAATCATAATCATATTTCAACCAATTTACACAAAACCTTAACAAATTACATACCTAAACCTTCCTCATAAATAGCTCTATCTATTGATGAAAACCGCTTGAAAATCCGTTGAGTAGTTTTTGAGTTTATCGTGAACAGATAGATAGACAAACGCGGCGATGTAAAATGTAGTGATGTAGTGATAGTGCTGTATATGTCTACAGCATCAACATTTTATGTTACTATCGAAGGTTTAAGGATATTTTAATTACCTATAAAAATTCAAGATATAAATTTCATAGGGGAAATAATTTTATTTATCATTATATAAAACTCAACACTCATAAATTTTATTATCAAGTTTGTGTTCCGATATGCACTGCGAGCACTATAAGAACTGACGTCAATTTAGTATACTGCGAAGCCGTTCCTTTATGATTAGCTTTACTGGTTACTGGTAAGGAAAAGGAAAAGGTAATAATTGACAATTACTCGCATAATAAAAGTAAGTTTACTTTTTATTAAAAGAAAATATTGTTTTTTTAAGTAACCGAATGCATAATAACTTTATAACCGCATTATTTAAATGGGGCTATGTACGGTAAAAGTGATGAACATATTTCGACTAATAATTGTTTATTATCTAACTGGAAAATAAATGTAGTTGATCACATGATCAAAGCACTGAGAGCACCTTTCTTCGAAAACTATTATAACGAAGGTATTTTGAGTTTTGTATGGGAGTGATGTATCTGTTACGAAGTAACTATTATCTTATCTGTGCCCTGACTGCTAAGCCAGAGGTCGTGGGTTCGATTCCCACCCAGGACAAATAATTGTGTGATGAACACGATAATTTGATCTGTGTCTGGGTGTAATTTATCTATAATATGTTTGTATTTAGAAATATATAAGTATGTTTATCAGCAGTCTGGTTACCATAGTACAGGCTCTGCCTAGTTTGGGATCAGACGGCCGTGTGTGAGATGTGTGTCCGTATTATTATTATATATATTATTATTATCTCTAATATTTGTGACCCCGCTTCTGAAATATGATGATGGCAACAGTGGCAAATATGAACACCATTTTGGTATATTTCTACCATCTCTAGTATCGTCAAGTTGAGTCGAGACTGTTTCTAACATGTACCTACAAGAAACAAGACTAGCTGTTACAATGTAATATATCGCACCGTCTCTGACAGAACAGTAGTAACTGAACAATACGGAAACGGAAACTACCTGGAGTCATTGCTATATAACTATAACGCAATTTATGAATAATACTTATTTCACTATCTATATAGCCCTGGACACGCCCGGAGGGATATCCTAGTAATAAATTTACATTATTAATAGAATATTAATTGTCCTCAAGGTGTCATAAAAAAGTTAAATCATCCGCAAACATCAAAGTTTTCATAGACATCTTACAGCTCTATTGCTTTCATAGACGTGTCCTTTGTCACTTATAGCCTCCATTTATGGATTCAAATTCAATTTCAAATTCAAAATCGTTTATTCATTTAAGACACTAAGTGACATTTATGAACGTTAAATTGAAGCTAGAGTTAAAATCATAGATCGGCGCAAACAGACGCCACAGCATGTGCTGGATTGTCGAGGTAAATTAGGTGAAAACACCAAAATCTACTGCCTGCTTGTGTCGATCTATAACTTCCAGTTTCCAAAATGCGTAGAGCCTTATGAGAAGAATACTGGCAAAGAAACTCATGGCCACCTTTTTTAAAAGTCAGATCTTCAGGTACAATAGTGTTAGTGTTACACGAAAGGTAAACAGGATGCAAGGTTCATTCGTTTATGTTGAAATCAAAACTTAAACAGCACCTTTGTAATTTAATACTCTGTTAAAGTATGTCAAAAAAAATACGCCAAGGCTCTATGTAAATATATACTTCAAAACTAAAAAAATGTCAATCGACAGCAACGCCACCTACTTATGATGTTGTGAGGCGATCATGTTATGTTTGAGACTAGATACTTAGTATGCCCACCAGCTCACAGATGGCGCTGTATTCAACATCTTCGGTTCATATAACCGAAAAATTATAATAATATACTAATATAATACACTACGCTACGTTTTCTGCAAAGCGTGCCGCAAAAAGAGACAAAAGAAAAATACGTCACTTTAATTAGGGTTACCGTGGGAGTAAAAATAAAAATCCCACAATTTCTGTGATTATAAGGTATTCCACGAATTGATAGAATTAAAAACTACTACTAGCGACTTACCGTCGCTTCGCTTGGGTGCGTCCCTAGGTGCGTTTTAATATAGTAAACAAATTAGCAGGGCTGCCACATTGTATTATTGGATACAAAATTCATATAATTCGATTATCTTTTGCATCCTCTAGGTAAAGTAGATTGCATTGTATAATTATTGGATACAATGTCATTAATGATGTTCTAGCGTAATAAGTACGTACATACATATAGAGAAGAGATACTTAAAAGAAATCATGTCTGTGATAAACAGTTAAATCCTTATACGTTAAAGTTAAAACACCTTTTATTGAAATCCCCAAAGAGTGTCGTACTATAGTTGTACAAAATGTACAACACTGATTTTGTATACTTAATAGTAAGTGATTTTGTATAATTTCTGAGACTCGGCGGTATAACATAAGTTGTCCTTACTGGCAGCCCTGCAAACTAGGTACATTTTAATATTACTAGTTCATATTAATTGTTCTTGTTATAAATGCTTATAAGGTTTTTTTAATTTATGTAAAAGCATATTTGTGGTGTGAAAATATTTACAATACAATAATTACGAAAATCTATTCTATTTACTATAATTGAATAAAATGTCTCATACTCATAACATACACACAAAATAAATCATACAACCAAAATAATTATACCTAATCTTTTTTTTTTTTTAATATAAATTTAGTCAAAATAGAAATTTAATAATAAGCATTTTGATAATATGAAGTTAATCATTAATGACTCTCATATTTTGTTTAACTACGTTTTTTTGGTTCTATCTAAGATTTGACATATTTTGAGCTTTCCACATAAAACTATTTAATTAATCTTTTGAGTCGATTTTAATATAAACTTTACAATTTTAGTTTTAGTATATAAATAGTATTTTTGAGTGTACCTTAGGAAATACACTCATCTTATCGTACACTCATGTTCAGTAGGCCTTTTAAAAAACTATAAAATTTACCAGTTATTTTCTTTTACTCACTTAAAAACTTAATTAAGTTTTATTACCACTACATATTATAAAACAAAATCCCCCACCGCGCATGTCTGTCTGTTCGCGATAAACTGAAAAACTACTAAACGGATTTTCATGCGGTTTTCACTAATAGACAGAGTGATTCATGAGGAAGGTTTAGGTGTATAATTTGTTAAGATTTGTATAAATTGATTGAAATATGTTGATCGTCTCTGCTACCCGAGCGAAGCCGGGGCGGGTTGCTAGTATTGTTTTATATGTAATTTAAAAGTTAAAATGTTAATTTTAAATTAGATTTCTACTGTTTAAAGTAAAAAAATTGAGCAACCTTAATATTCAAAAAATATTAATCTGAATGACTATTATTAAAGGAAGAAGAAGGAAAGAAAGAAAGATGTATTTATAACACGCACAGACGATCCACACAGTATAAACTAACTACATGTAATGGTCTGCTATGTTTACTTTCAGAAGTTTCAAAAAAGTAATTAATACACACTGCAGATCATATCAATTTTTTCATTATTAGTGGCTTATAATAACTTTTACACCCTTTAACGATACAACGAACCATGTTTTTTTTAAATGGCTTTAGTACTCGGTTTAAATTGGTCACAACAAAATATAACAAAAGTTACTTACTTTAAAGCACTTATAACTGTATTTTACAGGAAGACGATGGCTAGTTGCACGCTAATTGTCAAACTTTGTTTAGCAAAGTAGTGTGCTAACCTTGAAAAACGTGCCACGCACCGTGAAACAAAAAATCTCATCGCTCTGTCTCATTTCTTTATAGTAGTATAAAGAAATGAGACAGAGCGATGAGATCAGCACTCTGTTTCTTGCGCGAATGCGGCAAAACTATTAATTTGTCTATAGCATTCTCTGTCTACGGTACCTATAGACTTTCCGAACCGTGACAGGTCAACATATACATATACTAGATACGTGTAGCTTGATGTAGCCGTTTTAACCTATTTTTTTTATTTGTAACACATATTGTTTAAAAAAGTTATCTTTCTACACTTCTCCTCTACTTTAAATCTTCCAAACTTCACATGCGTTCGTGGCCGAAACTTGCATAGAAAGGGGTACAAAAAATTCTCCTCGCATATTAATTTATGGATATAATTTTTATGAATTTTGGTATAGATTTAAACCTTATTTAATTTATGCCGTAATCGGCCGGGTATGATTTACTTTGCATCTTATAAAACCTCAGATGTTAAATTATAATGTATTGTGGCATAAATAAATGATTGATTGATATTTCTATAAATAATTAATTAGTTTCACGGCATACATTTTAATTTCAAAAGATTATGACCTTGCGGTTGTAAACAAGGTGCATCTGTCAATGGAACATTTATTTAAATTATCAGTAATTTAAATAAATGTTCCATTGTCAAGGGCATGACTCTAGCATGTAGTTACACAATATAAAAAAAACTATTCGTTTGAAAGTTATGACCGTTTGAATTCCCAGGTATTATCACCACCGATTCTCATAATGAAAGCATTATGGAACGCTCCATAACAAGTAACTCCAAACATTTCTTTATTTTTGGAATTACTCAATCTGTTATTCCAGAAAAACCATTAAAACTCACTTCAAAAACTATCAAGCAAGTAAGATAAAGAACTCGAAAGGCGCCTGAACAGTTTACGGGATTTCTTACGCTTTTGCCATATTTTGGCTTTGAATAATAATATGTCAAAATTCTTAAGTTTTCCTAAATAAAGGTTTTAGTCTATAAAATAAGTGTTTTACACTTGTACGCTAAAATGTGACAGAAGTTTGATTTTTGTAACATTCCGTACAAATTTAAAGACATACCAAATGTAATGATGAGATAAGAATAGGGGTGTCGCAGGGATCAATATTGGGCCCGTTTCTCTGTCTTGTATATATTGATGATCGCCCCCAGTTACTGGATAGTCAAGCTAAAAATAGTAATATTTGCTGAAAACTCATTCTAGACGCGCCAATCACTTTGACAATGTATAAGACGACTAGCAGTTCCGGCGCGGCTTCGCTCGCGTGTACATATTTAGCGTCTATCAAGACGCGCCAATAACTTTGACGATGTACGAGTATATATAAGACGATTAGCAGTTCCCGCGCGGCTTCGCTCGCGTGTACATATTTATACATTTTGCGAGGAACCCTAATTCTCTTTCCAAAATAAAACTAGCCTAAGTTACTCTTATAACACCAGCTATCTGCCAGTGAAATACCAATCGGTCCAAGCGTTCCGGAGGTTAGCCGGACCAAACAGGCAGACAGACAAATATTTAAAAAACCGATTTTTATACATAGGTATCGTGCAAATAACTGTATGAGCTTAAAAAGAATCATTCTTTTGACATAGAAACAGACACTTATGATGTATAAGATTTTCTTTGCCCAATGTTAGACACACTCAATGTTAAGTCTTATTAAATGAGGAAAAGCTAGATTTTGTAAATGAAACTGTTACCTAGGCAGTAACTACTTAGAAAATTTGTGATCTAGGGATAACGCTGGATTCTAGATTACAATATGGCTCTCACTTAACATCTCTTTCAAAGCGGTTGAGTTCTGCAGCATGGGGTGTGGTGTGGTGTGGTAAGGAAAGTTCGCCAATACATGCAGACATAGACACTGCACGACTAGTTTACTTTAGTTATTTCATGTCCTACGGTATTTTATTGTGCTGCAGATATAGAGTATATATATATATATTTTTTTTTATCGTGTGGAAACCCCCACGGGTCATCACCTTACGGAGGGTGAAGTGGTATGTCGGACTCGAACCGACTAAAACCACACGGTGTTCCGTCACAAGAGAGTCTATTGCAGGGGACCCGGGATACCCTAGGAAGGAAACTTTCGGGAACCCCTGCAGACTATGGCCTCCTGATCAGCAGGCGACCATACCGTGCGATAGGGGGGGCCCTACCCCCCCTCCAGATGGGAGAGGCGCGTGCGGAACCCGCCGCGCCACCGTCTTAGGCCTGCTTCTGCTCGGGTAACGGTCAGTCCAACCCGCTACCCCCAGATATAGAGTATATACCTATTGATTCTGCAGAAAAGAGCTATCAGAGCCATTTATACTCTACTCAGTCGCGAATACCTTAGGGATCTATTTAAGAAAATTAAAATCCTGACGGTGCCTTGTCAGTATACTTATGAAAAATTTAGTATGTCAGATAATAATTGCATTTATTTACAAAACGATGTGAAAGAACTAAGATATTACTAGAACGAAATAAGTCAGTTCAACCAAAATTTAGATTAACAAAAGTACAAACGTCTTTTATGGGGTTTTAGACCAGGGTAGAAGCCTTTAAAAATAATGAAAAGTGAAAAAAATTTATAATAGAATGAAACCCATTAGAAAAGGAGGGAAATATGATAAAAATGAAAGGAAAAATAATTTACGGGCGATCTGAGGTTGGGAAGGGGATGGGGGTGAGTTTTTAAGGGTAAAAAACGGTTTTTCTCGATTTCCGGCAAAACTAAAAGTCCTATCGAAAAAAGTCAAATGGAAAAGTTGTAGATAATAAAAAGATCTAAAACTTTTGTATTTACACTTTTTTCACATAACCTCAAAATTTATGTGAAAAATTCAAAAAACCAAGTTTTTGGTTTTTTATTTTTATCTTTTACAAAAATTATTTTTTTTATAACGAAATTTTGTGAAAACTTACCTTTTTATGTCTCAAATACGCTGTAATTTATTTAATTAAAAATATTTATTTTTTCACCTTATTTTGAATTAATATCGAAAAAACACCCTAATTTTCAATCGAAAATTCACCCGTCAAAATATCAGCTTTTTTCAAAAAGTTGGTGTGGTTTCTGTTCGTTGAAATCTCTACTTTCCGATGGTGAAAAAAAAAATATATGTTACTATGGTAAATCTTCTCAGAAAACGCAAAAATTAAAAAAAAACTTGAATTTGAAAAATTTTTTTTAATTATTATAAATAATTTTGAGCTATTTATTAAAATTTAGACTTTAATTACTCGAAAAACGTTAGATTACATGTGACGTTGATAACAAAAAAATTGCAAATAAAAATATACTACTATCTCTATTTTTATCTGTATCAATCAACTCAACCATAAAAATCGTAATATTTTCTTTAAAAAGGCATATTTTATTTAAAAAGGGCATATTATCAGCTTCAAACTTGGTTGGGTAACGAACTAACAGCAACAGATTGGGGCTGGAAGCAATTTCAACGTGGAATTATGCCCAAATTTACACAAAAAGAATTAATTCCGGAAATATTGCTCAAAACAATTTGCTGCAGCTGTGAAACTGGATGTAACAGTTTAAAATGTGGTTGCCGAAAACATGGTTTAAAATGCACAAATTTGTGTTCAAACTGTCATGGTTCTGAGAATTGCTCCAATATTGAAAAAGAAACCTATGAGGA
The DNA here is from genome assembly GCA_949752705.1 of Callimorpha dominula. NCBI lineage: Eukaryota > Metazoa > Arthropoda > Insecta > Lepidoptera > Erebidae > Callimorpha > Callimorpha dominula. The sequence continues at coordinate 26,132,337 of OX456997.1, forward strand.
AGTTAATGATTCAGAAGATATTGTGGATGAAGAACCAACGCAGTCTGGAAGTAATGTTGGAGAGGAAGAAGGTGATAATCATGAAGATTTCGAAGATCTACTAGAATCGGAGATGTTTGACGAATCTAACGATGAAGAAATGCCATCAAAAAGACAAAAACTTATGAATAAGTGATTAGAATTGAAGATAAGGTATTTATGAATGATGAGATTAATGTGTTTAAAAATATTGTAATGAATAACGTAATGAGAATAAAGCATCTACATTTAATAGTACGATTTACATTTATATTTATCTATAATGAGATTTTCTATGACATAATTGTAATTAGAATTAAATAAATCAACTTTTTAATAGAAACAAATTGCAGCAATCACATTTTTTAGATGAAATTATTTATAATAATTAAAAAAAAATTTTCGAATTCAAGTTTTTTTTTAATTTTTGCATTTTCTGAGAAGATTTACCATAGTAACATATATTTTTTTTTTTACCATCGGAAAGTAGAGATTCCAACGAACAGAAACCACACCAACTTTTTGAAAAAAGCTGATATTTTGACGGGTGAATTTTCGATTGAAAATTAGGGTGTTTTTTCGATATTAATTCAAAATAAGGTGAAAAAATAAATATTTTTAATTAAATAAATTACAGCGTATTTGGGACATAAAAAGGTAAGTTTTCACAAAATTTCGTTAAAAAAAAAAAATTTTTGTAAAAGATAAAAATAAAAAACCAAAAACTTGGTTTTTTGAATTTTTCACATAAATTTTGAGGTTATGTGAAAAAAGTGTAAATACAAAAGTTTTAGATCTTTTTATTATCTACAACTTTTTCATTTGACTTTTTTCGATAGGACTTTTAGTTTTGCCGGAAATCGAGAAAAACCGTTTTTTACCCTTAAAAACTCACCCCCATCCCCTTCCCAACCTCAGATCGCCCGTAAATTATTTTTCCTTTCATTTTTATCATATTTCCCTCCTTTTCTAATGGGTTTCATCCTATTATGATTTTTTTTGGTTTTAAAAATTATCGACCCTGGACTATTTATTAAATTATTTAATGAAATACCTCCTAATTTGAAGAATTCAACTAAATGAGGAAAAATTTTAAAGTTGTTTAAAACGCACACTATGTAAACGAGCATATTATAAACTAGGCGATTATTTTGCTGATCCTGCTCCACAGCCACAGCCACGCTATAAATGAGTAGTGGTGTTAAGCAGCAGAAGCTTCTCCCGAATGTTCACTTGTATATTACTTTTTATCTGACATGTATCTATTTATTGATATCATCATCTTCCCGCCTTTTTTCCAAATTGTCCTTGGGGTCAGACAATTTCAGGTGGGAGTGTATGTATGTCTGTATATTATTTTGCTGGTCTTGCTAAACAGCCGCAGCCACGCTGTAAATGAGTGGTTGTATATTAGTTAATATCTGACATGTATCTATTATTATTATTTTATCTAGTTTTGCCTGTTTGTAGGCACGGTTCTTGACCTTTATTGTTTTCAACTGTATTTGTAGCTACTATTAGACAGACATACGCAGAGGGGCACTTTGTTTTATAATATGTAGTGATTGAAGTACAAGGTACACACTAGGGAAGTGAAGCAAAGGGTGGCACGACACAAAGTATGAAGTTACCTAATTTGATTAAAAGGAACCCACCTTAATTTTTAAAAGTAAATAAATACTTCATTCGTTAATTTTTTTTTATAGCCCCTTGGATCAGGATGTAACCAAACTGACACAAGTGTTAACAAATAATAAAATTAGACTAGGTAGTAGATACCTTAGAATATATTCTAAGGTATCTACTAATCGCTTGGGTTAAATACGCGGTGGACCTGTCTCCATTCACTAAAACATTTGCACATTAAATCATAGTACAATACACAATTTATCGTCGATGGACGACACATTCAGGACGGTCGGCAAATTGCTCCGCGCTCGCGCTATGCTGACAGTGGCAAGATAGCGGCGCGGCGGCGGCGGCGGCGGCGGCGCGGGTGTCTGTCGAACGGCCGGTGTTCGCAGTTCATTGATGGAGAGCCGCCGGTGACGTACATCTGTAACACACAGTGAGTGCACCACGTGGTGCGCGCGCGCTAATGTGCACCGCAAACAGTCTCAGTGAGGTGTGCTGTGCTGCTACACCGCACCGACCGACACACAACACCGGACGGGCGTTCTCACTCAAGTGTTCAGCTACTTCTCGTGCTCCTTTATATTGTAGTTTAATCGAGAAGTTCCTGTTTTCTTTGTTCGGTCATAATACAAAAATAACAGAGACACATTGTTCAAAATTGTGGGCGGTCATAAGCCCCACACAGCGCGCAATAGCCGCGAGTGTAGTGACCTTATGTAAGTGCGGTGTAAATTGTGCGCGTGATATCAACGCTGTTATCAGTGCGCGATTAGATACGGCGACGAGCACACCTCTAGCGGCGCGGCGCGACGCGGCCCGGCTCTCACCTGCACACTGCACAGTGTACACCGACACAAACATGAGGAGCAAAGACCGCCTGGCAGAACTGCGACACGTAAGTACGTCACTATTTCTCTACTTGACTTTCTCGCCGACCTGATACAACAGCACTTCCCGTGTGGATGGGTCGCGTCGCGAGAGGCGACATATTATGCCCTCCGCTTATCTGTGTCATACGTTGTCTACATCACCGAATGACATCATGCCCACTGTAAACAAACACCGGCCGTTCTCTTGTGACATCAGTATAAATATTGCCATTTACTATCTGTATCTATGCCATTGGCGATCGCGACTCGATGACAAGTGCAGCTAGAGCCGCCAGCAGATTGTTTATAAGAATGCTGGCACTGCGTGCCTGCTCACTGCTCAATGCTGGAGTGTTTCCAACATTGATACACACTACGTTACATACGTGCACACGCAGACGTCCGTTTCATTGACCACGCACGCTTGATGCGCCGCCGGGCATATCCCGGACATCCTCACTCATTTTCAGAAATGAGAAATTTATTTGTGATACGTAGGTACAATTGATGGTAAAATATTATTACATTTTAATGTCCTCTATGCCTACTAGACACAAATATTTAAAAAATATTTTAAATTAGGATTAAACAACAAAATACAATAATAATTGAAGTCAAAATAAGAAAAAAATAAAAAGAAATTAAGTAATAAATGAAGTGAAACATGTCAATAATAGAATTGTTGAAATTAAAATTCAATAGGCAATGCCCCCCCCCCCCCCCACCAACACGAGCCAAGCGAAGCGCAAGGGGCACTACCTACCTTTTCTCGAAGCGCTTCGTCGTTTCTTTGAACCCTCATAACTTGGGTTTGGATGATACCAGATACACAACATTCTCGGGACATGACGTCAATGGTAGACTTGTGGACTTATCAAACATATAAAGTTTCAATTGCATAGCTCTTATACTTTAGATTATATTGATATCCGTTTTAGGAAAATTCCTCATTTTTAATACAGACATGGCATTTTGAAAGTGCAAAATTGAACTGCAAAACTGGTCGATAAAGCTAATATGTTTTTGTAACATTAATGAAACAGAAACTATGGATATTTATTTATAATTTATAAAACCGAGGATGTTGGTGGAATGTCCGGATTTTTCTGAAAATGTCTAAAACACATGTCCGTAAATAATATGTTGTTTAGAAATGTGCAACTAGGTACACATGTTCTATTTTTATTTTCAGCTAAATAAAGTTAGACTGTTTACTCTGTTTAGTGCCATCTCCGTCCAGTGACATGTTCTGCGACTCTTTTAATTGCAGTCCGTTCTAAAGAAATGCCTAATTGGTGACATTGACTTTTGACCATTTAAGGCTTCTCGTTAGCCACGACTCGCCTTAAATTACACTATTAGTTATATTTACATAGGTTTAAAAAAAACTGAGAAGAACAGGCCGAAATTGTCAATCAATATTTGTATGCATATTGAAAGGCAAAAAGTGATAGCTGGTCAGACTCTTACTATTTATTGGCACTTGGTTTTGAGTTCGATTTCCGGTCGAGCTATTCTGGCTTTTCGGAGTTAATACGCTTATTAGAAAAACATCTTTAGTAAACCTGTAAACTTGAATTAAATTTAAGGTTCTCGAAGACTTCTTGAAGTTTATCCATTCGCGGTACACTTTTTACAAATTTCTATTATTTAACTTGCAATGTTCCTATGAGTAAGTGGTTTGTGTTTGAAAGTTTGAGGCACTATCCGTTACACAAGTTACTATATATGTCATTGCCTCAGGCTTAGAAAATTTCAATTTTGATAAGATCTACATTATTTTATACTTTTTAGTCAATGACATTTTGTCATTGACTAAAAATTATAAAATAATGTAGATCTTATGTAGATACTATAGAAAGTAGAACTGTAAAACGAATTATATATATATACGGACTATTTACATGCATGCAGTGTGTTCCCAGAAGGCTTGCAGCAAAGCCACGATGAATGGCAATGCTAACTCTCTGTGCAAGAACACGGCCCGCCCTCTGGTCACGAGAAGTGTCGATCAGTCGCTTGGCTAGTTCCTTATAAACAGAACAAGCACTCAAACTCCATGACCCTTTTCGACCCCAAACGTAAACGGCTCAAAAATATAGTTACCGATTTCATTATTGTATTAATTATAATTTATTTTAATTATTAAAAAACAAGCTGACCTTGTTTGCTCTATATTAGCTAGAGCAAGCAACGCCTCGCCTAATGAAAAAAGGGTTAGTTTAGCCACTTAGTAATCTGTGGTTTAGGTTCGACTGATTCGGACGGTGCCCACATAACTAACCATTATATTCGCTTTCAGTTTCCTATTCACTTGGTTTCAGTTTGTTGAATGTTTATATATGTCTTTTAAAATGAACGGATTGTGTTCCAGCTGGCGAATGGCGCCGCGGCGGGGGTGTACCACGATACTGTGGAGCTTATGGTGAAGGACCCTGTACACCAGAACACCGATATAGATGAAATCTTCCAGGAGGTCTGTATACACCATACCTTGACTAGAGGACAGCGAGTGTCCTCGCGGTGTGCGAACGGCACGCGACGCGTTTAATTATAATGAATGAGGTAGTTAACAACGCGAGCTCATTGCGCTCATTGGGGCCCAACTAATTAGCGACACAATGGTCCCAATTCTGTTACTTCACTCGCTAAATTAAAATTCACTAAATTTTCTTCATATAAGATGTAAACCTTGTACACTTCAAAACAAGGTCTTATTTCAAATTGAAACAAGTAGGTAACATATGTCGCTATCGAAATAAGCAATTTATTTGTCGACTAAAGTCTGATACGCTTAAATAAACTTTAATACCACGTAGCGAGAGCCGCTATCCGTTGAATGCCATCTCTTTTGCTCTTGTGTAGATTAAAAACACGTCATCCTTGTTCGTTTTGAACAAGTTTTTATACGGCAATTATACAGCGTTTGAATAAATGAAGACTCTCGCTGCGTGGAAATAAAGTTGAGTATACGTTGACAGCTTTAGTGAAATTTAGCGGGGCTGAGACATAGATGCTAGTAACAAATAGACCTTATTACGAAGAACACTAGGTTGATTTCATATGAAGAAATTAAGTCAGGTTTTAGTTTAGTCGAGTGTACAATAGAATCGGCACCAATATCGTGTTGATCAGTGAACGCACTCTGGCTACCTAGTCACTATCCGAGTGCTGCTGTGCTGTGCTGGGATGGTAAACGTTCCGATCGGTGCTATCATGTGATATGCTTCTCTACGTATAGGTCGCACAGTCGTTTGTTGTAAATAATAATACTCCGTTTATTGTTTTATGTAAAGTACCGCACAATTAGTTTTGTTATTGCTTATACAAGTAACAGTACACTGCTAACTGCATGTGAGCACATACACACACACGTATAACCTATAATAGAGTGTGTATGGAGCTCATTGGGAAGCTTCTTGTTTATTAGTCGTCGTGATTTATCACAGCAACAGTCCTTAACCTGGAGCCGAGGCGCGACGCGACGCTCGGTGCACCACACCACACGCGCTCCATCACGGAGTGCTCTTAGCTGCGACCCACAGCCGTCTAGCTCCGACCTACCTACCTATCTATACCTGTGTCTAGTGATATATTCACCATTCATAACAATCCATATACATAGGCTGCACTAAAAGTATCGGGAATGGAATATTTCCACTGTTTCTGTCATATTAAAATCTTTTTAATTGAAAACACCTTGGTTTTAAAAATCGAATACCATTTATTTATTTAAAAAAAAATTCTCGGTCTTATCACAAGGTTTTGTCAAACTTGTTTAGTCGTTGAGAAAATTGAATTGACTCGAGAAAATTCAAGAGCGATGATTTATTATGACTTTCGGAGTGGTTTAACGCAACAACAGTGTGTTGACCGGGTGATTTCTGCATTTGGTGATGAAGCTCCATCCAAAACCACAATTTATTGCTGGTTTGCTGAATTTCAACGTGGTCGTGTCAAGCTCAGTGATGATCCCCGTCAAGGTCGTCCAAAAACTGCAGTCACCCAAGAAAACGTTGATGCTGTGCGTAAGCTGATTGAGGAAGATCGACATGTGACATACCGCGAAATTCAGGTAAGTTTAGACATTGGCATGAGTCAAATACAAATAATCTTGCATGAACAATTAGGTTTAAAAAAGTTGTTTTCCCGATGGATACCGCATTCGCTCTGTGAAGAGCAAAAAGCGGCTCGCGTTACTTGGTGCGTCAGAACTCTCGAAAGATTCCACGCAGGGTCCTCAAATGCTGTATACAACATCGTATCAGGTGACGAATCCTGGATATACGCGTACGAACCCGAAACAAAAAACCAGTCACGAGTTTGGATGTTCGAAAATGAGTTAAAGCCAACAAAAATTGTTCGTTCACGGAGTGTTGCAAAAAAAATGGTGGCCAGGTTTGTCTCCAAAACCGACCATGTTGCGACTATTTCTCTTGAGGGACAAAGAACGGTTAATGCAGAATGGTATGCTATCATTTGTTTGCCACAGGTCGTTTCTGAACTCCGTAAAGAGAACTGCAACCGCCGCATCATCCTCCTTCACGACAATGCGAGTTCTCACACCGCGCACAGAACAAAAGAGTTTTTAAAGCAAGAAAACATAGAATTATTCGACCATCCGCCGTACAGCCCCGACCTAAGCCCTAAAGATTTCTATACTTTCCCTAAAATAAAGAATAAATTGCGTGGTCAGAGATTTTCATCACCTGAAAAGCTGTGGACGCCTACAAAACGGCCATTTTGGAGACCCAACTTCCGAATGGAATGGTTGCTTCAATGATTGGTTCCATCGTATGGAAAAATGTGTCAAAATACTTCGAAAAGCAATAAATTCAATTTTAAATAGTAATGTTGTGTCACTTCCTTGATTCCCGAAATTTTCAGTGCCGTACATACGTTTGTGCTGGTATCGTTTACAATGTAGTACGAATCACAGCTATATGTACATACTATAAAAATTAAAGTAAGTAATACTATCTCACATAGTTATGGATAAATCCTGTTTGGGAAAAAAAAAGGCCCTTAGCTTTATATTAGTAAAATGACGATGTTTTGGTGGTTGCATTATGCTTAGCTTCTCATTATTTATAACATGAGGTTCTTAACAAAGGGCATGTAAAGTTTTTACAAAGTCAGCAATGCATGACGTTTTCAGACAACGTGAAGGGCTACCATTCGGCACATCGTATTTTCGGTATTTTTATTCGGTTTAGAATGAACATAAAAATAACGCCTTAAGGGGTATTCAGTCGAAAACTATAGGTATATTTATTGTATTATTAGGCTATTATTAGCAAGAATATTAACACTATAGGTATATGTATTGTATTATTAGGCTATTATTAGCAAGAATATTAACACTATAGGTATATGTATTGTATTATTAGGCTATTATTAGCAAGAATATTAACACTATAGGTATATGTATTGTATTATTAGGCTATTATTAGCAAGAGTATTAAAACTATAGGTATATGTATTGTATTATTAGGCTATTATTAGCAAGAATATTAAAACTATAGGTATATGTATTGTATTATTAGGCTATTATTAGCAAGAATATTAACACTATAGGTATATGTATTGTATTATTAGGCTATTATTAGCAAGAATATTAAAACTATAGGTATTTGTATTGTATTATTAGGCTATTATTAGCAAGAATATTAAAACGCTGAGTTGATGTCAGCTACTACATCTACACTGTACTGTACTGACTGTACATGCAAATGTTTAATATTAATAGTCATGTTCGTTAGTACATTAATGGTTGTTAGATTGCTTTAGCTTGCTCATTAGTTCCTATCAATACAATCATGCATGTATGTGTTATTATAACCATTTTACTTTTGATCATATTAGGGCTACCATCCGTCCGGGTTTCCCCGGATTTGTCCTGGTTTAGAGGTCGTCCAGGGAGCGTCCGGGCGGGGTTTTCAAAAAGTGTCAGGGTAAAACCCTGGCCACTCTGTGCCAGGGGCAACTTATAATTATTAGATGAACAAGCTGTTTAATTTGATAAAAAAATGGAATAGCGTTGTTTTTTAAGGTGTCCGGGAAAGAATCTAGATTTTACACATGTGTCCGGAATTTTTGAAGAGCTTGTCTGGCATCGGCAATTTAAGTGATGGCAGACCTAATCATATAATACATTTGACAAAAAAAAATTGCGAGCTCCTTTTCAAGTGAGACCAAACCTGAAACTCGCAATTAGACTGTTTAAAGGGTTCCGTGTTGTAATTTTCAAAGTTTGTATTTCTATTGGCGCTATAACAAATAATAAAATAAATATATAATGGAATGGAGCTCCGATACAGGCTTCAGGGCTGTATCTCATGTAACGTAATAGGAAGACAGTTGACATTTTCAGTTCGTGCTTGTGCGTGTGCGTGTGCGTGTGCGTGTTTATTCAATTCAATTCAATTCATTTATTTATTCAAACAATATAAGCTTACAGTTTATGCACCAAGACGCTAACATGTTATGTCAAAGAAATGATTCTGAATATTTATATAAGTACATCAAATAAGTAAAAAAAATAATTAATAAATTAAAATATTAATTAAATTAAGTACAAATTCCTTGAAAATAGAAATGTCAACAAAGTAAGATCATACATTACAAAACAATCAAATATTATTAATGAAATGTCATGATATATCAATAAAATGTCACAATAAAAAGAAAACTAGAGTTATTCAAAACAATTTAAGTGTGTCATTATATTATTACTAAATACACTAGTCTCATCAAAAAATAGGTCTGCGTTTAGATTAGTTTCCAAAAAATCATTTATTAAATTGATCGCTGTAACGGTGGGACTATTACTAGTTTTTGTAATATGCCAGAATGATGGATACGCAAGCAGTTGATGATGTCTACGACCACAACCACGCACGTAGTTATCAGGCACGTAGAGATGTATAGACTCACGTACCGATGGATTGTCCACTTTATTATTTAATATCAGATAGTAATGCATTATAAGCATATACTTCCGTCTGAGCTTTAGAGTATCCAAGCCAACCATTCCAGAAACAAATATTGATGGATATAAAAAGGGATAATATAGTGTGCGTGTGTGTGTGCGTGTGCGTGTGTGTGTGTATGTGTGTGTGTGTTCTTTTGCTGTTATAACAAATAATACAAAAAAAATAAAATTAAAAACTAAAAACAAACTGTTTAAAAACTTTCGCGACTATACATATTAGATGTGTAAATAGGGACTTAATCGCGATAACAATTACAAGGCAGAATACTGTTACGGAACTAAATGGAGAAGCACAGTGCCATCTACTGACGATTAGAGAAAGTCATAAAGGGTTACGATTACCTAAATTGAGATGCACGCCATCTTTTGACAATGAACGGAACTAATAGTTTATTTTAAAATGTCCTACATTATATTAGAAAATTCCAGAGTGGTTTCGAGGTTTCCTTAAATATTAAGAACTGCCTATGAAATAACGTCGGAGTATGAAAAGGCAGTTGCATTGCAGTATAACACATTTTGACACTCGCAATTAAAAACTTATAGGCCGAGTCTTAGGCATCCATAACACGCTCATTCAAACGTCAATCATTCTAAAAGTCATGATTGACAAATGGTTGTTTGTGTTGGTGATTGATTAAATAATATCGACATTTAGACGATAACTTTGATTGACGTCAATCAGATTTGTTCATCAAGATTATATGGACATTCATAAAAGAAGCCTGTATTGCAATTTTGATTATAATTAGAAGCAAATACTTACTTAAAGAAAAGGAATCACTTTTGTTTTATATTTATATAGCCATATTTTAGCTGACACAATTTTTCTCAGCTCTTTTCGGTAGTATGGTCGAATGGTATTTATTTTCTGTTTAACATTTTCTCTGTACCTTATAGTTCTGTTATTTTGTAACTCACTAGTATGCTACCATTACTTTGTAACATTATTTTGTGGATAACGGTGCTGGTTGCGTCATTAATTAATGTAATATTTTACAAACAAGAAACATTTAACCTATTATTGCGCAATTGTTTGTTGTCCTGAATAAAATAAATTTAAAAACAAATAAAATGAATATCCTGTAACGAACAAAGCATTGGATTGGTGGTCTTCTTTAATTTAGTAAGAAGTTTGCTTAATTCTTATTCCTAAAATCAAATTAATAACATTCAAAGAACATGTAATGTGCACTAAAGTAGTTTACCACAGGACTAAAACTTTTAACTTAAAAACAAACACTGTTACGGTCACGTCGTCAAAGTAATTGAAACATTGTTAGCGAGTCCACAATGAAAACTTAAGTTCTAACGAATATTATAAATGTAAAACTGCCTTTGGTTGTTTGTTGCGCTTTCTCGCCCTAACTACTCAACCGATCATCATTCAAATTTGTAATAACGTTGTCAGGGGACTGAAAAAGACAGAGGGTTACGCGTTCACTTAAACGTCATTGATGGTTGCGCGATGAATATCCAGATTTTGGGGATTCAATATCATGCAACAGTCAATCACTGTATTAGACGATAGGTTATTCGCCAATCGCAGTCTTGATTGTGATAAAACTGACAGCAAAACCTACCGTGTAATGGACGCCTCATAGCAAAAGTAAAGGTGTAGACATTTCTTCCACTCTAAAGTGCAGTAATTGAAAGCCTATCCTTGAATGACCGATATTCAAGGCTCGCGTGTTTGGATAGTTTATGGGACTCACAATTGCCGAGAAGAATAGGACTATCTATCCTAAACGGCGTTGATATCTGTACGTTATAGATATTTTATTTCTATCTTCTGTAGAGCTGTAAACTAATGTAGGACACACCGTGTAATGTTTACATTACACGGTATATCCTACATTAGTTTAACAAATCATAAGGGTAATTAATATGAATGTATGAAACATGTAGTTAACGTTTGGATGGAAGAGACAAAACAAAAGTGAATGGAGTTTTTTGTTGTATTGAATAATTGGTTAACGAAACTGTGCCTCTACATGCTACTAATATCACATTTGAATATAAATATTTATTAACAGATTTACACCATTACAAATTATGTATTTACATTAACTGCTTTACCAATATATATAGTGTAGTAGCAGCTAGAGTTAACATTAACAAGAAACGAAAACATACGTATATTACACACCCCCCTATTCTGACCATTTGTTTCATAAACAAAATAATTATATTCATATTCTTAATAATCATATGAGGTTTTTAGTAGCTCACTATAGTGACAAATTTTCATTTTTTGACACCAACAATTTTGTAAATAAGTTAAAGTTGACTAGGGAAGCTATGCAATTCAACTTAGACACAAAATAGCTTTGCTACTAGCTTATACCTCTGTCATAAATAATATGACTAATTCATTATACTTTACACAGTTTAGTACATATTATACTAATGTTAGGTTAGATAGTAATAGTTTTAGGACGAAGGAGGGCTCTCAAACTATGGGTAGGTACAGATACAGGCAGTAAACATTTGTCATCTGGTGATGACATAGTCCAGAGCCATGCTTCGGATAATAATTTAAACTAGTCAATATGACAACACAAGATACTATTACCAACAGGCTTAGAGCAATAGGTCACAATATATCTTCTAGCTTTAGACAGTCCTCAAATCAAACTAGGGTTAAGGTTAAGCAGAATACTTTGAAGTTCTTCTACCAAAACATTCAAGGTTTGTCTATTAAATCACTAGAAGTACAAATGCTTTTTTGAAAAAACACAATATGACATTGTGTGTTTTACACAATATGGGTTGAAGGAAGAACAATTGTTAATTAATTATAAGAATTATAGTGTGGCCAGTCGTTTTAACCGAAAATCTATGTTGCACGGAGGATCCTTAATCTTAGTTAAAAATTTGTTTTTAATGTAAACAGAGGAAATATATAGTTAAACTTTCGGTGGAACACTGTGTTTATACGCCCCCAAATTCTCTTAATTATTCTACCTTTGATACTATAATGGAAGACGTAATGGTGAAAGTCTCTACTAATTATAAATCAGTGATAATTTGTGGCGATTTTAACATAAATATTTTGAAAGAGAATTTAAGTTCAAATCAATTTCTAAGCCTTTTAAATCTTTTAATTTGACAAATATTTTTTTTAGAACCTACTCGTGTAACTCAGACATCTGCTATTTGTATAGATAATGTTTTCTGTAATTGTGAATATTTAGAAAAAGCTAGATTATCTACCTTCAGATCCTAGTGGACTGAGTGTCACCTACCTATAGATCTAACACATCCTTGCAGACAAATAACATCTGGAAAACTAATGAAGTTTGATTAATTTTGATACTTAATAGTAACTTAATAGTAGCTTTACTTAATAGTAAAGCCAACTTGTTGTTTAGAACAGAATAACAAGTTGGCTTTACATAATAGTAATGTAAAAAACGTAAATCAATTCTACACAGATTTCTATTCGGTAGTGCATAATGAATTCGAAAATATTTTTTTAAAGAAAACTAATAATGTGTACCCTTGATTTGTTTTTAGTGATTGGGCAACCACAGGCATTAGGAAAAGTAGAGATAGGCTGTACGAACTTTATGTCCTAAGGCCTCACGTAAAGAGCGATTCTTTCAAACGGTACGTTGCTAATTATTTGAAAACTTTTAGAAAAGTATGTAAGGTAGCTAAATCTAATTTTATAAGTAATAAAATAAAATTTTCTGAAGATAACATAAAAACTACCTAGAAAATAATTGATAATGAAACTGATAGAAATAAAGTATCGAATAACAATTATGTATTAGAGACACGGCGTGGTACTTTAAGCTCTGACTTGTAGTCAAAAAATGACTGAAAGTCTGGACTCCTCTCTTACTCACTCTATCAGTATTCTTAGAAAAAAGTTCGTAGCTGTCCCGTAGATTTTAGTTTCAAGCACGTAAACCCTGCAGTAGTAATAAATACTTTTAAGGATATTAAGATAAAATGGACTGAAGATCTGTGGGGAATGTCTATCAAAACTTGCCAAGCCATTATTGAAACTTCCGCTCCTTACTTAGCTCTAACATTTAATTTGAGTGTAGAACAAGAAATTTTTCCTGATCTCACGAAAAATAGTAAAGTCTTACCGTTTTTTAAATCCAGAGACAGTAAAGATGCAAATAATTATAGGCCTGTTTCAGTCCTGCCTATATTTAGTAAGGTTTTGAAAAAATAATGCTTAATCAGATGCTAAGTAATTTTAAAACAAATAACATCCGTATAACTGACGCCGGTGTTACATTGTTACAGCATATTTACACCGCATGGGAGAAAGCAAAGGAGGTTCTCGGTATCTTTTGCGACCTCTCAAAAGCATTTGACTGCGTAAGCCAAAGCTTGAGCATTACGTACTTTCTACAAACAGGCCCTCTGTTTGCTAAAATATTACTTGAGTGATAGACAACAGATGGTCCAGATAACCGGGTACCGCAGGGATCGATATTGGGCCCGTTTCTCCTTCTTGTATATATAAATGATGTCCCCCATTTACTGGATAGCCAACCTAAAATAGTATTATTTGCTGATGACACATCATTAATTTTTAAAGTTGGTAGATGCGCCTGTAGCTTTGACGATGTAAATAATATTATTCATCTAGTACATGATTGGTTTACTGCCAACAATTTAATGTTAAATGAAAAAAAAGACTAAATGTATAAGATTTTTTTTGCCCAACGTTAGACACACTGAATGCCAAGTTTTATTAAATAAGGCAAAGCTACATTTTGTCAATGAAACTGTTTTCCTAGGGATTACGCTAGATTGTAGATTACAATGTGGCGCTCACTTATCATCGCTTTCAAAGCGGCTTAGTTCTGCAGCATATGCTATAAGAAAAGTCCGCCAATTAACCGACATAGATACTGCAAGACTAGTTTATTATAGTTATTTCCATAGTGTCAAGTCCTACGGGATTTTGTTGTGGGGGCGTGCTGCAGATAAAGAATCTATATTCATTCTGCAGAAAAGAGCTATCAGAGCCATTTATACCCTACGTAGTCGCGAATCCCTTAGGGATGTATTTAAGGAAATTAACATCCTGACCGTGCCTTGTCAGTATATTTATGAAAACATTATGTACGTCAGAAAAAAATTGCACCTATTTACTCAACGATGTCAAAAACATAATTACATGACTAGAGAACGAAATAAATTAGTACTAGTAGTATCTTTCATGGGGTACTGTATTAAATTTCATAAATGAATATTCAGTTGTATACTAGTTTTTATCTGATATGTTATTTATTAATATTTTTTATTATTATTATTGACATTGTAAACTTTACAAGACATTGACATTATCGTAAATGAATTTGAAATAAATTTTTATGTTAAATTTAGAAAGTTTTGAATTGTACATGCGAGAACTGTGTAGTCAATAACATATTAAATTAATTTGCTATGTTGCCTGGCAGTTTTGAGTATGTCATGCTCGCCTAGATGTCCTGTCGATCGTGGCGTATGTGTCGGGTCGTTCAGCTCCCTTGGATATGATTGAACTGGACGATGGCTGGCACGTGCATCATGCTCGTGAACGAGTGCCGTTGATTGGGGCTGGTCATCTCTAAACTGCTATTACTTACATATAGTGGTAGTTTGCGCGACTGTTTATAGTTTAGAACAATACGTTACATTGTCCTCACATTTAATTTGCGCATATAAGCAATGTAACCAAAGAGTTGTAAAAAAAATGTTGAAAAAGAGTGTCCTTGGAGTTCCTTGCCTGTTCTTCTCCACAGGATCTACTTATTGGAACAGTCAACTAACTTCACGATTGACTTAGTCTGACTGACTACTACTCCTGACAATTCAAAAATACCTATAATGGGTTTAATTGAAATAAATGATTTTGATTTGATTTGATTTGAATATTATAAATGTGAAAGTTTGGATGGATGGATTAATGGATGCTTGTTACTGTTTATATATACATATAGGCTACTTTTTATCCCCATATTCCGGGATCGGGACTTACGCGGGTGACTGCTTTAAATATGGCAAAATTGTAATAATTTACGCTATCATGACATAACTCACATTTGATTAATGTCACAATTAGTTCGGCTCGTGTGATGTAAAGAGTCTCTCAATGTGTGTGCACATTCGTGTTTCAGGTGGAGCGCATGCGCGGCTGGATCCACCAAGTCAACAGCAACACACAGCTGATGCGTCGCCTGCACGCCGACCCTACCTTCCACACCAACAAACGTACGTTACCGATAAACGATATTCATGCTCCGCTTTAATTTCGCGTCTCATGCGGATAATATCAACTGAATAAGTACTAAGTATCTTTTTAGCCAGAGCTAGCTTTCATTTCGTATATAAAATATATAAGTGTAAATACATATAAGTACTTCGCTACAGACGAGATTTACATTCATCTAAATAAACTAAATATCTACGGTTCTATTTTCTCTCTTAACACGAGAGAAAAAATAGAAATGGATAGAAACCGGACAATGAATTATAGGAATATTAAGATAAGCTCAAAACTGCAATCGATTCTGATGCAGCCGTCTAATACTGTGACCTGCTACACACTTTTCAAAAACCTCTATGACTGTTGGCAGAGTTGCAGGAGCAGCTGGAGAGTGCGGTGACAGCATCGAACGCGACCGGGCTGAAGGTGTGCGGCGCGCTGCGCCAGCTGGAGGCGCGCGTGTCGGCGAGCACGACGCGCAACGATGCGGCCGCGCGCATCGCACGCCTGCAGTACGCCGCCACGCGCAGACTGTACACAGACGCGCTCGACCGACAACACGCCGTGCTCGATACCATACGCGACCACCAGCTGCACCTGCTGCACGAACAGATCAAACTGAGTACGTCATGTGTCTCTCATTTAAACACTATCGTCCATGCACATAAATAATAGTACTTATTGGATCACTACCTGAATAAGAGAGGGAAAAACGATATGACCTTAAACTGGAGTTTATTTATAAAATGAGTATCTAAACTATACAGAGCATGTTTGAAATACTGAGTGAAGACAATAAATGTATCTACTCGTCATGTCTATCATGTTATAACACACTAGCTGTGCCCCGCGGTTTCACCCGCGTAGCTCAGATGCCATGGGAATATCGGGATAAAAAGTAGCCTATGTGTTAATCCAGGTCGCCAGCTATCTACATACGAAGTATCATCGCAATCGGTTCAGTAGTTTTTGCGTGAAAGAGTAACAAACATCCAAACCTCCCCACAAACTTTCCATTTTTTTTTCACATTCAATATCTTCACTACATATTATAAAATACTAGCAGCACCCCGAGGTTTCACCTGCGTAAGTCCCGATCCCGCGGAAATATCGGGATAAAAAGTAGCCTATATGTTAATCCAGGTCTCCAGCTATCTACATACCAAGTTTCATCGCAATCGGTTTAGTGGTTTTTGCGTGAAAGAGTAAAAAACATCCATCCATACATCCATACATCCTCACAAACTTTCACGTTTATAATATTAGTAGGATAAAACAAAGTCCCCCGCTGCGTTTGTCTGTCTGTTTGCGATAAACTAAAAAAATACTGGACGGATTTTCATGCAGTTTTCACTAATAGACAGAGTGATTCATGAGGAATGTTTGGGTGTATAATTTGTACCCGTGCGAAGCCGGGGCGGGTTGCTAGTATTATATAAATGTATGTATACTGAGCCTTTTAACAAATCGCTAGTGTCTTGAAAATTCCCATTACGGACACAACCGTCAACAACGTCTGCCCTCACGCGTCTGCCTGCCCGCATTCGGGTGGCTCACCCCACGCGGCGATGAGCGATGTTCCCCCCCTCCACCGCAGCGCACAATTTTATATTAATTTTATATCGTCGTAACTTTTAAAATATTTGACCAAATTACGTAGTTTAAAACGCAAAGTTTATCTACTTTGAATATCAGAAGCGATAAAAGTATTTATTTTGATAAATATCAATTTGTTACTGCTAAATGTGAATTGGAAACAAAAAATCAAATTTTATTGTATTTATGGTTCACTATTTTGGTAATAATGGCTTACACATAAAAGATAGATATATACTGTCGCGGACTTTTTTATAGAACTATTTAGGAGAAACAATCCCACCGTACTTTATATTCGTGTAACTCTTACAGTTTTCCCACCGCACGCCAGAATAGCTCGCAGATGTCAGTTTTTTTCCGACTTACTTAACACTTATCGTTATATTTTGGCCAATATACACAATATCTTCATAAATTATAGCCTATGTGTTATTCTGATATATAAGCTATATTATCGTAAAGTTTCATTAAAATCCATACAGTACTTTTTGCGTGAAAGAGTAACAAACATCCATACATCCTCACAAACTTTCATTTTTATAATATTAGTAGGATTCTTGTCCCAAATGAGATTTATCCTCAATGAAAAAAACGATTAATTAAAATGCGTTCACACATCTGAACAAGTCTTGTCTGAAGACTTAAGTTTAGTCGACTTGAAGCTAGCAGCGGGGCGTTTTTCAGAAAATTTGCCCGTCACGTAATGGAAATTCCACTTCAAAAAAAAAAATATTAAGCTATTTCCACAAGTTTTAAATAATACATTTATTAGGATAATAACTTTTTTATAAGAAAAAAAAAAAGTACACCTCAGGGAAAAAAAATCTCTGAATAAATAACTAACAAAGTCACAGGACACGTCAAATCTACAAAGGTGCATTTTTCTGAAAAATGCCTAGCAACAAGTCTCACCTCACACCATGCGCTCGTAATAACTAAATGAACAAACAATAGATGTGCCACATAACGGCGGCGGCGGCGATGACCTGTAACACGCCGAAAGAAACAAATAATCGGGTCATTACATTACAATATAATGTACGTGTTGTGTTTACTGCTTTCTGTATGTAATATCTAACGCCACACGCGGTACAGCCTGTACAGGTACAACGCGAAACTAATATCACTACATCGAGAAATGATGTACTAATAATAATAACTCAGTGTATCACTATGGGATTCATGCTTTTAGAAACACAGTAAAAAGTGCTTGTTGAAACGTATGTACGTTACAGGCAAACATTATAACACAAATGACCAGACAACGTGTACCTACGTGATAATATCCATTATACTTAAGTAGAGACTTTATGGTATTTAGTAATTTACCAACCTTGTGATTTTACATATTTATGTGCATACCAAATGTTATTGGTAAGTGCACGACACAAAGAAGTTTTGTTGATAGAAGTGCATGTCATTGTGTCAGCGTCAGCACTTCGTTGGTCGAGTGTATCGGTGTTTGTGCTAGTTAACGGTGCGGGGAGTTGAACGGCTGCATCAGTTTAATTCGCGCTAATGATGGCTCTGTACGCGAGCCGCAGCCCGGGTCAACGCCCCCGCGACCTACACCGGCCACTCACTCAATATGCAATCTGAGTCACGCTAGCAGCACTAATGCTGACTTCCGGCATGTTTCAGCGAACCTCACGGTATCGGACGAGGAGTGCCAGAGCCTGCTCGACTCCAACAACATCTCGCTGTTCGTCGACAACGTGAGTTGATGGTTATGTAACTTTATTCCTTATTGATAGTTTCTATGTTTTGGGCTACATTTTTTATTTGAAATAATCTCTAAGCCTCCTTGGGTCTCTGATTTGAAGAAATTTGTGGTTACGGTGGGGTCAACTTTCACTTGTCTATATAAATCAACTAATTGAAATAAATGTGTGACATAATATAGCGTACTATAAATACAGTAGGTAAATGTTTACCTAGGTATATCCATGGACGTATAAAAAACCTTTTATATCTAATAGTTTAAATAGTAGTAAGTAACTTTGGCGTTGTTGTCTACTAATTTGAGGTCAGCAATACACAAAGTAACGAAGGTATTGTTGTACTCGACGGATGTATAAACTACGATTCTTTCACAATTGCAAAATGGAATTGTCGAGCTCTAATCTTCTTAAATAGTAATTAAACTAACTAATGTAAAACTGCAAACCGGCCGTACATTATACATACTGCCTACATACATATATGAATGTTGTACAGTTTTTGAACTTGAGACAATTGTCTCCTTGTTTGGGATAGAATCCACGAGACTCAAGATTCGCTGGAAAAGTAACTGCATATAATAGGTTGTAACTTGTTCAATTCAACCGAGAGTTAGTTAGATATGCGCTTTTAAATGGTGCAGCCGAAAATTATAGAAAAATTTAATGGCACAACATTATAATATTATCTACGTATTAAAGGGGATTAACGCGATCACGAAAAGGTATTACATACCTCTGAATTGCCTGACGTTTCGACCAGGTTGCAGTGGCCGTGGTCACAGGCTGGCTGGCTTAGCGGTGCACGCCCTCTGTCGTCGACATCGTGAGGTAGAAGGTTCTTCATCCACCTCCACTTTTTTGATATCTTTGATATTTTCGTTTCGCCATGTACCGTCACATACTATACTAACAGTGTCCCTATTCTGTAAGCAAACCGATGTGGCCCTATTCTGGTGTTCACCCGACTGCGCATAAAAGCGAGGTGGCATGTTTTTTATCACTGGATTCCACGCTGTAGATAATTTGAAACCATCTTCCCGATTGAAAGTTTTGTGTTTTTTAATTTCAATCGCTTCACGTACAACTCTTGAGTAAAAGTAACATTCCGTGGAGAGGACTTGCGTACGGTGAAATTCAATCCAGTGATTGGTGCCCGCTTCGAGTGCATGTTCTGCAATCGCTGATTTGCTAATCTGTCGGTTCTTCACAGCAGCGATGTGTTCTTTGACCCTTTCAGCAATAGTCCGCTTTGTTTGGCCTATGATATAATACTCCATTCCGAATGAAGTGAATTTCACCGTACGCAAGTCCTCTCTACGGAACGTCACTTTTACTCAAGAGTTGTACGTGAGGCGATTGAAATTAAAAAACACAAAACTTTCAATCGGGAAGATGGTTTCAAATTATCTACAGCGTGGAATCCAGTGATATAAAACATGCCACCTCGCTTTTATGCGCAGTCGGATGAACACCAGGTATGTAATACCTTTTCGTGATCGCGGTAATTCCCGTTAATACGTAGATAAATTATATCATGGAACGCGAAAGTTTAAAAGTTTGTAAGGCACAAAATTATTTAGTAACACACGTACGATCACTACATATTATATATAACTGATTAATTATCACAATTTAATATGTACCTACGTAGGCTCTACATAGGTAATTAATCATTTTATTATTTGGCGCCGACTCAAAATAAGTTTATATAAAATTATCAATTATCAAATTTTATGTAAATAAGCTCAATAGTTAAGACTAAAGGTTTATTTATTTTTTGCTTTTTAGTTCTTTTCGTCGGTTTAATTTTTTGTTAAAAAGATGTTTATTTTATGATTTTTTTTCATCATCAACTCAGCTACATGATGTGATGATTTCTAAACGCAAATACCTGATAAAGTAATAAAAAGTAAACAGAAATACTATTCGTTCCTACAATTTTCGAGGGTTCCTCTCAATGTTATCAGATCCTGACTTCCTTGACATGGGACCACCCTTGAGGTATACTCTATCTAACAAACCTAAAAGAATAATCAAAATCGGTTCATAAATAACGGAGTGAGGGCTGAACAAACATAAAAAAATATATATATATATTATACGGTGGAATTGAGAACCTCCTTTTTTTTCGTCGGTTAAAAATGAGTTTTGCTTAAATTACTATCACCATAGGCTTTCACATCTCAATAATATTATACTGGATGGCTGGTTTTATAGGTTTTATATGTTTTCTAGAAAATAGAAATGTTCTATTGTACTTACGTAAGTTTATTTTTCCTCATATTTATATAGGTTATTTATAATTATAATAATTTATTATATGTTGTATTTCTCTCTCTCGTACTGTATCTCTCAAAATTCGTTGCTTGCGTTTTATTGTTATCCTAGAGTACTCATCACTAAGTGACAATCAGTAAATTCACTTCTACAATACACTTCCTATATACAATAATGGCACAGAAAGGTTTACCCACTTAGCTCCTATTTTAATACAAATAATTGCTATTGAGGAGCTAGGCCCTAGACTAGGTGACTAGACCGTAATTGCTATTGAGGAGCTAGGCCCTAGACTAGGTGACTAGACCGTAATTGCTATTGAGGAGCTAGGCCCTAGACTAGGTGACTAGACCGTAATTGCTATTGAGGAGCTAGGCCCTAGACTAGGTGACTAGACCGTAATTGCTATTGAGGAGCTAGGCCCTAGACTAGGTGACTAGACCGTAATTGCTATTGAGGAGCTAGGCCCTAGACTAGGTGACTAGACCGTAATTGCTATTGAGGAGCTAGGCCCTAGACTAGGTGACTAGACCGTAATTGCTATTGAGGAGCTAGGCCCTAGACTAGGTGACTAGACCGTAATTGCTATTGAGGAGCTAGGCCCTAGACTAGGTGACTAGACCGTAATTGCTATTGAGGAGCTAGGCCCTAGACTAGGTGACTAGACCGTAATTGCTATTGAGGAGCTAGGCCCTAGACTAGGTGACTAGACCGTAATTGCTATTGAGGAGCTAGGCCCTAGACTAGGTGACTAGACCGTAATTGCTATTGAGGAGCTAGGCCCTAGACTAGGTGACTAGACCGTAATTGCTATTGAGGAGCTAGGCCCTAGACTAGGTGACTAGACCGTAATTGCTATTGAGGAGCTAGGCCCTAGACTAGGTGACTAGACCGTAATTGCTATTGAGGAGCTAGGCCCTAGACTAGGTGACTAGACCGTAATTGCTATTGAGGAGCTAGGCCCTAGACTAGGTGACTAGACCGTAATTGCTATTGAGGAGCTAGGCCCTAGACTAGGTGACTAGACCGTAATTGCTATTGAGGAGCTAGGCCCTAGACTAGGTGACTAGACCGTAATTGCTATTGAGGAGCTAGGCCCTAGACTAGGTGACTAGACCGTAATTGCTATTGAGGAGCTAGGCCCTAGACTAGGTGACTAGACCATAATTGCTATTGAGGAGCTAGGCCCTAGACTAGGTGACTAGACCGTAATTGCTATTGAGGAGCTAGGCCCTAGACTAGGTGACTAGACCGTAATTGCTATTGAGGAGCTAGGCCCTAGACTAGGTGACTAGACCGTAATTGCTATTGAGGAGCTAGGCCCTAGACTAGGTGACTAGACCATAATTGCTATTGAGGAGCTAGGCCCTAGACTAGGTGACTAGACCGTAATTGCTATTGAGGAGCTAGGCCCTAGACTAGGTGACTAGACCATAATTCTGTGTAGTGTACACGAGTGCATCGTTACGCAGGTGAAGGCGGAGACAGCAGAGGCGCGACGGCTGCTCCGTGACGTGGAGACTCGACACGCTGAGCTGACGCGCGTGGAGGCGGCGCTCACCGAGGTGCGTGACCTGTTCACGCAGCTTGCACACCTGGTGGCCTCGCAGCAGGATCAGATCGACAGTGTCGAATACTATGCGTTGCAGGCCACTGAACACGTTGGCACCGGTGGCGGTCACCTCCTTAAGGGTACTGTCAGCAGAACTAAGACCAGAAAGGTAATATCAATCACTCGATTGTGAGCTGGAGAACAAAAAATTATTCAAGATTAGACAATTAAACTGTACACTTTACGGCCGCTTTGTGTGTTGCAGAAAAAGCTGGGACTCGTGGTGTGCCTTGTGGTAGGCTTTGCGATAGTGCTACTTGTGCTGATCATCACGTGACCTCTGGAGTCCAGCTCCAACGACAGACAATCAATCGAAGCATACGTCAACCTACTAGTCATAACGTTACTATGTTACACGATAACTTATGTCATACTGTACAGATATTTATTAATAAATACTATAAATACGTGCCATTCATAAATTATCCTAACCTAACAGAAAAAAACATTGAAATCGTAATCCTTTTTACAACAGTATTGAAAGATGTGTATGTAGATGTAGATGATTTGCTTCACTTGCGTTATGGCAAGTATAAATCACCCTTTTTTTGACGTGTAGAAACCATCGTTGATCGTCAACTTGCCAGGGCTAACGGCAAGGTGCTATGTCGGATTCGAATCCACTAAAACCACATTTAGAAAAGTAATCCCTGAAAATCCCAGTAGATTGGGCCGACTGCCTAGCAATAGACATCCCAACCGTTTAGTGCGGAGGCCTTGTCCTTTCCAATTTAGAGACGTGCGAGGAACGTGTTCGGCCATCTTGGGCATTGAAAGCTACGTGATACCATCAGCCCAAACACAGTTAAGAATAGTTTATTTCCCCCTTTGTCAGTCTATTATCCAGTACTGCATCCCGGTCTGGGGAGGGTCCGCAAAACTCAACTAATGGAATTGAAAAGGGCACAAAGACCTGTTCTCAAAGTTATTAACAAAAAGCCAATAACCGTATTGGCTTTTTGCGTTCTGCGTAAAATTGTGCACAATTTTCCGCAGAACGCAAAAAGCCAAGCAAAGCAAAAAGAAAATAAAGTTCTAACAATCCGGCAGCTCTTTGTTCTCAGAACAATCCTAAAAGTGCATAGAAGTATTACTGTACCTGACCACAAATAGAAAGAAAGAAAAAAAATGTTTATTTTTGGCAACACAAAATAAAAAATATAAATACAATTTTGCAGGTGTGATTACCGTTATTGTCAAAAACGGACCCAATTCAGCATTGTATCAGGCGAAAGCCTGACGCCGATTTTCAATTGAGCCCAAATAACGCCATGCGTAAAGACAGTTGCAGATCATAAAATTATTTTATATTTACAAGGATAGCATACACCATAATTATTACTATACTATATATACGGTAATATGAATTAAACAAAAATAAACAAGATAAATAACACATGAGCAGATTATTCGAATAATTATACATTACAATACACACAATAGTTAAATAAATCGATACTTAAATACAGTGTGCACACTCTTTTAGTGGCATGTGTATCTGTTCCTTAAAAATACGCACCGCACTACCTCACGCACGTGGGGGGAGCGGCCCGGACGGCGCCGGCGTACATCGCGAGAAGCAGGCGACGCTGCGCTGTTTATGTTTCAGACGTTTCAGTCACTTCACTGCAATAAAGGTGTGCACACGCCAATCAGTACGTCGTGCTTATACAATAAACATGAAACAAATCCAATGTCGGATATACATATGTCTTGACTCTTGACTCATACTGTGTCTCTCATACTGTCGACTATATATATTATATAGTTTAAGTCGAGCGCCGCCGCGCCGGTAGACGGATGGCGCAAACGCATATAGGCCGCGGCACAGATAAGATAATAGTTGGCCGCGGCAACAAGCAATCACAGCAAACAGCAAATTGGCTACACCACGAAAGGTAAGCGATGTATCCGTTTGTAAAAATAAATTAAAAATTAAGGTAAAGTAACCCCCTGTCCCCTTACAGATCATCACCGTGCTCTGCCGGGGACTACGCATACCGCACCGACACCCTCCGAGAGATCGCATCGTCGACGTAAGCAGCGCCGCATACTCTCATCGGACAGGTGTCTCCGTTTACAGAGGGCACGTAATATTATTATATTTGAAATATGTACATATTATACTATATTACATTGTACTACATAATACTATATCATACTTAAATCATAGAATAATATAGTTATTGTACAGCCTACCCATTGATATTCTACATTTGGTTTATGACTTTTATTATTGTAGTGACTTATGTTATTATTATCATTATTGTTATTTTTTTTTTAGCTCTTTTAATCATTATTTATTTCATTCATTAAATACTATACTATATTACAACATTGTGGGGGTAAAAAAGGTATTATTTTGCTGTAATAGGAGAACTATTTGCAGAATCTAATAAAACGATTTGACCGTACTGTTTCCGCCCAATGTGGAACTCGTCCGAAATGGAATCCGTCCAACATGGAATCCGTCCTAAGTGACCAGAAGGCTATGATCGTACTTAGATTTTCTTTGCATTTTTTCATGTCTATTTGATGTGCAAGATCGTGTCTGAGTTTTTCATGCACTGGGCATTCTAACAATAAGTGCAAAACGCTCTCCTCCCTTTCTGGCTCGCAGTTGCACGAGGGGTTATCCTTACATTTACACCTGTACAGGTATTGGGAGAATCCCCCATGTCCTGTGAGCACCTGCGTTACTTTTGAAGTTAACTTAATTTTCCTAACTGTACGATAGGCGTCCACCGCGTTTGGGAGCTCTTTGTTGAACACTTTCGTGACGGAGGTGGTTTCGCCTAACTGGTACCTTCTGTTCCATTCATCCAGGGTATCCTCACGGATAGACCTTTTGACGAATGAGATCGGGCAACGATCATAATCAGGCTACCTCCGGCTCGAAAGTGCGGCCTCTTTCGCCAAAAAGTCCGCGCGTTCATTACTTGCATATCCCGCGTGAGCTTTGATATGAAATAAAACTATATGTTTATCTACACTAAAAGCTTTTTCAGGTTATCGCGCGCCTTCATAGCAAGTGGATACAGTGCTCCGTGGTTTGTGACGGTCTCCACGGCAGATCTAGAGTCGCTGTATATACCGAAAGAACGTCCATTACGCTTCAGTACCTGACTTGTTGCCATAGCAAGGAGTTCCGCCTAATACACCGTGCAGTACGCGGACAGACTGAGCTTGACAGCTTTGATCTCGTCCTCGCTATTCCATATTGAAAGCGCCGGTTAGGTTAGGTTAATTGGGGGTGCCGTCTAGAAAACCTCCACGTGGTACACCCTGGAAACGTTGGCGATGACGCTTTTTTTTTGAGGACGGCGTCATCGCCAACGGCTAATATTCTCGTAAGGAGAGGAGGCCATTTTTCTTCGGCCACTCGGTCGAGGCTTGGTCCAAGAGAGCGGGCGTGTCTGCCGATTCCTCTGTTGGCTCTTTGCTTTTCGAAGCTATGAGGATGAAAACCTCGGTAAAAAATCACGAAGGAGGGACCCTTCCGATGGTCGGAGTTTCTCCGCTGTCCTCAGTGGAGAAAGAGGGCGCGGTCGGCGTGCACTCATACTGCCACCGAGCAGGCATGGAAAGATTTAGTTTCCTTGCCACCGTCGTCATATCGTAATCCCGAAAGGAGTCGTGGTCATGTTTCACGACTCCGGTCGGGGACGAGGGTCTTGGCTTAGCCGCCCGGACTGCAAGGAAGAAAACCTCTCTAAAAAATCACCCCGAATCCCGTGTTCTGGTTCGTGACCAGGGGATGCATGGCTGATGGGTAGTTCAGTCGCTAGCGCACTTCCAGCCGGGGCACCTGCGGACCCCTCGGTTGGGTATAAACCTTCGCTTGCCCGGGTATTGGGGGATCTCTGCCCGGGTCGACTTTTATTTCTCCCCTTCTCGTGGGTTTAATTATGGAAACTTTAAATACATTTATCAATAAAAATAAAAAGGACGAACAAAAGAAGGAGAAAAGTAAGAGGAAGGGGGACAAGTAAGAAGGCGGAGGATACCTCGTCTAATGACGAAGAGGTTTTGGTGCGCAGGGAGCTCCAAAGACTTATTTGGGGTTAAATTGGCTTTCAGATTCTTCCACAGAATCTTAGAGTTTCCAATATTACTATCAATTTGAATTTTAAAATAACATTTTTTTTTTCACTTTCTATCTCTAAATAAACTTGTTTTTTTAACTCTTTCTAATATATTCAAATTCAAATTCAAATTCAAAATCATTTATTCAATTAAGACACTAAGTGACATTTATGAACGTTAAATTGAAGCTAGAGTTAAAATCATAGATCGGCGCAAACAGACGCCACAGCATGTGCTGGATTGTCGAAGTAAATTAGGTGAAAACACCAAAATCTACTGCCTGCTTGTGTCGATCTATAGCTTCCAGTTTCCAAAATGCGTAGAGCCTTATGAGAAGAATACTGGCAAAGAAACTCATGGCCACTCTTTTTAAAAGTCAGATCTTCAGGTACAATAGTGTTAGTGTTACACGAAAGGTAAACAGGATGCAAGCTGATGCCACCTGAATTTCATTTTATTGAAATGCTCCAAAAGCTAACGTACTAAAAAATAAAAATCACTCAGTGATACCGTTGAAGGTTTGAACTTATTAAACATAGAAATCATTCAAGGTGCACATCTACCTTCATTCAGTTACAAAATCTACTGTTAAAAATAATTCGTGTCTGGGTTAAGAGGCTAGAGTTGCAGTTGATCGAACCAAAATAATAGTATAGGCTAAAGCATCGCTGACTAGGCCGACCAGTCACCCCAAGCAGCACCCGTTCACGAGTATGACGCATGGACCAGCCATCATCTTCTTCGCCATATCAGAGGGAAAGAAATGACCCGCCCCATGACGACGCCGCAAGCAATGACATTTTAGTGAGCATGACGAACCATAGTCGAGATACTGATACAAATCACTACTAGTCAAATTACCATAATAATCGTCACGCATTACTTTCAACTGACAATGGTTTGTTAATAATTTAGCTTAATTATAAGACAAAGAAGTTTGTGTGTATATACCTAATGACACCTTAAGCCCAAGACTGTTTGTCGTTTAGATAATCGTTGATCGTATAGTAGGATTTCCTAATAAGGTAATTTTTTACAGTTTGCTTGAATTTATCTACAGGAAGGTCGCTAACATGTATAGGAATTTTGTTATAAAAACGTATACCAAGACCTTCGAACGATGTACTTTATGCAAGCGATGATAGGTACCAACGAGTTTAGACTTGTTTCTTGTATTAATATTGTGTATTTCGCTGTTTTTCTTATAGTCATTAATGTTGTGCCTAACAAACATAATATTTGCAAAAATATACTGTGATGCAACAGTTAAAATACCTATATCCTTAAACAACTCTCGAAGAGAGACTCTAGCACCTAAATTGTATATGGAGCGGATGGCTCGTTTTTGGAGAATAAAAATCGTTTCAACATCAGCCGCCTTGCCCCAAAGTAGTATACCATAAGGACATGACGCTGTGAAAGTAGCTAAAATAAACTAGCCTAGCCGTGTCCGTATCAGTGAGCTGGCGTACCTTCCATACTGCATAAGCTGCTGAACTAAGCCTACCTGCAAGGCTGTCTATCTGGGCTCCCCATTGTAGTTTACTATCTAATGTAATTCCTAAGAATACTGTTGAGTCTACAATACTTAACATTTCATTATTTAGAGTTAAATTAGTACCTAGCTGTTTTACATTTGGCATAGTAAATCTCACACACTTTGTTTTATTTGAATTTAGTAGGAGATTGTTAGTTGAAAACCAATACAATACATCATTTAGTGCCCTATTTACATCGTCAAAAACTGTTTTCTTACGATTGACTTTAAAAATAAGTGACGTATCATCAGCAAATAGAACTATATCACAGAGATCTTTTAAATAATAAGGTAAATCGTTTATATATATGCGAAAAAGTAGAGGACCCAGTATAGAGCCCTGAGGAACGCCCATAGTAACAGGTAATCCAGAAGACCTTGCACCATTGACATCTACATGTTGAATTCTATCTTTCAAGTAGGAAACAATTAGTTCCAAAGCAATACCATTAACACCATAATGTTTAAGTTTAAGAAAAAGTGTGTTATGTTCTACACAGTCAAAAGCTTTTGAGAGATCGCAAAATACACCTATCGCATCTTGCGAATTCTCCCATGCATTAAATATATGTCTCAAAAGAGTTGCACCAGCATCAATTGTTGAACGACCCTATGTTAAGCCATATTGTTCTTTGTAAAATAGATTATTTAGATTAAAATGGCTTTCTAGTTGTTGCAAAATTACTTTTTCAAAAATTTTACTAATAGCTGGTAACATTGAGATTGGCCTAAAGTTACTTGGTTCAGTTGTACAACCCTTCTTGAATAAAGGTATTACTTTGCTATACTTCATCAGGTTAGGAAAAACACCAGAATCAACACATCGATTGAATGTTAAAGCTAGAAATGGTGCTATATCAATTATAATAGTTTCTATTAATTTAACAGAAATTTCCCATTGAATTCTTAGAATTAAGAGACTTAAACGTTTTTATAATGTCTCTGGGGTTTATGAATTATTATATATCCAAATATAATATATTGTATGTGATTCTAATTTTGTTTTTCTAGCGCGGTTAAATGCTGCGTCTCTTAAGCCCATCATAAATTTCACATTGCTTGTAAGCCAAGGGGAAGGCAATTCGGTAAGGGTCTTTTTTTTTTATCGGTGCGTGTAGCTCAAATAAGAAATTAATGTGCATCGTGTAGGCCCTAACAATGTCGTCCAAATCCTCCAGATGCAGTGACTCCACCGTATAGCGCTAACATCTTTATTAAATCTATCCTTATCGATGTCACCTATTGGTCTGAATGTAATGATCTTAGGTGGAATTTTAGGCTTACGAAATAAAAATTTACACACTACAAAGGCATGTCCATTAAGTATACTAACTGAGTCCACAAGTGTGTTACGCACATTTGCATTGGTACACACTACATCAATTAATGTTTGACTATGGTCAGTGAAATGAGTAGCATCCTTGACGCACTAAGTCAACCCTATACACTGCAAGAACGTGTTGAAGTGTCCAACATTTGCCTCTGTATTTTTAAATAAGTCTATATTAAAGTCCCAACTAACATTAAATAATCGTAATCTGAAAACGACGATATGGAGTCAGTCATTGCATTAAGAAACAGTGACACGTTTCCTCGAGGTGGGTTATAACCAGTACCTATAATGATTTTATTATTGTTCACCTTAATCCTTAACCACATTTGTTCTATTGTTGGGTGCACAGGATGAACGCAAACTTTCACGTTAAGCCCCCGCCGAATATAAAAGCCAACGCCTCCCCCGCGGTCTGTTATCACACTAGAACGAGGAATGTGTCGCAGACGATACTCGGGCACAAGAGGTGCACGCGATAACAAAATTTATGTCCGGTATATCTCTTTACAATAAAATCGCACTCAGTTGCGTATATTTTTATATAAGTATAGTGAGATGGTTATTAAAAAGAAACATGCACCATAAACCGGCCCCACCAGGTGTGAAGAGGAATAATGATACTGGACACACAATAAACAACCTATCCGTTGCAGGTGACTCATCCGAACACATACTCCACATCGATACCGCAAGATTACGTAACGCCCGGCTATAATTTGACAATAGTAGCATTCGTATTTGTCTACGACACATTCATCGAACTTTTTCGATTCCATTCGCCATTCGTTGTTTCATTCACTTTTATATAACATTATGTACAAGGCATTCTCTCGCTAACTACTCATCGTTAAAACACATTTTCAAATTTGTAAATTTCCGTTTTTGAAGTATATCTTAAATTAAGAAACCTTTGTTTAATTTATCGTAAACAGTATTTAATGTTAAATATTGAAATAGTAGCACAGTAAATTCGACATAACTAAGGATTATCGCAACGCAACACAACAAAAAGTACAAACAAAAACAAATAATATTCTAAGCTACCTATGACAAATGTTATCGTCGAGCATATAGGGTTAAACTGAGTCCAAACCAAAAACCCGTGAAAGGTCTTTCTAACTACGAATGAAGAAAGTGGGTTTGCCTTCATCCTGTTTGACAAGAATCCGCCCACGTTTGGTCCAAACAAATTTCCATTGCTTCTGCCTACGTGCCTCGCGTACCTTGAATAGTAGTTGGCGGTTATATTTGTTCAATCGCTCATTTAAATAAAATGGGCCAGGTTCCCCAGGCAGGCCTACGTCCGCAGTGTTCGCGCCCCGTCGTACACGCGTATTGTGCAGAAGGTCATCTCTCAGTGTGCGGCGCGCTAGTCGAACGACTAGGGGGCGCGGGCGGCCAGTCGACGCACCGCCGCTACTACTACCGCGCGCCATTCTCGGGCATACACGTTCCGCACAGACGATATCTCGTTCATCCACAGTGACGCCGATTTTAGAGGATATAAGGGCAACCAAATGAAGAGGATTTCGCTCCGTTGCTCTCAGGCAGGTTCGATATTTCAAGGTCGTTGGCCAGCAATTGCTCTCATTAAGCTCGGTCTTAAGGTCTTCGACTATGGCTTCAAGGCATCCGGGTGAGCCCCCAGTCGTTTCACATTTCCTCTCGAGTAGGTTTACCCTGTCTTCAAGATTGTTGAGTCTCTGAGTGTTGCTATTAAGGGTTTCACGCAGTTCTTGAACATCCTGGAGCAAAAATCTTAACAATTTTAAATCTTCTCGCATTTGAGTCATCTGTTCCCGGAAAAGATGGATCTCTAATACAATATCCACAGGCTCATGCCCAGCAGTGGTATTTGAGGTGGTGCAGATAGAACTGTCCCTATGCTCGTCCTGTGATGGCACCCTGTCTGTGATCGAGGTCTTTACAGGAGTTTCGGTACGGTTATCCAAATAGGGTTCTTAGCTGTCGCCTTAGCTCCTCCCAGACAGGCTAAGTGATAAGTGTGAGGATACGTAGAACAGGTTGCGCCATCTGTGTTCATAAAACGACCGCACGCCCTGCAGTTGTTCATTGTAATAATCTATACTGTAGTAATGAACAAAACGGTTGACTTAATTGTGTGCAGTACCGTGTGGCAACAAAAGATGTCACTATGATTGAATGTGTGTGCATCAGCTGATTGCACAGCTGATATACGGGTAGACAAATAAGCGATATAGTATGTTAGAAGCGATATAATTTGTTTTCCAGTAGCGCGTCCAACGCCAGACGAAAGCGTCTGTGTTCTTGGCGGAGATTTTTGTTTCTCATTTTCTTCCATAGGTTTCACTGGTGTTCTAGTGAATATTGTCAGAGGAATGCATCAGGTGAGGATATAAAAATAAGCTAGAAATGAAACACAATAGTGTATGTATACGTCAGATTGTGGTCTGCGCACAGTGTAAAGATGTGTGCAGTCTTAATGAAAATAAAATAAGAATAAACAAAAAACAACAGGACAAGAAAACTTGTCAATAATTGCTAGTCAACCAGTCGTAAAGAGAACACAAGTTTATAGTCGGGCTCAATAAAGCCTTCGTGTTAACACTTCCTAACGTTAATATAGAGTTTGTTACAAAAAAAGATAAAATAATTTAACTTTCGTCGCTTTATAGTCAGTCTCCACTGGATTAGACTGGTAGAGCTCAAATAAGTTTATTAAATTTAGTCACTATAGTCTCGCTTCGCAAGAAAGACCGCTCCAGGATCCTCAGTTCCCAATCTAAGATCGAAAAACTTTTGTGCTCTATGTAGAGTCAGTTAAGTAAACCCAACCGAAAGGTCTCCCCGAGCCCTTTAAAACGACACCAAGCACGATTCTGTAGCTCAATGGATTACGGAGATAAAGCTTTTCGAACTTTTCGGATACTACGCGGTTACATCCGCCGAAAACGGATATTTGCTGTATCTTCCGAATGCCCCAGCCGAATAGTCCCGAGTTTGGCCTTAAATGGAAGTGCTCTACGTGATCTCCCCGCTGCGCGGATTTTCAGCACTGAAATTTTTTTTCCCCTGAAGACTCCTGAAACAGGCTTTCCCCCGCAGCTGAGGTCCGGCCAAAGTTGACAAAACAAACCCCAGCCTTCTACGACCCACCATTCCGGAGATAGGAGTGTTTTAATATTACCAAAATGGCCGCCGTAAACGTCAAAGTGACTCCTTGACCTGCGATATCTCCGGTCGTATGAGTCGCAAGAGACCCGAGTTTGGGTTCGTTAGTTTCAGCCTGGCTCGTTCTATCTGCTGAAAACAGTTTCAGGAAACTGAAAATTTTCAGCCCCAATCCTCCTGAAACCGATAACCGAATCAGTTTATCTTTATCGGTTCAGGAGTTACAGCCGAATAAGGTTAGCCAAGATGGCCGCCGAACTGTCAAACGACAAGTTAAACTGCCGTTTTCTCCACAACGGTTAGGTTAGGTTAGGTTTTTTTTTATTTGGATGCACCCGCCATCACAGGGCATTGCTTTGTTTCCACTGGCTTGGTGGACCAGTGCCTTTATTAGAACTTCGGTTTTTATTGACAAAACTGCAGAGTTGCATAAGCTCTTATTTCTACTATCTATAATTTACACTTATTTTGTTTTATCTTATAATTACTCTTTATCTTTGTTATTTTATTCTATTATACAGTGTTTTGTTTCAATCTATTTCTTTACTATCTCTATATAACTCTACATTCCAACCCTATTTATCTTAATTAGTCGGTCCGCACCTTTACTTTTGCTTTCGTCCCATGAATTTAAGTGAGTTTGTCCCGTAGGTCTCTCACTGCCTCGGTAGTTGTCG
Organism: Callimorpha dominula; assembly: GCA_949752705.1. Taxonomy (NCBI): domain Eukaryota; kingdom Metazoa; phylum Arthropoda; class Insecta; order Lepidoptera; family Erebidae; genus Callimorpha; species Callimorpha dominula. Next base: position 26,166,065 of record OX456997.1, read on the forward strand.
TAATTACTACGTCGGTTAGGTTAGGTTAGGTTAGGTTAGGTTTTTTTTTTTTTTTTTTTTTTTTTTTTTTTTTTTTTTTTTTATGCAGCTATCCTCTTGCATGACAAGAGCCTTTTTCCATCTTTTTATTTTTATTCTTCTAATAGATTATTTTTCTTTCCTTTATTATTAATTTATTTTATTTATGTTAGAGAGAAACAAGTTACTCTTGTTTGTTTCTCTCTATCACAGTTTTGCAAATGTCCTCTGCGAATTTTAGGAATTGCACTCTTTTTTCCTTATCGGCAATTAGTGTATGCACGTCATCTTTGGCTATTCGCGCTCCTAGGCGTTGTTCAGCCTCGTGTCTACGGGAGCCGAATACTGGACACTGAAAGATGACGTGCATTACATCTTCCTCTACCTCTGGGTCGCAGATACACGACGGGCTCTCCCGACACTTGAAGCGATGCAAGTATTGGGAGAACCCCCCGTGTCCCGTTAATATCTGTGTCACCACGCCCTGCGGCTGGACTTTCCGCACCAATCGATACGCATCCCTCGCGTTTGGGAAGAACGCTCTCGTGACGGAGGCCGTCTGCCCCGACTGGTATCTCCGGTTCCATTCGTCAAGGGAACCGCTGCGAATTTCCTGCTTGACGAATGAAAGCGGACACAGGTCGTAGTCAGGCTTCCTCCGACTCGACAGCGCCGCCTCCTTTGCCAGAAAGTCGGCACGCTCGTTCCCATCGATGTTGGCGTGGGCCTTAATCCAGAACAAGGATACATCTTTGTGCTGGATCAAGGCTTGGCTGAGGTTGCGGCGTGCCTGGATCGCGAGGGGATGCAGAGTCCCGGGGTTCGTCACTGTTTGCAGCGCCGCCCTCGAGTCGCTATAGATGCCGCAGCTCCCCGCGCTGCACTTGAGGATCTCGCTCGAAGCTCTGCATATGGCCAAGAGCTCGGCCTGGTAGACTGTGCAGTACGCTGACAAGCACAGTTTTCGGCTTCTGATTTCGGCCCGGCTGTCCCAAATGGACAGCGCGGCACCGACTTTGCCCTGTATCTTGCTGCTATCCGTAAAGATACGGAGCGCCTGCACGTTATGTCGGTCTACCAGGCTTTGGTCGTCTAGACTCTGGAAACTCATGTCCATACGCAGAGCCGGATGCGGTAATTCTGCAAATCCCACCACACGTTCTACCTCACGGTCTCCCAGCACTAGCCGGGTTGACCCTTTGCGAGCTTCGTATAGACGAGCCGCTTCTTGGATACGGAGGTCCAAAGGCAGTAACCCGGCCAGTAACAGGGCCGAGTTAAGGGAGACAGTGCGGTAGGACTTGCAGATTTTCTGCGCGAATCCCCTCTGCACAGCGTTGAGAAGCTTACGGACACCCAGCTTCTCGGTGGCGGGCGCGTATGCTGCTGCCGCGTATGTGATGACTGGCTCTACCGTCGCCGTGTATATAGTACGCACTATTTCGGGGTGCAGCCCCCAGCTTATCTTCGCTGCTCTCGAGAGCTGTTTGTAGATATTTAGGGCCTTCCTACAGACGTTGCCGACATGGGTGTTAAAGGTCAGCTTGTCGTCTATAGTAAGCCCCAAAATCCTCAGCTCTCGGGACACGCCAATGTCGACCCCGCCCATGCTCAGGAGCGGGGTGTCATGCTTTAACTTGTTTGTTATAAGCATGGCGCAGGTCTTGTGTGGCGCGAATTTTAATTTATTTTTAACGCCCCACCCCCGAACAAAGTCGAGGGCGGCATTGGCACGTCGCTGCACCTCTAGCGCTGTACACTCGGCGAACAGCAGAACCACGTCATCCGCAAACGCTTGGCAGGTGACGCCCCGTTCGTGCAGACCCTTTAGGAGAGGGTCTAGGAGGATATTCCATAGGATGGGTCCGCTAATGGACCCTTGGACGCAGCCTTTTTGTGTCTTCCTGCGATGTTCCGCACCGGCGTACCTAAGGTTTATACATCTGCCGTCGAGGTAGCTGTCCAGCAGCCGCCTGATATTGACCGGGCACTTTTCCTCAGCCAGTCTGACTTTGATGGCCGGCCACCATGCGCTATCGAAGGCACCCTCTATATCCAGTGAGACGAGCGTTACCAGTTTTTTCAATTTAACCTCCGCTTTAATTTGGTTCACTAGGGTATAGAGGGCGTCCTCGGTGCTCCTCTGGGGCATAAAGCCGTACTGGCGAGTACTGAGCCTCGGTACAAGGTGCCACTGGAGCCTTGCTACTACCATTTTCTCCAGAACTTTTCCCAGTACAGGTAAAAGGCCTATGGGCCTGTACGATTTGGCGCTCTGATAACTGTCCTTAGGTTAGGTAACGTCGGTTAGGTTAGGTTAGGTTAGGTCAGGTTAGGTCAGGTCAGGTCAGGTTAGGTCAGGTCGGGTCAGGTTAGGTCAGGTCGGGTCAGGTTGGGTCAGGTCGGGTCAGGTTGGGTCAGGTCGGGTCAGGTTGGGTCAGGTCGGGTCAGGTTGGGTCAGGTCGGGTCAGATTGGGTCAGGTCGGGTCAGGTTGGGTCAGGTCGGGTCAGGTTGGGTCAGGTCGGGTCAGGTTGGGTCAGGTCGGGTCAGGTTGGGTCAGGTCGGGTCAGGTTGGGTCAGGTCGGGTCAGGTTGGGTCAGGTCGGGTCAGGTTGGGTCAGGTCGGGTCAGGTTGGGTCAGGTCGGGTCAGGTTGGGTCAGGTCGGGTCAGGTTGGGTCAGGTCGGGTCAGGTTGGGTCAAGTCGGGTCAGGTTGGGTCAGGTCGGGTCAGGTTGGGTCAGGTCGGGTCAGGTTGGGTCAGGTCGGGTCAGGTTGGGTCAGGTCGGGTCAGGTTGGGTCAGGTCGGGTCAGGTTGGGTCAGGTCGGGTCAGGTTGGGTCAGGTCGGGTCAGGTTGGGTCAGGTCGGGTCAGGTTGGGTCAGGTCGGGTCAGGTTGGGTCAGGTCGGGTCAGGTTGGGTCAGGTCGGGTCAGGTTGGGTCAGGTCGGGTCAGGTTGGGTCAGGTCGGGTCAGGTTGGGTCAGGTCGGGTCAGGTTGGGTCAGGTCGGGTCAGGTTGGGTCAGGTCGGGTCAGGTTTTTTTTTTTTTTTTTTTTTCTTTTTTAAATGTATGTAACACTGGATTCCTCTGACATGGGAGGTCAGAGACATTGTCAGCTTTACATGGACGGGTAGTCCTTACTTTGCTTGTGGGGAGCATCCAACAATAGTGCTGGACGTTTTAACTGTCTGTTTTTTATTTGTGTAATGTGGTGTTTTGTTTTTTATTATTGAGTGTTGGTGTTTGTTTTTTATTACCAGTGTTTCTGTTGTTTTTTATTCAACTGTGTTTGGTATACTATGCATTTTATTTTATATTATTATTATAATTTACATGTTTATAGAGACAGTTTGACAGACTGCTGTAGTGTTTACATTACAATATAAATTTTTCACTATGTTATACATCCTTAATTGTTATCATATTGTATATTTGCCTTATCTAGGTTTCTTTATAAATAACTTATATTTATTTATTTATATATGTACTAATATATATACGAGTTTTATGCTTTCTAATTTTTATTTTTGCTTGCAACCATACGACCTACTTTTTTACAATAATCAAGGAATATATGTCGCACAGTGCTATCCTCCATAATTTTACTTAAACTTTCTCTGGTAATGTTCATGTCCATTTCTGTTTCCGTGTTGAACCTATGTATTCCATACACTGGGCACTCAACTAAAATATGTAGAGCACTTTCCTCTTTATCTGGGTCGCAAACGCATCCAGGGCTCTCCTTGCATTTAAATCTGTGTAAATACTCCGAAAATCCACCATGTCCCGTCATGATCTGCACCAAGACAGGATCTAGCTCTACTTTCCGGAGTATTTTATATGCTCTGACAGCATCCGGGAAAAAGGCTTTCGTTGTAGAACCAGTTCTAGCGCTCTTATACCGTTCGTTCCAAATATCGAGCGATTCCTGGCGCAGTTGTCCTTTGACGTATGAGATTGGGCATTTATCGTAAATTGGCCTTGTCTTTATGTGGAGCGCTGCCTGCTTCGCCAGTACATCGGCTCTTTCATTACCCTCCAATCCTATGTGGGCCTTCACCCAGTAGAGTTTTATCTCTTGCCCTAATTTTTTGCTTTTATAGATGTTAGCCCTGGTCTTTACGGCTAGAGGATGGAGGGAATCGTCCCCGACTACAGTTTCAAGTGCGGCTCTTGAATCGCAGTAAATATTGCATGCTTGCTTAGTGTTACTGATGGCTTGCCTAGTAGCCTCAAATAGAGCTAACATTTCCGCCTGGTACACGGTGCAGAATGATTCTAACTTCAACTTCTGGTGTTTTATTTCCGCCGCGCCATCCCATATAGACAGTGCTGCGCCAACCTTTCCTTCTATTTTACTGCCATCTGTATATATTTTGAGGCCATTATTATCGTATTGATTCAACTCCGCACCGTCGTGCAGACATATATAGTGCAGACCCATTTGCTCCGCCGGGTGTGGCATACTCGTGTAAGGCATAGGAGCTTCCACCTCCCGGTCCCCTACCACTCGATGGGAGTAACCCTTCTTTACTTCAAAAAGTAAGGCCGTTTCCTGGACTCTAATGTCCAGTGGAAGTATTCCGGAGAGTAGTAGGGCCGAGTTAAGAGATACTGTCCTGTAGGCCTTTACAATTTTCTGCACAAAACCACGCTGCATCTCATTTAGCCGTTTCTGTACTCCCAGTTTCGTTACTGCCGGAGCCCACGTACTTGCTGCATATAGTATCACTGGTTCCACTACAGTCGTATAGATAGGTTAGGTTAGGTTAGGTTAGGTTAGGTTAGGTTAGGTTAGGTTAGGTTAGGTTAGGTTAGGTTAGGTTAGGTTAGGTTAGGTTAGGTTAGGTTAGGTTAGGTTAGGTTAGGTTAGGTTAGGTTAGGTTAGGTTAGGTTAGGTTAGGTTAGGTTAGGTTAGGTTAGGTTAGGTTAGGTTAGGTTAGGTTAGGTTAGGTTAGGTTAGGTTAGGTTAGGTTAGGTTAGGTTAGGTTAGGTTAGGTTAGGTTAGGTTAGGTTAGGTTAGGTTAGGTTAGGTTAGGTTAGGTTAGGTTAGGTTAGGTTAGGTTAGGTTAGGTTAGGTTAGGTTAGGTTAGGTTAGGTTAGGTTAGGTTAGGTTAGGTTAGGTTAGGTTAGGTTAGGTTAGGTTAGGTTAGGTTAGGTTAGGTTTTTTTTTTTTTTTTTTTTTTTTTTTTTTTTTTTTTTGTTCTTGCTTGCTACCTCCAACATGATTGGAGTCAGTATTAAATCTCTCACTCTTACATTCCAGTTATATAATTTTGTAATCTCGCACTCATGGTGCTTAACTAGTTTTTTGCTATAATCTATTTATTTATTTATTAAGTAACATCTTTCCATTTCGTCCTTTATTAGGGTGGGATTTCTGTCTACGCCTATCTTTACATCTCGTTAACTAACTTCTTCATTTAATAATTGTTGACAAGGTTAAGTTTTTATTCTATTTCTAAGTACCAATTTGCATTAAACTACTGACTATGCTTTTCTATTCTATTTATTTGTTCATATATATATTATGCTGTTCAATAATATTAAACATTATACTATGACAGCATATTTTCTCTATCGTGTTTTATTTCTTTTAATGACTATTTCCGCTAATTTTACACAATAGTCCAGCAACTTGTCCCTATCCTTGCTCAGCATTACTGTTGCTATATTGGGGGCTTCCATTTTTATACCTAACTGGTGTTCAATGTGATACCGCTCTTTTGCATGTACAGGGCATTGAAACAAAATATGTTGTACAGTTTCGCTAGTCCCTGGATCACAGATACACGCCGGGTTCTCCTTGCATCTAAAGCGATTCAGATACTCGGAGAACCCGCCGTGCCCTGTCATGATTTGAGTAGAAATGCTGGTGGCCACAAATTTTCTTACTACGGTGTACGCCGATTTTGCGTCAGGCAGAAAAATTTTTGTGATCTGCGCTGTTTCGCCGTTTTTATACCTCTGATTCCATTCGTCAATAGTTGCACTACGAATGCAACGCTTGACGAACGAAACCGGGAACAGATCATAGTCCGGTTTACGTTTGGAGCCCAGAGCCGCCGCCTTGGCCAGCTCATCAGCTCTTTCGTTACCCTCCAGCCCCGCGTGAGCTTTTATCCAGAACAAAGTCACAGCTTTGTTCTGGAGAGACGCTGTTCTAAGGTAGTCTCTGGCTGCCACCGCTAGAGGATGAAGGGAACGAGGATTTTGGACTGTCTGGAGAGCCGCCATTGAATCGCTATAGATTCCAAACGTAGACCCCCTGTGCATGATCACTTCCTTCGTCGCCCTGCACAGAGCCAGGAGCTCGGCTTGGTAAACAGTGCAGTAGTCCGAGAGGGCCAATTTAGAAGTGGCGGTCTCGCTTTCGTCGGTCCAGATAGACAAAGCTGCGCCAACCTTCCCTGAAATCTTACTACCATCTGTGAAAATTTTGACTGCACTGTTCCCACTTTGTTCATATTGCTCCCGGTCTATGATGGTCTCAATCAATGGCACTTGATGTTCAGCCGGGTGAGGTGCGTCTGTTGCTCGAGCCATACGTTCCACCTCCCGGTCTCCCAACGCATCCCAGGGAATACCCCTCTTAGTCTCATGTAATAAGGCTACCTCACGAACTCGGAGGTCGAGAGGCAGGATTCCCGCCAGCACCAGCGCAGAATTCAGGGAGACTGTGCGGTAGGCTCTACACAGTTTTTGGGCGATTCCACGCTGAACTACATCCAGTTGTTTCCTCACGCCCAGTTTGTTAACAGCTGGAGACCAAGCACTGGCCCCGTACAGTATAATGGGCTCGATGGTTGCCACGTAAATCGTGCGGATAACTTCGGGGTGCAGACCCCAGCTGACCCTAGCTGCTCTGGACAATTGCCTGTATACCTGAATTGCTTTCCCGCAGACGTTCGCCACATGGGTATTAAAGGTCAATTTATCGTCTATGGTGACTCCTAGCAACTTTATCTCCCGGGACGTTCCAATGTCAACCCCGCCCATGCTCAGAAGTGGGGTGTCGTATTTGAGTCTTTTAGTGATGGTCATTGCCATCGTTTTATGGGGTGCGAAATTCAATTTATTGTCGACTCCCCACTCCCGAACATGTTCGAGGGCAGCATTCGCGCGTCCCTGGATTTCCGCTGCTGTCTCTCCATGAAAGATGAGGACGATGTCGTCAGCGAAAGCTTGGCAGTATTCTCCTCTGGCCTCCAAGCTCTTTAGGAGTGGGTCCAACAACAGATTCCAGAGGATTGGGCCCCCAATGGATCCTTGCACACATCCCTTGCTGGTAACTTTTTTAAATTCCTCTCCGGCATATCGAACCCTTACGCATCTTTGACTGAGGTAGCTATCCACCAGTAGTCGGAGGTTTGTGGGACACTTTTCCTCCGCCAGTCGGACTCTTATTGCCGGCCACCATGCACTGTCGAAAGCTCCCTCTATATCCAGTGATACCACTGTTATTATTTGCTTTTGGCTGAGTTGCTGGCGGATGTACTGCGTTAAGGTATAGAGGGAGTCTTCGGTGCTCCTCTGGGGCATAAATCCGTACTGGCGGGTACTCATCCTAGGTATCAAATAATGTTTAAGTCTGCCAACCAGCATCTTTTCTAATATCTTACCCAGTACAGGCAGTAGCCCTATTGGTCTCAAAGATTTTGGGACGGTGTAACTTTCCTTTCCTGGCTTTCTTAGTACCACCACTGTTGCTTCTTTCCACGCCACCGGGAAATGATGAAGAGCTAGGCATTTATTTATAAGCTGGAGAAACATGTCAGGGTCACCCTCAATGGCATGTCGGCAAATGTCCGCAGTAAAGCCGTCCGCTCCAGGAGCCTTGCGTGGGTTGAAGGAATCCACAGATGCTTTCAGTTCGGTCATTGTGAACTCTGGGTCCCAAAGCTCACTTTGGCCTCCAGAGTTAACTTCCTCGGCTCTTTTCCTGGTTTGGCGATGTTGGATGCCGTCCGCGTCTTCCAGATCATCTGGGTAAAAGGTTTCAGCGATAAATTTTACAGAATCTTTTGCTTCCAGCACTTTCCCGTCCCTCACCATTAGCAAGTCCTCCACTCTCTTAGTAGTTCGGCCGATCACCCTATAGACTCCCTCCCAAACACCCTCTTTATCTTGTTTGCCACAAAAATCTTTCCAACTATCTATCTGTGCCCTAGCCGCTGCCATCTCATATTCTTCTTTTTGATTTAGGTACTCTTCTACCACCTTCTGTCTTCGCACTGGGGCGGCGCAACGGATTCTGTTCTTCTTTATGGTGACCTTCTTTTTCATCTCCTCGAGCTTCTGGGACCACCACGGCATGGTAAGAAGTTCCTTGTTTTTAAGTTTTGGTATTGTTTCGTTACAAGTTTCACTTATGATATTTATAAATTTATTAACAACTAATTCTAATTGGTCTATATTGATAATTTTGCTTATTTCTGTTTTGATTATGCCATGCTCTAGCTTTAATTGTCTCAATTTCTCATGAAATTGTGTCCAATTTGCTTTTCTCGTGTTATATGTTCTGGTAGTTCTATTTATTTCTGTTCCTTTGGATTTCTGAAGTTGGATACTAAACACAATGCCGTTGGTTAGGTTAGGTTAGGTTAGGTTAGGTTAGGTTAGGTTAGGTTAGGTTAGGTTAGGTTAGGTTAGGTTAGGTTAGGTTAGGTTAGGTTAGGTTAGGTTAGGTTAGGTTAGGTTAGGTTAGGTTAGGTTAGGTTAGGTTAGGTTAGGTTAGGTTAGGTTAGGTTAGGTTAGGTTAGGTTAGGTTAGGTTAGGTTAGGTTAGGTTAGGTTAGGTTAGGTTAGGTTAGGTTAGGTTAGGTTAGGTTAGGTTAGGTTAGGTTAGGTTAGGTTAGGTTAGGTTAGGTTAGGTTAGGTTAGGTTAGGTTAGGTTAGGTTAGGTTAGGTTAGGTTAGGTTAGGTTAGGTTAGGTTAGGTTAGGTTAGGTTAGGTTAGGTTAGGTTAGGTTAGGTTAGGTTAGGTTAGGTTAGGTTAGGTTAGGTTAGGTTAGGTTAGGTTAGGTTAGGTTAGGTTAGGTTAGGTTAGGTTAGGTTAGGTTAGGTTAGGTTAGGTTAGGTTAGGTTAGGTTAGGTTAGGTTAGGTTAGGTTAGGTTAGGTTAGGTTAGGTTAGGTTAGGTTAGGTTAGGTTAGGTTAGGTTAGGTTAGGTTAGGTTAGGTTAGGTTAGGTTAGGTT
>OX456997.1:26190274-26195163 GCA_949752705.1 Callimorpha dominula
GGTTAGGTTAGGTTAGGTTAGGTTAGGTTAGGTTAGGTTAGGTTAGGTTAGGTTAGGTTAGGTTAGGTTAGGTTAGGTTAGGTTAGGTTAGGTTAGGTTAGGTTAGGTTAGGTTAGGTTAGGTTAGGTTAGGTTAGGTTAGGTTAGGTTAGGTTAGGTTAGGTTAGGTTAGGTTAGGTTAGGTTAGGTTAGGTTAGGTTAGGTTAGGTTAGGTTAGGTTAGGTTAGGTTAGGTTAGGTTAGGTTAGGTTAGGTTAGGTTAGGTTAGGTTAGGTTAGGTTAGGTTAGGTTAGGTTAGGTTAGGTTAGGTTAGGTTAGGTTAGGTTAGGTTAGGTTAGGTTAGGTTAGGTTAGGTTAGGTTAGGTTAGGTTAGGTTAGGTTAGGTTAGGTTAGGTTAGGTTAGGTTAGGTTAGGTTAGGTTAGGTTAGGTTAGGTTAGGTTAGGTTAGGTTAGGTTAGGTTAGGTTAGGTTAGGTTAGGTTAGGTTAGGTTAGGTTAGGTTAGGTTAGGTTAGGTTAGGTTAGGTTAGGTTAGGTTAGGTTAGGTTAGGTTAGGTTAGGTTAGGTTAGGTTAGGTTAGGTTAGGTTAGGTTAGGTTAGGTTAGGTTAGGTTAGGTTAGGTTAGGTTAGGTTAGGTTAGGTTAGGTTAGGTTAGGTTAGGTTAGGTTAGGTTAGGTTAGGTTAGGTTAGGTTAGGTTAGGTTAGGTTAGGTTAGGTTAGGTTAGGTTAGGTTAGGTTAGGTTAGGTTAGGTTAGGTTAGGTTAGGTTAGGTTAGGTTAGGTTAGGTTAGGTTAGGTTAGGTTAGGTTAGGTTAGGTTAGGTTAGGTTAGGTTAGGTTAGGTTAGGTTAGGTTAGGTTAGGTTAGGTTAGGTTAGGTTAGGTTAGGTTAGGTTAGGTTAGGTTAGGTTAGGTTAGGTTAGGTTAGGTTAGGTTAGGTTAGGTTAGGTTAGGTTAGGTTAGGTTAGGTTAGGTTAGGTTAGGTTAGGTTAGGTTAGGTTAGGTTAGGTTAGGTTAGGTTAGGTTAGGTTAGGTTAGGTTAGGTTAGGTTAGGTTAGGTTAGGTTAGGTTAGGTTAGGTTAGGTTAGGTTAGGTTAGGTTAGGTTAGGTTAGGTTAGGTTAGGTTAGGTTAGGTTAGGTTAGGTTAGGTTAGGTTAGGTTAGGTTAGGTTAGGTTAGGTTAGGTTAGGTTAGGTTAGGTTAGGTTAGGTTAGGTTAGGTTAGGTTAGGTTAGGTTAGGTTAGGTTAGGTTAGGTTAGGTTAGGTTAGGTTAGGTTAGGTTAGGTTAGGTTAGGTTAGGTTAGGTTAGGTTAGGTTAGGTTAGGTTAGGTTAGGTTAGGTTAGGTTAGGTTAGGTTAGGTTAGGTTAGGTTAGGTTAGGTTAGGTTAGGTTAGGTTAGGTTAGGTTAGGTTAGGTTAGGTTAGGTTAGGTTAGGTTAGGTTAGGTTAGGTTAGGTTAGGTTAGGTTAGGTTAGGTTAGGTTAGGTTAGGTTAGGTTAGGTTAGGTTAGGTTAGGTTAGGTTAGGTTAGGTTAGGTTAGGTTAGGTTAGGTTAGGTTAGGTTAGGTTAGGTTAGGTTAGGTTAGGTTAGGTTAGGTTAGGTTAGGTTAGGTTAGGTTAGGTTAGGTTAGGTTAGGTTAGGTTAGGTTAGGTTAGGTTAGGTTAGGTTAGGTTAGGTTAGGTTAGGTTAGGTTAGGTTAGGTTAGGTTAGGTTAGGTTAGGTTAGGTTAGGTTAGGTTAGGTTAGGTTAGGTTAGGTTAGGTTAGGTTAGGTTAGGTTAGGTTAGGTTAGGTTAGGTTAGGTTAGGTTAGGTTAGGTTAGGTTAGGTTAGGTTAGGTTAGGTTAGGTTAGGTTAGGTTAGGTTAGGTTAGGTTAGGTTAGGTTAGGTTAGGTTAGGTTAGGTTAGGTTAGGTTAGGTTAGGTTAGGTTAGGTTAGGTTAGGTTAGGTTAGGTTAGGTTAGGTTAGGTTAGGTTAGGTTAGGTTAGGTTAGGTTAGGTTAGGTTAGGTTAGGTTAGGTTAGGTTAGGTTAGGTTAGGTTAGGTTAGGTTAGGTTAGGTTAGGTTAGGTTAGGTTAGGTTAGGTTAGGTTAGGTTAGGTTAGGTTAGGTTAGGTTAGGTTAGGTTAGGTTAGGTTAGGTTAGGTTAGGTTAGGTTAGGTTAGGTTAGGTTAGGTTAGGTTAGGTTAGGTTAGGTTAGGTTAGGTTAGGTTAGGTTAGGTTAGGTTAGGTTAGGTTAGGTTAGGTTAGGTTAGGTTAGGTTAGGTTAGGTTAGGTTAGGTTAGGTTAGGTTAGGTTAGGTTAGGTTAGGTTAGGTTAGGTTAGGTTAGGTTAGGTTAGGTTAGGTTAGGTTAGGTTAGGTTAGGTTAGGTTAGGTTAGGTTAGGTTAGGTTAGGTTAGGTTAGGTTAGGTTAGGTTAGGTTAGGTTAGGTTAGGTTAGGTTAGGTTAGGTTAGGTTAGGTTAGGTTAGGTTAGGTTAGGTTAGGTTAGGTTAGGTTAGGTTAGGTTAGGTTAGGTTAGGTTAGGTTAGGTTAGGTTAGGTTAGGTTAGGTTAGGTTAGGTTAGGTTAGGTTAGGTTAGGTTAGGTTAGGTTAGGTTAGGTTAGGTTAGGTTAGGTTAGGTTAGGTTAGGTTAGGTTAGGTTAGGTTAGGTTAGGTTAGGTTAGGTTAGGTTAGGTTAGGTTAGGTTAGGTTAGGTTAGGTTAGGTTAGGTTAGGTTAGGTTAGGTTAGGTTAGGTTAGGTTAGGTTAGGTTAGGTTAGGTTAGGTTAGGTTAGGTTAGGTTAGGTTAGGTTAGGTTAGGTTAGGTTAGGTTAGGTTAGGTTAGGTTAGGTTAGGTTAGGTTAGGTTAGGTTAGGTTAGGTTAGGTTAGGTTAGGTTAGGTTAGGTTAGGTTAGGTTAGGTTAGGTTAGGTTAGGTTAGGTTAGGTTAGGTTAGGTTAGGTTAGGTTAGGTTAGGTTAGGTTAGGTTAGGTTAGGTTAGGTTAGGTTAGGTTAGGTTAGGTTAGGTTAGGTTAGGTTAGGTTAGGTTAGGTTAGGTTAGGTTAGGTTAGGTTAGGTTAGGTTAGGTTAGGTTAGGTTAGGTTAGGTTAGGTTAGGTTAGGTTAGGTTAGGTTAGGTTAGGTTAGGTTAGGTTAGGTTAGGTTAGGTTAGGTTAGGTTAGGTTAGGTTAGGTTAGGTTAGGTTAGGTTAGGTTAGGTTAGGTTAGGTTAGGTTAGGTTAGGTTAGGTTAGGTTAGGTTAGGTTAGGTTAGGTTAGGTTAGGTTAGGTTAGGTTAGGTTAGGTTAGGTTAGGTTAGGTTAGGTTAGGTTAGGTTAGGTTAGGTTAGGTTAGGTTAGGTTAGGTTAGGTTAGGTTAGGTTAGGTTAGGTTAGGTTAGGTTAGGTTAGGTTAGGTTAGGTTAGGTTAGGTTAGGTTAGGTTAGGTTAGGTTAGGTTAGGTTAGGTTAGGTTAGGTTAGGTTAGGTTAGGTTAGGTTAGGTTAGGTTAGGTTAGGTTAGGTTAGGTTAGGTTAGGTTAGGTTAGGTTAGGTTAGGTTAGGTTAGGTTAGGTTAGGTTAGGTTAGGTTAGGTTAGGTTAGGTTAGGTTAGGTTAGGTTAGGTTAGGTTAGGTTAGGTTAGGTTAGGTTAGGTTAGGTTAGGTTAGGTTAGGTTAGGTTAGGTTAGGTTAGGTTAGGTTAGGTTAGGTTAGGTTAGGTTAGGTTAGGTTAGGTTAGGTTAGGTTAGGTTAGGTTAGGTTAGGTTAGGTTAGGTTAGGTTAGGTTAGGTTAGGTTAGGTTAGGTTAGGTTAGGTTAGGTTAGGTTAGGTTAGGTTAGGTTAGGTTAGGTTAGGTTAGGTTAGGTTAGGTTAGGTTAGGTTAGGTTAGGTTAGGTTAGGTTAGGTTAGGTTAGGTTAGGTTAGGTTAGGTTAGGTTAGGTTAGGTTAGGTTAGGTTAGGTTAGGTTAGGTTAGGTTAGGTTAGGTTAGGTTAGGTTAGGTTAGGTTAGGTTAGGTTAGGTTAGGTTAGGTTAGAGGTTAGGTTAGGTTAGGTTAGGTTAGGTTAGGTTAGGTTAGGTTAGGTTAGGTTAGGTTAGGTTAGGTTAGGTTAGGTTAGGTTAGGTTAGGTTAGGTTAGGTTAGGTTAGGTTAGGTTAGGTTAGGTTAGGTTAGGTTAGGTTAGGTTAGGTTAGGTTAGGTTAGGTTAGGTTAGGTTAGGTTAGGTTAGGTTAGGTTAGGTTAGGTTAGGTTAGGTTAGGTTAGGTTAGGTTAGGTTAGGTTAGGTTAGGTTAGGTTAGGTTAGGTTAGGTTAGGTTAGGTTAGGTTAGGTTAGGTTAGGTTAGGTTAGGTTAGGTTAGGTTAGGTTAGGTTAGGTTAGGTTAGGTTAGGTTAGGTTAGGTTAGGTTAGGTTAGGTTAGGTTAGGTTAGGTTAGGTTAGGTTAGGTTAGGTTAGGTTAGGTTAGGTTAGGTTAGGTTAGGTTAGGTTAGGTTAGGTTAGGTTAGGTTAGGTTAGGTTAGGTTAGGTTAGGTTAGGTTAGGTTAGGTTAGGTTAGGTTAGGTTAGGTTAGGTTAGGTTAGGTTAGGTTAGGTTAGGTTAGGTTAGGTTAGGTTAGGTTAGGTTAGGTTAGGTTAGGTTAGGTTAGGTTAGGTTAGGTTAGGTTAGGTTAGGTTAGGTTAGGTTAGGTTAGGTTAGGTTAGGTTAGGTTAGGTTAGGTTAGGTTAGGTTAGGTTAGGTTAGGTTAGGTTAGGTTAGGTTAGGTTAGGTTAGGTTAGGTTAGGTTAGGTTAGGTTAGGTTAGGTTAGGTTAGGTTAGGTTAGGTTAGGTTAGGTTAGGTTAGGTTAGGTTAGGTTAGGTTAGGTTAGGTTAGGTTAGGTTAGGTTAGGTTAGGTTAGGTTAGGTTAGGTTAGGTTAGGTTAGGTTAGGTTAGGTTAGG